>OW240912.1:394020658-394049249 GCA_933207985.1 Pelobates cultripes | reverse complement strand
AGATTGGTCAGAGATACTCCTTGCCCAGCTGCCCCAGGTTAGAAATTCCTTTTAATTTGGTTTTTGCTTTCCGGTTAAGCTCAGACATTGTGTCTTGTTTGTGCAACTTGCTGTTTACTTTGTGTTTGTATCACCGGATTCTTTTTAGATCCGTTTCCTCAAACTGCTTTTTGTGGTCATGCCTTTTTAATTTTGTAAAATATTGACCCAGGGGTTATTGTAAATTAGATTTAATGTACTTGTGATGGTCTCATTCTTTTTATTATTCACAAATGCTACAGGAAATGGTGATCTAATTTCTTGAATTTTCTTAAAACACATCTTAATGGAACCTCTACCCAGAAACATTGTGCGTTTGGTGGTTCTTAGTGGTGTTTGTGCATCTTGTATGGTGTCTGGATAAAATCTATATTGTGCTGTATTTAGTCATAAGTGTAATCTATATAATCTCTTATCGCACATACAGACTAGTTGGCAAACATGACACACAAGCATTGCACATGGTTCGCAAATATCGCACACGTCTGACGGAGTCTTAGGCATAAAATACATAAGCATCGTCGTAGTGGTGCATTCCCCCTGCTTTTAGAGCTTCAGCCGTCGCTTTTTAAATACAGAAATAAAGGCATTTTGCTATAAATGTATCTGCACCGTTTGGGCGTTCTCGCCCTGTTTATTAAACTGCTTGAACTTTAAAAGGTGTAACATAGGCTCAGGCCCTGGTTTTGCCCTGGTTACCTTGATCAATCAGATGTTTAAATGAAAGGCTAAGATTGCTCTCTTGCCACACAATATCACTACATGCACACACTATGGCGGTGAGCCATTGTGAGACATTTAGGTTTCTTCACAAATTAAATGTGAATGGGCCAAACTGGGGGGGCAGAGGGGGGATTGTTTTTTCATTTGGTTTTAATTTGCAAAAAATTTGAAATTAGTGAAAAAGATTGTCCTAAGCTCTAGGTATGTTCCCCAATTTGAAATTGTGTGTCAGGATACGTAGATTGCCATTATGGACAAGTAGATTGGGCTATCACTTTAGTCCCTTGGACAAGTAGATCTATATCCTTATATTTACATTCCCACACCCCTGTATTAGTACAGCATGAGCTGTGCTCTTTAGAACTAACTGAAGGACAGCTACCTGCACATTCCTGATGTGACACCTGGGATTAAGCCTCTTCCTAGGAGAGGCACCAAAAAATGTCAAGGGTTAGTACAAATACACAAAAATAAGTACTGCGCTCAGACTCCCACTACTGCTGGGCGGCAGCAATGACCATAGTACACATCCGCCCCAATACATACAATAAAAACCAAAGAAAAGGGTAACGTGCGCACTATCCCAAATCTCTATGCATATTTAAACAAAAGTAGTTTGTTTTTCCCACTCCCATGGCCATTAGATGTAAGCCCACCTACCACGTCAAGGCAAACCGCTTAGGTTAGTCCTACACTAATAATTCACCTTGCTTGCTTCATCTTCAGGCAAAAAGAATCTGAGACGGTCAGATGTATTTTCTAAACTTGATGTGGCAGGTGGGCTTACGCTTAACCCCTTAAGGACACATGACATTTTTTTATTCCAGAAGTTTGGTCCTTAAGTGGTTAATGGCCATTGGTGTGAAACAAAAAATCTTTGTTTAACTATACATAGGGAATTGGGGTAGTGTGCATGACATACTGACATAGCTGGGGATGGTGTGCCCCCTTCACTTGCGACATGATGGCCTTACCCAATTATAATCCTTTGTTCTTTGCTATTTTACATAACGTTTACTGTAATTCATTACTAGACATCAAGCCATATTACAGTAACATTAACGAGAAAAAAAAACCCCCAAAAAAACACACATCAGTTTCCAGACTGATTCAGCAGGGGTTTTAATCAGGTGGACTGTGTGGGAAACTGACCATGCAAGGTCGTTTCCCATCATCCCCTGCTGTACAGGGACAGTGATGAAATAAACAGGCACAGATAATTATATTAACAGTTGGTACAGAAAAATATAGTATTTTACATTAAAATCCATAACTTGGACAATTTCCCACAGATTTTACCGAATCTCATTAGATTGCAGGGATCTGAATGTACAATCTCACGAAGTACCGCTCAGATCCCTGCAGAAATAGCCGAACGCTATACAGAATACTGTTTTCATTGAACCAGGTCTCAATGGAGAGATTACACGAATTGAAGCATTTTGGCGAAAGAGTGGATCTCCCGAACCGCCTGGAAGTCCAGCGGTGTTTGGAAGTCAAGTGACCAATTTTAGTTCCAGGCATTCGACGACCAAACACCGCTGAACTTTTAGCGAACAAAGATGGCCGCCGCCATGTGTTCGGTATACGAATGGCGGCCACGCACGAAAACCATTAACATCAATTTGAAACAATGTTGCGTTCCGTTAATGAGAGACACACAACCTCATCGGTGTGGTCTCTCGTTCGGTAGTTAGGGAATTTCCCAAACAGTGTTGCAGATTACTGTTCGGGAAACGGATGCTTTATCCCCATAGCTTAACAATAGGGGATACGGCCATTTTAAAGTCCCGAACACAATTTAGAATAAGAAAGTCTCTTACAGTCCCAAGTGGCGAGGTTTGCCGCAATGCAGTCTGCCTGACAGTCATGAGGGGCGGGCTTTTGGCCAAATGTAAACATTGCTTTGTCTTAGAAATTCACATGGGTATTCACGAAGTGAGAATTGTTGGGAATTCAAATTTAAAGAAAAACATAGCCAAACAATGGTTCTCGAAGACAGCTTTGCTTCCAGTTTAGCTTTGTTTATCTTAAATTTGAAATTTACTTTAAATTCACCAAAATTCTCACTTCAGTGAATAATCCTATGAGTGTTTGTTTTTTGTACAGTCTAATTTAAAGTGACAGCATATGTGCGTCAAAACCACTCTCCTACCAATGAACACCTAGTGTGCAGTGCCTACACTAAGTCTCCCTTCCAGGACTTCTCACAGCTAGCTCCATTCCGATGCTTTCTCCATCAGACTCTCACCTAGTTTTTAAATCCCTTTTTAAAAATTTGTAAAGCTCTGCGCAATAAGTTGTCGCTGTGTAAATGCCAGTACTGCTATTATGATGTAGTGGTTATGGTGTCCCTTTCTAATGGAGAGATTTAAAATGAACCCTAACAGTGTCTTCACAGTCATTGTTGGTGTGACTTTTTTAACCAGCTTGAAGGTAACTTTCCTCTATCTAATGAACTTTGTTTTCAATAACTGATCCGTTGTAAGACTCCCTGTGCTTTAGACTGGCAATGATGCCTGTAATAAACAATGTTTTTGTCTAAGAAAATGATGAATGCATCAGTCAGAACTGATTATCTAATTGACTGCATTCTGTGTTCCCTGATCCAATTTAGCTGTAATCGTTTAGTAATTTAGTCATCTGACTTGAAGAACCAGGCATTGTTCACATATTATCAATTTACTGTTCTGCCCCCCAGATGGCATTTCTGATCCTATTTGTAAACAACTGTTCTTTCGTTGTCTGGGAATGCATTTTAGTATATCTAAATAAAAGCAATTCATTTAATTGTTGGTTTTACCCTGTTTTATGAGCTTAAAGGAACATTTTTGTATTAGGAGTACAAAGATGTGTTCCTCTGCGCCCCCTCCCCCAAACCACCCCAGTTTTGTAAACGGTTAGCCCTTTATTCACTTACCCTATTCCAGCACCGATGTCCCTTTGTGCTGAGTTGGCCTTTACCTTGTCTGACGCCAGACTATTGCGGGGGGACTCATTGCGCATGCACGGTAAGTGCTGCACACGTGCATTAGGCCAGCCCCATAGGAAATAATTGCCTCAATGCTTTCCTAATCGGTTTTTCTTGATGCTGGCTGTCCTCATTCGGAACGTGATGATTTCCAGCGTTGTTTGAGTCAAACTCCAGGAAGCCTTCTCTACTGTTTGTTTGGTATAGAGCAGGAATAGGCAACCTTCGGCACTCCAGATGTTTTGGACTATACCTCCCATGATGCTTTGCCAGCATTACAGGTGTAAGAGCATTATGGGGGATGTAGTCCAAAACATCTGGTGTGTTGAAGGTTGCCTGTCCCTGGTATAGAGTCACTAAAGGCAGTCATAGTTTGTCTAAAACTGTAGTGTTTTACTAAGAGGAACATTGCTGACCATCTCAACGAGTTGAAGTGGTCTGGTTGTCTATAGTGTTCTTTTAATATGTCCTAGTGAAATAATTCTATTCATGCCAAGGTAAATGACAGAAAAGATTTAATCATTTTAAAGTTGTTTTTTGTCCTGGTCTGAAATATTCCACCATGTGTTCATGTAGCTCAGAGTGGACACTGATAAAATTATGCTTTTTAATGCATAGCAGGAGGAGGGGAAAGTACTGATGGTTTTAATGTAATTTGCTCAACATGCAGGTTGCTCAGCTTAATAGCTTGTGTAGGTGGAACGTTAAATTATTCATTGTGGTACCTGGTATAATTACAATTGGTGAACTTGTCTGACAAAACCGAATGATGTAGCTGTTTAATTATTCAGCTACACGTTGATGGCCGCCTGACACTTAAAGGGTGGACACCCTTAGGCACGGGTTTTGGTACAGGAAGTTCTCTTATTTAATCTGTTTTAATGTTAATGAGATTTGCGACATTCTGAGCAGCCGATCATGCAACACTTTATAAATATTATATGAAAGATTTAACAATGCGTTTTAGGAACATAACCATATAATTTGCAAATAAACTATTTACATTGATTGTGGAAATGGCAAACCGTGGCAAGGCATTGGCAAATTATGCTGCAGGTGGCCAAGACACTGTGTGTTAGAGATGCATATTCTCCCAAATGCAAAGAAATATGAAGGGACATCTCAAAATAGATCAATCCGCTTTGTTCCAATTTGGACAGTTGATTGGTCGAGAGGCTCAGCTGATAACAGACTACTTACCATGGGAAGCCCTCTTGGTATTCCTCACACCGCAACCACTACAGCAGGTTGTGGTTCGAAAATACATTATATTATTATATTAATTAATACATTTATCATAGGTCAGGGTTGGTTCGTTTTAAATCACTAGCCAGACTCTGCTTAAATCACGGTTTTCTAAATAAAAACAGATTTCTGCTGGTTATAATTTTAGTGTTTATGGGATGGTTTCATTATTATCATTTATCTTTAACCGGGCATTGAATTTCTTTGTTGCATAGTTTGCATTTTGCCTGCCTGCCTGCCTGCCTCACTCATAGGTAAAAGAACTTCATTAAAAATATTCGCAAACTGGGTCTTTTATAACCTGCCTCCATTATAAGACCTCTTATCAGGGAAGGGGATAATAAACCACAAGCTTTATGCACGAATATCCCAAGATCTATCAACTCAGAAGGTTTCACTTTTTTTTTGCTGTTTGTCCCTTCCTCCTCATAATTGGCAACTTGTGCAGATTTATTCCACTCCAAATAATCTTCTAAATATTAAACATCTTGCGTTAGCACTTCACTGCAGTGATTATGGTGCCATGACTACTCTGTCAAAGAGCTAACCCCTGCACTACTACACACTCTTAGCTAGTGGTGTCGCGGAGCAGCACTTTACGGATGCCTGGTAAGTACTATTTGACAGTTTACAGTGGGAGGTGCCACTTATGGCTTCATAATCACTACACTGGTATGTAGTGATTATGGTGCTTGGAGTTTTCCTTTAACCCCTTAAGGACCAAACTTCTGGAATAAAAGGGAATCATGACATGTCACACATGTCATGTGTCCTTAAGGGGTTAAAGGGACTCTTGCTCGACGAGTGGCATTAAAAGGCCAATGCTTTCGTATGGGGAAATAGCTGATGCCTTAATGTCCTCATGCATATTGTGAGGACGGCCAGCGTCAGTGGACCAAAAGTCAGTTAACATTACAGAAGCGCCTCTAGTGGCGGTCTTTTAGGCTGCACCTCTCTTGCTACTTGTTTTTCTCTCCTTAAGTTTAAAGGGCAATCCAGACATGGACCCCTTGCTCACGGTGCCTAGAGGGATACTGGCTACACCTTACTGATGATACCTTACAAGGTTGAAACAATTGTCTGGGATTGCTGGCATTTCGGATCTGGACTGCCTGTATGGGTGGGACCAATCTGATATGTTCTCTCTGTAATGGCACAAGTTGAGCTAAAACCAGCTTGAGATCTGAGCGGAGACCCACCGAAGGGCAGGCTAATTGAGCTGTTGTCTGTTCTCACCTCTCTTGCTGCTTGTTTTTCTCTGCCACTAGAGGCTGTCTTAGTGCTGTAATGTAAAACATTGCAGATTTAGAGAAACTGCAATGCTTACATTGCAGCACTAAGTGCGATACGGGCGCACTGGACACTGGCCACTTCAATGCGCTAAAGTGGTATGGGTGCCTATAGCGTCCCTTTAAGTGCTTTTGGGGTTTGGAGTGTTCCTCCATGTTCTCTGCAGACGCAAATTCACAGTTTTGAAAACTGCAAATCCAAGCTTCAGTAATATATTCTGGACAGAAAGTAATCTTACAGAAACTCCCGGGGGGACATTGTAAACTAATTACGGAAGTTCACTTAAACAAACATGTAAATCTTGAATACTGTCTTGTGCTACACAGCTAAAAACTAATCCCAACGTCATGATGAATCATCCTTTGAATAGAATGTATCTTAAATAGAAAATGATCTTTAGACCTTTTTCTTTTCTCAAAGCATGTTTTGTTTGTTTTTATTAAAATAAATCTGATTTGTTGGAGGCATAAGGGATCCAATATGAATCTCTGTTACCTAAATTCACCTCGCTCATACATGACACTAAATATATGTTTATTATCTCTGGTATGACTCCTGTCGTTCCCCTCTATGTAGCAGAGGGATGTGACGGGAATGGCAATAATCTTGATACGATGTTGCCTGAAAATGATTTTGGGGTAAATGGGCCCTTTCAGAGGAGATAGGTCACCTTTTTATTACCATGCATTTTTAGCCCCCCATACATTTAAAGGATGGTACCAAGTAAAACTCAATAGAATTCTACTTTTATCTTTTTTTTTTTTTAATGTATTTATTATTATTCCCCTTTGATGTGGGAAATTGATATAAAATTTGCTACCATAAGATGTATTTGTAAATCTGTTCATTAATTTGCTTCAGTTTACCATGGGAAAATGCACCAAAAAAAAATAGTAATTTTATTTCTTCTTATTGTGTGCTCTGTTGTCTTGAATTTAGATTAATTTAGATTTATGTATATTTTATAGTTATTTTATTGTGAGCAGAAATAATCTTGTATTAAACCTAGCATTGTGTCTCCAACTCTGATTTCTGTGTTTTTATTTTTATTTTTTTCTTGCAGGCGCTCAGATAAGCTGCTTTGCTCCAACGTCCTTTTCATGGCGCCAGGCTGCTTACGTGGACTCTTTCTGCTGGGCAGCTGTCCAGCAAAAACACTTATCACACAGTGACTCAGGGAATATCCCCCTATGGCTTCATAAGGTAAGGTGAACTTACATCTAATTATTCAAACTGCAAAATGATCTTCTACTCCACAAGCTTTTTTATGGCACATCATTTAATATGAATATCTACTATTGGTCCAGTTTGACCAGGACGATGAAGATTTATCAGCTTACTGTTGGATCTCGTAGTCACACCTCTCTATTCCATGCTTGGAGAGTAAGTGTTCCTTAAACCTTAGCCACACTTAGCAGCTATGTCAGCATGAGCATCACTCTGTCCATATTATGAGAAGCTGGATAGAGTCTGCCCATCTTCCGTTTAGGTATCAAATATTTTGGTGCTCTATATTTTTCTGCACTATCGCGTGACTTCTCCTTCAGGAAGCCAGAATCTCAAGACAAGTATTTCTGATTGTACAGAGAACCAAAAATCATTGCCTCTAGGTTTTTGTTATTTAATAGCACCATCTTTGATCCAAAATGTTAAGTAGACTACAATGTCTCCATTTGCTTGCTAATAATGTAGGAGAAAGGGATATGCAGCACCTTAATATGGGAGGGGAGGCATGATAGAAAACTTTAATTATAATAAAGTTTTAGTTAAAGTTTCGTGGAAACACTCTCATTAAGAGGAAAATTAGAACATGAGGTTCTGATCTGAAGTTTGGAGTTTAGTGATTGGGTTGGGGTTCATCTTCAGGGTTTACCATCTTTCTTCTGTGAATACTGGCAAACGAGGCTGCCAGGAGTTATTTTATATCGGGTTGTTTTTCCAAGATAATTTTCTTTTTTTTTGTTGAAATGCACTTATTGTACACCAGAGGGCAGTGCATGCCTGCTTTCTAAAGATTAGTAATGTAGACTTGGAAGAAGTCACAAAATCTTTTCTAACAATCTCCACTTTAGTGCTTGCTTTTTTATTTATAGAGTTCCAACATATTCTGCAGCTCTGTACAATTTACAATAAATCCAATTCTTATAATAGGGCAAGATGGACAGCAGGTAGAAGGTGGAAATTCCCTTATAGAATTGAGGTTGCCGATTGTACTTCAAAGGAAAATTGTAGCAGATAAATTGGTTCACTGGCCTGGCTAACAGACCCTAATAGACCCTCTTGTGCTTTTCAACGTTATTTTTGACTGTCAATGACTTATTGTTAAATATTCCCATTGCATAATTTTAAAACGCTGCGGAAACTGTTAGCGCTTCATAAATAATTGCCCTTTAGCTTACAGATTGCACCAAGACTAGCTAGTGAAATCTTCCATGTGGTTACTTAACCAAGCATTTTTCTTTACTTTTTGAAATGTTTTATTAGCATTAGTTTGGTGGAAAACCCACACCAGCCAAATTTTGATAACTATTTTAGATTTTTATACTTGTTCATTCTAAAATGGCTAGCTTCCCCTTTAACTTTGGTGAGGTGGTCTCATGTGCTGTCTGTATCTGTAGTGTTTTGCTTTGCCTTTCAGTTTTTCCCGTACATTCTCCTCCTTGTGGCCATCCTGCTATATCTCCCAACGTTGTTCTGGCGTTTTACGGCTGCCCCCCACCTCTGCTCAGACCTGAAATTCATCATGGAGGAGCTCGATAAATCCTACAACAGAGCCATCAAAGCCGCCAACAGCTTCTACAGTGCTGACAAAAGAGATGGTCTTAGTAGCCCTGCCATCAACGATAACCTGGCACAGAGGTAATTGGATGTCCTGTTTCAGATCATGAGCCTGTTACGAAGAAAATGTGCATATCAAGAAAGTAGCAGTGCGGAATTGTGCTAGTGAAGTGGCCAGCAGGGTTATATATTCAGTGCTTGTCTGATATTTAGCAATGGAGTTACACACAATGATCTAATTAGATTTGTCCGAATTTAAACTATAAAGTGTACCTACATCTAACTTCTGTTCGTAATCCTTCCTCTGATGCTTGCCTTAAAGACTTCCCCTCTCTTAGACTTTCCCGAGTCTCCACTCCTTCAAAAAATCTTTGAAAACGTACTTCTTGAGGAAAGCATATCAATTAAACTGTCGACAGCTTTCCCTGCGCCCTCATTCCTCTCCTGCAACTGTCATCAAAACAAAACACTAAGCCCTCAATGAACACTATCCTAACAACCTACTTTTCTACACTACCCTTACCCTTTGTGTCACTATACCCCACTACCTCTAGCATGTAAGCTTATTGATGGCCCTCAATCCCTCTGTTCCTGTGTGTCCAACTCCTCTGGTTACAAATACATGTGTTCGTTCACCAATTGAACAGCGCTGTGGAATTTGTTGGCCTTTATAAATAATAATCGTTCACCCTAATTAAATCGCCCTCAAATATACAACTAAACCTACACCTTGCAAACCTTATCTATACATTCGGTGCCGATATATTTTGTGTTTTTTTTTTTTTTTTTTTTTTTTTTCTTGAAACTTTGTTACTTTGTTGAGGTCAAAATTTTGTTAAACATTTATGCAGTTATTTTTTCATTTTTGTTTTTATTCCTCCTAGTGCGTGGGAGATCTCTGAAAGTCACTTTAAGTACCCGTTTGTGGAGCAATATCTCAAAACAAAGAAGAATTCTCTCAATCTAATCGTAAAATACCTCATTTGCCGCTCCCTTACCTTCATCATCATACTGCTGGCTTGCATCTACCTGGGCTATTACATCAGTCTTTTCTCTCTGACGGACGAATTCACTTGCAACATCCGAACTGGAATTCTTAAAAACGACACTACGCTTCCTTCTCTGATCCAGTGTAAACTCATTGCAGTTGGAGTTTTTCAGCTTCTGAGTTACATTAATCTGATTGTCTATGTGGTGATGATGCCATTTGTAGCCTACACGATGTTCGTCCCTTTTAGGAAAAGAGCGGACGTCCTCAAAGTTTACGAGATTTTGCCAACTTTCAGTGTTCAACAGGCAACCTCAAAGCACTACGATGATCTTAGCCTCTTCCTGCTGTTTCTTGACGAGAACATTAGCGAGCTGAAGTCTTACAAATGCCTCAAGGTGCTAGAAAACATTAAAGGCAGCGGGGAGGTATTTGACACTATGCAACTCCTAACCACCTTGGGTACTGTGAAGACTGACACAGTAGATGGGAAAGTATCTGCCTTTAAGACTGGAATGGTACCCTCTGCAGAAACTGAAAAAAATTCTCTTGAGCTAAAAGGTAAATATTGCATCAAAGTTTTAATGGTGACATTTTAAAGCAGAGAGAGCTAGCGTTGTTCAACTATTTCACACAGTTTGCTGTCAGCCAGTTAAAGCTGTACCTCACTTTGCCATATGCGATTCTGGTAGCAATGCATGGTGGGTTGTCCAATACCACTTGTGTTGCCAGGTAAAGCTATATAAGCATTTAACAGAAAGCATAGGCTTGCATTGCATATTGTGCCTAACCGTGCCTTTAGTCCTTTCTGATGTTTCCTGTAACACATTCGGTCTAATTATTAAAGGGACACTATGTTCACCCTGACCACTTCAGCTCAATGAAGTGGTCTGGGTGCCAGGTCCCTCATATTTTAACCCTTCAGATGCAAACATAGCCGCTTGAGAGAAACTGCTATGTTTACATTTGGGTTTAATCCAGCCTCTAGTGGGCGTCTTCCGGATAGCCACTAGAGGTGCATCTGCGACGCTGGAGGCATATTATGCCTCCATCGTGCAGAGCATCCATAGGAAAGCATTGAGAAATGCTTTCCTATGGACACTTTGATTGCGCGTGCGGCGCATGAGCATTCGGCTCCGCTGACGTCAGGGGGGGGAGGAGAGGTCACCAGCGCCAAGGGAGCCTGGCGCTGGAATAAGGTAAGTAGCTGAAGGGGTTTTAACCCCTTCAGCGCCACATGAGGTGGACCCTGAGGGTGGGGGCACACTCAGGGCACTATAGTGTCAGGAAAACCGCTTTGTTTTCCTGAAACTATAGTGATCCTTTAAAACCTAGGAATTGTTACTTTTAAATTATTTTGTAATGAAAGCAATGTATACGAAGGACATTTAACTGCGTATTTATAATATTTAAAAATAGTTTTTTGGTGGGGGGGAGTGGGGGACAAGTCTACTGAAAAACATTTTGTGAGGAGATGCTCTCTGTATTCAAGTTTTGTTTGTGTTTTTTTTTCCAAAATCTGGTCCTTTTTTTTTTTTTTTGAATTTGCGCTGGATTTTTTTTTTTTTTTTGTCTCGCTTCTTGAGAGGCAAAATTTGCCTACTTAGTAGTTGCTCCTGTTGCAAGCTTTACTTTTGTTAAAATGTTCTCCTCTTTTTAAAAAATATTTTTAAAGGTGTAAGCTTCAACAATACAAATGTAGAAAAATCAGATGACGTAACAGAACCCGCACCCTACAGTTTTATTAAACATACAATGTTTGTTGAATACTGTGTGACACAGAACACTTTTTTTTTTTAAAAGTGCACCTTTGATGCCAAATGTGGCTTGGTGTCACTTCAAGAGAGGTCATTTCAGAAGAGACTATCTTTTTACCTATACATTTGCTAGTACAAATATACAGATAAATTGTGTTCTCTGTGCTCTTATGATTATGCCATTGGCATACGGGTAAACATTACTACAGTTAGGTATGTTATACAGTACTCGCGTGACACATTGGCATCCCTCGTTTATTCACTTATTAAAAATTGTGGGGAACTGCACTTGTAAATTGTGATTGCAGCAGCTGCACTCTTTCAGGTAAATCTCTTCTCTCCTCCCCTATGTGCAGGACTACAAAATGAGTTTGGGGGCTCCTGTAGACTGCAGAATTTTACTCTTAGATCTTGTTGAAATATGCTGCTTATAATCCTTTGCTAGACCAGTTTCTCAGCAACAGGTTTTATATTGAAGCCATTGCAATGATATAGTTGTCTCCTGTGAATCTGTAACTCAGTTTTTGCTTGCCTCCAGCAGATCAGTCCACAAGCGACACTTTGAACACTTCAGAAGAAAAGAAAGTTCGACAGAGGCTGCTGGATTCCTCATGCTGAGCGTGGCAAGCTCTGCGGTATTGGGCAATACAAGTGCCACAACTTGATCTTTCCCTTCCTGCTGTCATGCAATATTTATTGGGAATTAAGGCATCTTTGCCTGACGCCTAGCGTGCTCGCTAATATGGGGATTCTGACGTGATGGGAGAAGGTTTTCCTATCTTATACAGGTGGTCAGCGAGCTTAGGGTACGCCTCAAGTTTTAGGAGCTGCCCATCTTCATTTGTAAAAATGTTTACAAAAGCCATATGTCGATCCAGTAAATAAAAATAAATTTAACCTGAACTTTATGCTGGATTTTAACGGATTGGAATGCGGTACAGTTTCCAAATGTTGGCACTAATGACGATTTCCATGTTATGAACACTGGAAGAGGAACCCTTTGCATACTATATGCATGTATAGTATTTTACATTTTATTTTTTATTTTTATTTTTTGCTTTTTTTTTAATGATGTGTATTGACTTTTTTTGCCACAGGTGAAAAATTTTAAACAAAACCCAGATGGACTTGATTCAGTTTGCGGACACTGTTCCAGCACCTTAATGTAAATTGTAAAGAATTTAGGTTTTAGTATTTTTTTTTATTTTTTCTTCTAATTATTAAAACCTAGGAATTGTTACTTTTAAATCATTTTTGCAATTAATGAAATGTTTGCCAAGGACATCTGTATTTATAATATTTAAAAATTCTATGAAAAAGTCTGCGGAAAAAATGTTTTGTGGGGAGACGCTTTTTGTATTCCAGATTTATTTTATTTCCAAATCTGGTCTTTTTTTATGAATTTGTGCTGGATTTCTTTTGTCTCTTCTCTCAAAGCAAAGTGTGCTTACTTGGAAGTTTCTGGCTTTAATTTTGTTAAAACGTTATGCTCTTACTTTTTTATAAAGGTACTAAAAGAACCATAACCACTACAGCTTATTGTAGTAGTTACAATACTCCAAATCTGTTCCTGCATTCTTACCGATTTATAACTTTGCTGTTTTTCATTATTTTGAGTGAAATCGCCAGCATCCAGTCAACCCCTCTGACTTGTCATTTTGGAAAGCCTGGCTCCCCCATTTGGCCCTCTAAGTATCCAGGTGATGGCACTCAATGGATTGTGTTCAGCCCAATGTTCTAATGAATTTGTTGCAGGTTAGGTGTGCAGGAAGCTGCCTCTTACATATTGTTCTGTGATTACACTTGAAGCATGATACCCTCTAAATTTCATTGTAGTGGATAGTGATGCCACCATGCATGGAACAGTTTTTTTTATTTATTTTTTATATATATAAATTTTATTTTTTAACCGTTTGGTCTGTTCACTTTTCACAGATATAGCGATAGTAGAAATTTCTCTTCTCAATTAGTGATATCAATTCCGTCCATGTATGGATGAAATTCAGTAAGTGAGACTTGACTAACACTCCTCGGCCAAGAACTCTGTCCAAATGTGGATAAAATGTATTCATCCAATACGGAAAGGGAACTTCATGGGTATCGCTAACTAGGTTTCCTGGCAGGTGTTAAATCTTCAACTGTGAGACAGCACCATGATCTCTACAGATTACCTAAAGCAAAAAATTAACCTGTTTGTTTCTCCCCTCCCCCACCAAAATCAATATTTGATAGTTGCTGAGTTAATGCAAAATTAATGCTAAAACGACTCTAAACGTTAAAGTGTGATAACACTTTTTTTTTTTTTTGTAATTGAGTGAAATGCCTAAAGAAACATAATGCTAATGGCGGACAGATTTGCCACCTCCGGTTTGGGAATTGCTTTACCCATGATGCATAGCAAGCCTAAAGGGGGCTGGGAGATCTAGTTAATCAATGTTTGGGTTGTTAAGGTTGGCCATCACTGTTGTAAACCATGAATTCATTGAAAGATCAAAATAAGCATGTGTTTCTAATATTTTGATTGCTTTGGCAATCTCGTATTTTAGAGCAGCAGCTCCCAAATCCAAACCTTAAGGCAAACCATTTAATGGGAAATCCCCAAGTCCTTCACTGGGTTTGAAAATACGGTTTTAAAAGTATACTTGAAAACATTTAATTTTTCATTCTTAAGCTAAAAGTAAGCTTAACTTGTACAATGTGTAAACTAGCCCATAACTAGCACATCTTTTCACATTGTGTTTATCAGCGAGTAGATTGTTCATACCAATATAGCTTTGATTTAAAGAAAAACTATAGTGTTAGAAATACAAATGTATGTATTCCAAAAGCAAAGTACCCTGGTGGCTGTTTAGGTAACCGGACCCCCACCTGTAGTAAGAAAGAAATGCATTTGTACTTCAATTTTCTCCCTCGCAGTACAAGACTGTTGCCGTTCTGCCTCATTGAAATCACTGGAAGGCTAATGCGGATGCATGACAAAACGCAGTGTTGTTAGGCCATCTAATAGAAACAGATTTTTTGCACTGCTAGTTTGGGGGAAGTGTCTGTAGTGGCGGTCTGCCTGCAATGTAAATATTACTTTTCTGCAGAAGTTCAGCAATAGTTTCCCTTACATTGGTAAAACTGAGGTACACAGCACCCAGATCATGTCTTTGAGATAAAGTAGTTTGTGTGCCTATAGTTTTTATTTTTTATTTTTTCAATCAATGCGCATGCCTTTAATATTTTGGTTTAAGTCTTCATTTAATAGTATAGTTCTGATAATATCTTTCACTTGCGTCTTATTACCCATTGATTACCTTATGACAATGTCGTTTTCTGTGGTACATATCCAAATGTAACTATTCCTTGACAAGACTGTTAACTAATGTGTTCTTTGTACTTTGCATATAGTTTACATTTTTCAGAACCATGGCCAGCTCCGCATTTGTTTTATCACTTCAATAGAAATGCCTTTGTAAACTGTCAGTGTCCACGATGTGTTCTCAAAATAGTATGTACTTTTGCTTACAAGTAGTAGCTTCCATTTATTTATTTTTTCCTCCCACAAGCTCATCCCAACACTTTATATAAAATCATTTAAAAATGGCAACTGACATAAAAGAATATAAATAATGCTGTACCATTAACAGCACTCCCAATGTCTCACATAGCAACTTCCTTATTGGATACATTTTGAGAATGTACTCAGTCAGGCCAATGAGAGATCAATGTGAGCTGATGTTCTGACCTCATTCTACTTTATAACCAATCCTATCCTAATATTTTGTACGCTTTCCCCTTAGCCATATGTACAAGACCAAATCCTAACCTGTGAAATGCACTCAAGTTATTTTTGGTGCAGAGTGTGGATCTGCAAAATATCTACCTATGCTCATGGTAGCTACTGTAAACAAACTTGTACCAAGTTGGCAAGTTTTCAAATATGATAATCTACCTATTCTTTAAATGGAAAAAAACTACAGTATCTGACACCTTAATCTATTGCTGATCACAAGGCAGCTGTGCTGATATTATATGAGATCTAAGTCCATTAGTTAAATATCCTCTATTTTATATAATCTACATCGTGATTTGGCATATACTGATTTTTAACATCTTGGAGTGGAAAAAAAAAATGCTGTTGCATAAATAATGTGTGTATTAATCTCCTGATAATGTGTTCACGTAGCAACTCCATAATTAACTGTATGAGGCAGAACATCCCATGCTGTGATTATTTGTGATCTGTTCATAGTAATTTACAATTATTTCCTATTAATCTCTCTCGGTACTGTAGAATAAATGGTTCTATGACTTTCTCACTGCAAGAAAAAAGGCAATATTTACCAAGTCATCTACTGTAGCCTCCAATGCACATCATGAGCATAATAGAGATTAAAATATTAATTTCTCTGCAGTTTGAGTGGAAGACCTTGATTGGCTTTTGCTAAATTTTGATTATTGTGGCATTTTACATCATTGAGCGGCCAACAAATGTGATATACATGCCATAAACTAGGGATCGGACGATATTTTTTCAGAGCCAATGCCAAAAGAGATCAATGGTTGCTGATAACCGTGCCGATATTCTATACAGTTAAAGGGACTCTCCAGTGCCCCTCTCCCTCCCACACTCATCCCAAGTTGCTGAAAGGGTTAAACCTCTTTAGTGACTTACCTGAATCCGGCGCCGATGTCCCTCAGCACTGGGTTAGGCTCCACCCACCCTCCTCTCACGCTGACGTCAGCCGGCGGGGAGACCTCATGCGCATTGGCCGCGCTCGCATTAGACCTCCCCATAAGAAAGCATTCTTCAATGCTTTCCTATGGGGATTCCGGCAATGCTGGAGGTCCTCATGCATAGCATGAGGACGTCCAGCGTCATTAAAACACTTTTTGTGTTCTAAGAACACGGAAGTCTCTCTAGTGGCTGTCTCGTAGACAGCCAGTAGAGTAGGACTTAACCCTGCAAGTGAAATTATTGCAGTTTATAAAAACTGCAATAATTCCACTTGCAGGGTTAAGGGTAGTGGGAGTTGGCACCCAGACCACTCCAGCTTTGAGAAAGCAACACAATTTCTAAATAAATCTGACATTAACTAAACCTGCTGACTGCACTCAAACTGCTATAACTCTAAGGCAGCCCAGTACATGCTGGGAGCACTGAAATCAGTGTGTTCATGCATCTATATATTTGTTTCTATCCATCCATTTCTGTATGTTTGTCTCACTTTTTTTTTTTCAGAATCTATATGTCTGTGTTAAATGATGAAATCATGTGACCGTTTTTCCACGGCCATAAAGGTTGTTTTTTTTTTTTTTAAATGTTCATTCAGCTGTTTCTGATTTCTTTCCCGTTCATATAAACACCAGGTTTCTGTTTTTGGCTGGCATTGGTTGGAAGAGAAAAGATGAGAAGGAAATGGCCAGAAGTATAGACGAACAGCCAGCTCTCCGACCAGTAAATGCCTACCTTAATTATTACTGATTTTGTTTGTGTTTTTGTTTTTATTTATTTTTTTAGTATTAATTTAATACATGTAGGTATATTACAGATGCAAGAGTAATGTGAAAACTTCTGTTGGGTTGTTTGGATAAAGGAGAACATATGCTGTAGACACAATGGATCCTTGGTGGGTTCTTCTCAATGGACTATTGGCAGGAGTTTGAGATTGTTGCTTGCCATCAGCCAGTCCAGTGTGTGACATTTCCTCTTACTTGGTCCGGCCATTGTGTTTACATCTTCTGTAATGATACATGTAGTTATTTTAGCATCAATTTAGTATCTGACAAATAATGTGACGGTCTGTCCTGTCTCTCAGGTATAATCTCTTCTGCATTATTACAGCCTTAATTTTTTCTGTGTTTACGAAGAGTGGGTTTGGGGTTTTATTCATTTTATCCTTGAGGCAGGATGTGGGTGTTGGACGTCCGTTAAGCTAAGACAGGTCTGTATGTCAGTTGTATAGTGAAGGAATTGAATGCCTCTTCAGCGTGCGATTGTTTGATACACATATTGAATCGTATCAGGCTCATTATATAATTCACGTATTAAAATGACAATGTGTGCATCTCGCCCAATTGATCATAGGACTTTAAGACCTCTTTATCTGCTTTTCATGGTCATAAAGTAAAATGTGCTCCTGCTCACCTGGTGTCACAAGCCGTAAAGGAGTCAGGATAATAAAGTGTGCCTTTGGAAAAATAGATGCAATTATAGGACAATTAAAAAACCTATTTACATTCATTGTAGCTTTCTTCCCTGTTACGAAGTGTTGTTAATAATACCACTTACATGTTGATTGCATCTCAGTTTAACTTCCTCACAGCGATTATTTTCATTTCAGTTGATTAGTTTCTCATATCTTTTTGGTTATTAAATTATGTTTCTTTTCCCTTTGTGCTTGAAAAAGTAATTCCATACTGCAAATGACGCATTATCTTCCAGTGCTAAATGCCTTTGAACACGAGTTACCTCAACCACAACAGGGCAATATAACCCCATAGCCACTACATGACTTTGTAGTGGTTATGTGCATTTGGGTGCAGGCGCAGTCACCTGGTTCTTGACAAAACTAGAGGTACTTTCATTTTGGCTCCCTGCTCAGCTATTGTTGGCACGGAAGGCAAATATCCACATTGGACGTACCCTTTGGAAGTGTGCCTCGGGAAAAGTAAACAAAAAACTGAAGATATGTTTTTCTGAATTGGTCGTTTTAAAAAGCCTTCTTTGCGGTTTTTATTTATTTTTGTTCACACATACACTCACAAGCACACATACACACAATTTATTTTTACTATTTTAACATTTTTCTCCACCCAACCTCCCTACCTTTGGGAGTGCTGGCATGGTGTCTGTCACTGTGGTTTAGTTCTGCTGCTGGGGTCCAGTGGGGGCTCTTGAGTAGCTGGTGTGCAGTCCCTGGGGTCCAGTGGGGTGGCTGGCATGCGGGCAGCGAGGGAGCAGTGATCTTTATGCTCAGCTCCCTCGCACGCCTCTTAGTGATGCCGGAGTTACGTCCTATTCTAGCTCCGGCATTACTGCTGTGCGCGCAAGGGAGCTGAGTCAGGGAAAGTGCTTCCTCGCTACCCGCGGCCATTTTTGTGTAACCCCATTTGTGTTCTTGCGGAACACCCATTATTTCTGATTCCCATTTGGCAAGTAATTAAAACTAATGATTACATTTTGCTAGAAATATGCAGCAAATGTGAAAAAGTAGGTGAGCCATGAAAACTTTGGTGAATAATTTAGATTATTTTGAGGATTACCCCTTTTGCCTGTGTGTTTGTGTATACAGAGTCATTAAAGTGTAAAAAGATCACAAAGATTTTAATTTTTTTTTAAGCCACAATAACACAACTGGAATGTGGTTAAATTGCTGAATTTGCCACCTGTAGTAGTTCTGGCCTACAATTTTCTGTTTCCTTGTCCATTCCCAGTTTTGTGAGTGCACAGATAATTCTTGCAATCATTGAGCAATTTGCAGATGGCTGTCCATTTGGAAAGCTTTGAGACGTTACTTTTCCTCCCAACCTGCAATTGTTTGCTCTTAAGGTTCTTTTCTGTTGTCAGGTAAGTGTTTCTTGCCCACAGTATACTGACTTCTAGTTCAATTGTTATGTTGGGCAGCTTCCTGAAATCGCGATTGCACAATGTGTTTACAATTTATGAACAATCAATATGGCTGCCTTTTGTTTGAACTTGACCAGGTATAACAAATTGTTTTACATAGTGTTCTTTTAATGACCAATTTGTAATAATCTGCTGTAAGTATTGTACATTTTTTTTTGTCATTCTCTATGAACTTGAAAAGTGTTGAATAAACATTGTCCCGTAACATGTCATTATTGTCTTCCTTGTGATCTTTTTATAACAAAACCTGGTCACATATAATTGAGGATCTTCAATACCAAAAAAGCACTTTGTCTGTGACTGATTTCCATACAGAGGAACCAAGGTTAAAGATTCTGATCTCCAGTTGATTCACATACTAATTATGTGTAAGCTGGTTTGAGCAGGGCCCTCAACACTCTGTTCCTGTGCATTCAACTAGTCTTGTTACAAATACTTGCATGTTAGTCCACCCATTGTACAGCGATGCAGAATTGGTGGAAAGCGCAAAACTCAGCCAGTAATCTTGAGAATTCCCAATAAAGTTTTAGAGCATGGCACTCTGACCGCTGCTTGTCCCTTAGGCAACAGATAGCTCTATCCAGTGGTGTCCTTAGTTTGAGGGAACTCCTCTTTCAGTGGTGACATTATCAGGCCCAAGTAGATGAATTGAATTTTAACCTTTTTTAGGCTTTTCTGTATGGGCATTTCTTCTTAGTGGTGAACAGTACATGAAAAGTGCTGCCCTGGGCTTTGAACAAACAACAACTGAAGACCGCTACAGTAAAGGCCTGACAAAGCACCACAAAGGAGGAAACCCAGCGTTTGGTGATGTCCATGCATTCCAGGCTTCAAGCAGTCATTGCCTGCAAAGGATTCTCAACAGAGTATTAAAAATTAACATTTTATTTATGACTGTTCATTTGTCCAATTACATTTGAGCCCCTGAAATAATGAGACTGTAATGCCTAAACATGTAATTCCTAAATTGGTTGCAAATCTTAAACATTTCATGCAATATTTTTGTTTAACCCCTTGAATAAAAGCTGAAAGTCTCAACTGGATGGCAGATTGCATTGAGTAGATCGCCCTCTGCTGGTAGGAGAGAAAATATAGCCTACAGATCCTGGTTAGTGTTGGAGCCCACTAATCTGTAACCTTCTCTCAGCCATTGTAATTATAACAATCTTTTACGGTCTCCCATCCAAGAACCCTGCAGATTCCTCCCTGCTGATCTCATGCTCTTGAAGGCTAAGCACTGTTGTGAGAAGGTTATTGTTAGACTAGTGGGGCTCATCCAAGACCAACCAGGTCCTGTAGGTTTTTTTTTTTTGGTTTTTTTTTTTTTCTTTTCTCTCCTACCACCTGTCAGGGTAGCTTTTTGTTGCCCAGGCTCTATCACAGCCTGGGGACGTCCAGCAAGTGAAGGGGAAACATTTCGTATGGTTCTGTTCCAATGCCAGGTGCTGTAGCTCCACCCCCTTTATGACATGGCACGTGTGCGCCAATGTCATGACACCCATGACGTTGTGGCCCGGCAAAACATTTGCATTTGCTTGGGGCGTGGCTATAGAACTAAAGAGCTATAAAAAGGTTGTGGTTCTAATTTTGATCACAATAGCGCATTAGATTCCTCCTATTGTAATTCCGGCTTTGATCTTTGCATTTACTAACTATTCTAATTTCTATACTCCTTTGACTCCGCTATTGTCATTCGCTATTCCTGATTTCTGGCTTTCCTGACTATTCTCTCTACTTTGACAAGTAAAACACATTTTTCTCCTTGTTTTGTTATTACACACTGTGTGTTGGGTCTTTCAGTATTTGACACCAGCACATGGCAATCAACTCAATGCAATCTTTAATTCAGTCTTTTCTGAGAGTTATTTATTTACTGTGTTTTTTACAGAAAAAAAAAGTTTTTATTCACTAAGATGAAAATTGAAATTTAAAGTGAAAATATCTACTTTAGTTACTCCAACTGATTGACTCAGTAATCTTTTTTTTATTTATTTTTTTGACTTATGCAATAACATTCTTTGGGTCCCACCCCCATTTTTGTGTGAAAAGTGTACAAAAGTAGTATAAAACGTACCTGCATGCCTCCTTGGAAAATAAACTTTTGCACCCTATCTACTCTAATGTGGATACCAAAATCATATTACACACTGTCAGAGACAGACAGACAGACAGACACCACACCACACCAAGCTCTTCCTCAAAATCTGGGATAAATATAAACCTAAACTGTGTGGGGGACAGAGAGCTATCACTAGCAACCCCGATATTAACTTCTCCCCTGAGGAGTCCAGTTGGAGCAGCTTTATGAAGTATACTATTTATTTTTACATTTCATTCCATCTGGACATAGGCATATATAATTCCTTATCCACTCTTAGCCATGTATCCATTTAAAAAAAATTCTTTCTTTCCCCACCTCAAGATCTCTGTTAAACTTTTTCTAACTTTTATGAATTTTCTCTGTTTCCTTCTATCTTAAAATTCACTGATATTGCTTTTCATTTGCAGGATGGGATTTTTTCTTATTGCTAACAGCCATGGGAATGATCATTGGCCCTAAACTCACAGCCAGATAGATAATTCCCACCGACACCTTCAAGTTGACCTTTCAAACATTTCCCAAAGTCAAACTTTTAATTCACTGCATCAGTTTTTGTTACTGATAATGATGCTATTATTTCCTTGTTTATGTATGTGTATGGCAATTGACCAGCTACCATTGTATGTTTCCTGTGTCTATTATTTCTACTCTATTAAAAGTTTATTGAAAAAAACATATCTAACCTTTAATGGGCTGATATCAGAATGGCTGCCCATTTAATTTCCCTAAAAAAATACCAAATGGAAATACATGTTCTAAAACATTGCAATTTCCAACATTTGCCTAGTTAATATTTCCAGGTGCAGAATTATTCTGTAAGTGTAAAAGGTACACTAAACATAGTTAATAGTAACCAGTTAAAACGGATTGTCTTATCTGCTCACAACCTGATTAAAGTTCAAAGCTTCTGAGTTAGTTCATACTACTGTATTTATCTTAATTGGGATTGTTCCGATCACCTCAGACAGTGCGTTAAGCTCAATATGATTATTCACTTATTTGAAAATTATCTAGACAATCACACATTTTAGAATAAAATAGAATTAAAAAACATTGTTAAACTCAACTCTTGCCAACGTAAACTATTTAGACCTTAAACTGGGAATCCCCTTGTCATTTCTCAACTGTTTGTTAATTAACTAAAAAAAAATCTATAAGCAGTCAGGTTTATTCACAAAAATGAGAAAAGTAAGTAATTGACAATGAAACTCTTTTATTGCCATCTGGTGAAAAAACATTCATTTTCAGTTGCTTACTCAGCATATTACAAAATCTTCATACTTCAATGTATAATGCAGTATCAGGATATATTGATACATGTGTCCTTTTTGCTTCACTTCAGGTGAATCTTTTGGCAGTAGCTATTAAAGAGAACTGAAGAATAACTTTCACAGTTGCCTTTGTGGTTGTATTTACAGGTGCAAACCTCACTGCTTGAAGACTGCCAGACAAATCTCTACTTGGTCTGTCTTCACTAATGATGGTTCCCAATGAGATCCTTGTACTTATTGGTCAGTATATTGGATTCCTGTACCAGCTGGCCGAGGATACAAAACAGGCCCTTGAAATGGTGATAGAACATGCCTTCATTGTCCATGTCAGTCATAGTCTTTATGTCTCCATCTATCTCCTGGTCCTCCACTGGTATCAATCCATGTTCCAAGTTGATCCTTACAGTCTTTAGCTTGATGTAAAGATGATATAGGTCTTTGCATTCATTTCCTGGATTAAGGGGCTTCTCCATGGGGACATCCCTTAGAAGACTGGGAAACATGACCACCTGCTCCATGCTTCTCGTTGCCTTGCAGTAGTTTGTCATGGCTGTGGTCAGACAGTTGATCTGTGATGCCTGCATATCTGCTGCTGCCTTTAGCTACGGTAGAGAATAAATCCTGGGTTTAGTTTTTCTACTAATGCATTTGGAGCAAAAGAAAAACCATTTAAATATGTATCTCTGTGTTGAGGGTCATTGAAAAAACATCCAATCATATAGTTAGCAGCCACTTAGGTCAGCAACATTTTTCTTTTTAACATTTTGGCAAACTTTAGCACGTTTCACAGTCAGACGGAATGTTTCACAATATAGTGTTTATTGCAAACACAGGCCTGATCGGACGAGGGTTATCTATCAGTAAGCAAACAAGTCATTCAGTTACATCAGAATAACTATACTTGCAAATACTAATTTGTTCTAAAAATTTTGACTTGCAAATGTCTAAAAACCGAAGACCCCAAAATGTTTACAGTGCAAAATATAATGACTTGTCTGATTATATAACTGTATTAACCAGTGCAGTTATGGCACAGTTCTGCAATGTACTCTGTGCAGTGGGGTTATAGGTACAAAGGGTTAAGGCGATTTGGGGTGTAGGGAAAGTTAGAGAGTGTTTTACCATCAAGATTCTTTAGATTGTAACTGAACCTCATCACGGGTTCTTGGGGGGTCCTGCTGGCCAGCCTCTTGCCTCAGGATTATGGGCCCTGCAATATACCTTGCCCAACGCACTTTAAAAGGCTCTGTTCATGTGACGTATGTACTTTTGTACTCCAGACAGAGAGACCGACTGTTAGCCCTAATTCTCTGCAACTGTTTTGGGCATGGGACCATGTGCACGGTTGGTCAAATAAAAGACTTCCAGGAAATTCCTGAACCCCTGAAGAGATCTGGGTGATTGGTTGGATATGTTGGTCACCCAAATCATGGCTATTTGTGGGGTTTTATGTATTTTTAGGGTACTTTTGGGGTGTTTTTAAAAAAATATGTTTTTTCTGTGGGATGCTATGGAGGAGGACATTGATTTCGGCAGCACGGAAGAGTCTAGATATTGGGACACTCGGGAATACCATATGGATGCGCTGGAGCTTCCCAGTACTGCAGGCCTGGGACCAGATATCACCAATCTGGTCGCTATAGAATGGGAACTGGAGCAGGAATACCAGAACCTAAGAGAAGCAGTTCAGCACCAGGCAGCGTTACCAGGAGTCAAGGCAGTCGGTCTGACTCCCCAGCGGCAGTATGGATTAAAGGGAGATGAGACAACCGGTGTCTCTTCCCAGCGGCAGCTGGAGTTACAGGGGGATCCCACTACCATGCAGCAGAAAGAGTCCTGGGGAGCGGAGGCAGCTGGCCTCACCCTCCAGCAACAGCCAGAGGTACCCGAAGTAGGGGACCTCGTAGACTGGTCCTGGGAAGACCCCGAGATGGCAGGTGGAGATGGGACCGAGGTCTCTCCACCGGCCCTACAGGGATGCTAGTCAGCTGGCCCAGATTCCCAACTACAGCCGGAGGTACCAGGAGTAGGGACAGTCGGTCCTACTCGCCAGCGGCAGTGTACCATGCAGGGAGAGGAAACAACTGGTCTCTCTCCCCAGCAGCAGCCGGAGTTACAGGGAGAGGAGATTGTCGGTCCTTTATCCCAGCAGCAAGCATCCCTGGGAGTGGAGATAGTCGGTCTCACTACCGAGCACCAGGCAGCATCACAGGGAGAAGAGATTGTCAGTCCCTTTTTCAAGCAGAAGCAAGCATCACTTGGGGTGGAGACAGTTGGTACCACTACCCAGCACCAGGCAGCGTTATCGGGAGTCTAGACAGTCGGTTCGACTCCCCAGCGGCAGCTTACCTTATAGGAGGAGACAACCTGTCTCTCTCCCCAACAGCAGGGCAAGTTATATGGAGTCCAGATGCTCGGTCTCACTCCCCAGTGGCAGTGTGCATTACAGGGAGAGGAGCATATCGCCCCCTCTCCCCAGCGGCAGCTAGAGACACCTTGGGAGGAGACAGTCGGCCCCCCTCCCCAGCCACAGGGAAAGATACAGGGAGTGGAGATGGTCGGGTCCCACCGACCAGCAGCTGGGGCTATCATCCAGAGACCAGCCCCCTGGCATGGATGGGGCAAATGGGATGCTGAGCATATTATATAAATGATTTTGCATGTACATGATTTTTAGGGATATTATCTGCACAGTTTATAATGCAATCAAAAGCAGGTCATACAGTCCGCAGCTCAGCTCATGTCCAGTTTAATAAATGATTGCTGTATACTGTAAGCTGCTGGTTATTGGAGTTCAGTGACCTGCCCACAACCCAGACATGACACCACAGGGGAAGTTTCAAAACTTACAGGTTCAAGCAGCCTCACCAGACTTTACCAATACCTTAAATTGGCTTTCTGCCTAAATATTTAAAGGGGAACTGTCACTTCTCTAGAATTTACACCATTGAAACTCACATAAAACTTGTCTTAACTGTTAATTGTTTTTTTCATGACGCGCTCTGTTTTCATTTAAATTTAATATTTGGCAAATGGCATCAATATCCAATTCAGACAAGGCAAAAGCAAACATTGCACACAATGGGTAGAAATAGGCTGATATTGTAAGGTTAGTGAAAAAACAACCCTGTACTTTGTGTTATTAATATTGCTAACATATGACAGGTGTGCACTTAACACATTATGTTCCAGGATATTACACCTTGTGTGTTTCTTTAAGACCTCTAGCTTTCCATGTAACATATTACAGTTCGTTATTTAGGAATTCTTCTACATGTATTATGAAGATATGTTATGATGTAATTAAATATATTATATATTTAATATATATTTGGTGTATATCACTTTAAATGTAAAAAAAAATGTGAATAATTTTTGCCCTCACTGTAAGATAAATTGAGATTTTATGCACTTAATGAGTTAGCTTGGGTTATCTCCATAATGTTTAAATGCATTTAATCTGTCACATTGCGATCGACTGTTTGATTTATGTTTCCACCTATATAATATTTAGTATGATGAACATTCTTTATGGATCGAGAAAAACCAGATCTGAGATAACCAGAAGCCGTACTGCCCCATACAGGTGTCAATTTAAAATACTAACCCTTACCTATAAAGCTCTAACCAACTCTAGCCCCTCTTACATTTCTTCATTGATTCATAGGTATGCCCCCTCTCGGTCTCTCCGCTCTACTGGTGACCTTCTCCTGTCTGCTGCTCACACCCTTACTTCAAATTCACGTCTGCAAGACTTCTCACGGTCAGCTCCTTTCCTTTGGAACAGCCTGCCTACCCCCATCAGACTCTCTCCTAGTCTTCAATCCTTTAAGAAGTCTTTTAAACCCCATCTTTTTAGTAATGCTTACTGGCTCCAAGAGTAACTTCTATCTCTCAATCCTTCCTCTCACTCTCTCCAAAAGTGCCACACTCCACTCTCACCTCCAGCTCTCCTACTTTCCCATCTTGTCTATTTGCTGTCTCCCTCAATACCCTTCCTATTGTGTTTTTATACCCCATCTCCTCTAGACTGTAAACTCGTTTGAGCAGGGTCCTCAGCTACCTATTGTTCCTGTTACATTTTGTTATTGTCTCATTTGGTAAATTCCCCTCTTATTGTAAAGCGCTGCGGAATAAGCTGGCACTATATAAATAACAATAATAATAATAATAACTACGATTACATCCATTTTTTTCCGACTGCTGAGGCTCGAGTTTATTATTATTATTTTATTATTTATATAGCAACAGCAAATTCTGTAGCGCTGTACAATCGGTGGACTAACAGACACGTAATTGTAACCAGACAAATGGACTCACAGGAACAAAGGGGTTGAGGGCCCTGCTCAATGAGCTTACATGCTAGAGGGAGTGGGTTATAGTGACACAAAGGGTTTAAGTAGGGGGGGGTGTTGATATTTTGAAGGAGTGGAGACTGGGTGAAAGTCTAACAGAGAAGGGAAGGGAGTTTCGAGTGGCGGCTCTAGACTTTGTGAGGACTTAGGCGAAACTCAAACATGAGGCCCCCACTAACACCTAAAGTTAAAAATAGGGGTTGCATTGTGTGTATAAGGTGCTGTAGTTGTATTGAAGGACAAGCTTGCAGTGCTGGATACAGAGAGCTAGTCTCTGTATTCATCGTTCAGAGGTTTGCAGTGTGGCGGCTCCCTGTGCCGCTGCATTGTGATCTCTCTGACTGTAGTTATGGCATAATATGCAAACTAACTTAATTTGCAATAAACAAATTTAATTAGCAATTATGCCAATTGTTTATACATGACTGAGGGGTATGGTTACCCTTGCAGTCGTATATACATAAGTGGCTGTGTATGTATATATGACTGTATCTGACATTGTCTACCTATGTGTGACAGAGTTTGGGGTGAGTGTTGCACAGTTGGAGTACAGGATTGTAAGGGTTTATGTAATAGGGTGTGTGTGGCAGGGTGAAGGGGGTGAGTGGGACAGACTGATAGATGATGAGTGACAGGGTTGGGGGGTGAGTGTGACAGTGCAAGAGAAGGTGAGTCTGACAGGGTTAATGGGGGGGGGTTAATGCAATAGGGTAGGTGTGGCAAAGCAAGGAGTTTGGTATGGTTGCAGTGGGTGAGAGTGACAGGATTAGGAGGGGTTATGTAAGTTTGGTCGGGTTTAGGGGGCGACTGTGTGTGGGGTCTGAAAGTGTTTGGGAATGGTGATAGTGTATGTGAAGGGGGTGTCAGTGTGTGTGGTAATGATAGGGTATGGGTGGGGAATGACAAGGTGTGCAGTGGAAGGCTGTGACAGCGTGTGTGTGTGGGAAGGCTGTGATTGGATGGGTGTGGGGTGACAGGGTAGGGGAGCTGTGAGAGGGTGGGGGCCGGTAGGGGGCTTTGACAGGGTAGGAGGTGGTGGGGGACTGTGACAGGGTAGGAGGTGGTGGGAGACTGTGACAGGACAAGGGGTAGTGGGGGGGCTGGAGCAGGGGGTGGTGGGGCAGGTGGTGGTAGGGGGGCTGTGACAGGGTAGTGGGGTGGTAGGAGGACAGTAGGAGGGCAGAGGGTGGTTGGTAGGGTTCCCCTGGGGCAGGGGGGTTATGACAGGGCAGTGGTAGGGGGGCTGTGACAGGGCACGGGTGGCAGTGACAGGGTACGGGTAGTAGGGAGCAGAAGGTGGTAGGGTGGCTGTGACAGGGCAGGGGATGGTAGGGGGCAGAGGGTGGCAGGGTAGTGGGGTGGTAGGAGGGCAGAGGGTGGCTGGGGCAGAGGGTGGTAGGAGGACAGTGACAGGGTAGTGCGGTGGTAGGAGGGCAGAGAGTGGCTGGGGCAGGGGGT
>OW240912.1:393996236-394020558 GCA_933207985.1 Pelobates cultripes | reverse complement strand
GAGAGCATGATATGGAGAGTAAGCTCCCACGCAAATTCCACAAAAGGATTCACTTTCAAAATGTCAGAAATGGGGGGCAGGATAGAATTTACTGCCTTCTCTAAAAGTGGAACAGCCTGCATATGTCCACAGAAGGATACTAAACACTGTATTTCCCAAGTTAATAAATTACTAACTAGGTTAGCTAGCATAAACTTAAAAGGATAAGAACAAATAAATGAAAAACACAACTAAAATCAACTGTGATCTGCAGCAGTGAGACTTGGTGGTCCTTAGGAGGACAAGAAAGGTATCTCCCTAGATTGCTTCACTACAGGTAGCCTTCTGCATGGTGTACTTGGTGGAATGAGGGGTAAAGACCACTCTGAGATCCAGAAGTGCCAGGTCCAATCTTTTTGTCCTTGGTAGGTCCTTCAGTCCCAGGTTGCACAAGTGAGATCCAGCTCAGCGTAACTCCTTGCCTGATAAGTTCTGCCCAGATGTGTAAAGAGGAGAAGTTTCTGTATCAGCCATCAGTATAGAATACGGCTCACATGCAGGAGTTGTAAGAGCCGTGCACAATACGATAATGCTTGTGGTGAGTACCCTCAAATTGTAAGGGAGTCTTTCCCTGGTTAGCAGTAATGAGAAAGGCTTTGTCCTGAATAGACTGGAAGCATGGAATTAAGTTCCCCGGTGCAGTATTTGGCATCTGTAGCCGAAACATGCCATCAAGCTTCACTGACCTGGCCTGTTTTGCCGGTAGTGGAGTGGAAAAACTGCCAGTTATACATCTCGTTCAGGTTCTTTGGCCTTAAATTTGAAATTCACTTTGATTTCACTTTGAATACTCACTGTACCGAATAACCTTGTATTAACTGTAAAGAGGATTTCAAGTTTGAAGCCAAAGTAGCTGAATCAGAAGCATACCCGTCTTGGAGATTTTTTCCAGTTTCGCTACTTTGACCTTACGTTCAAAATTCACTTTGAGTTCCCAACAATTCTCACTTTAGTAAATAACCCTAATAGGTTTTGCGCAACTATTGATTCTTTTTTTTCCCCACAGCTCTGCTTGTGTGAACAGGATGCTTAATTTGACTGTATTTTTGTGAGCCATTTACATATCTACTTATAAGATAAATTATCATGACTTTCTGAGTGTTCTATCTCTTTTATATTTAGCACAGGAATCATTGTGACTTATTAAAACATATAATTTTTTAAAAAGTTGTTGAAAACAGAATGGACGAGTAAGGTAAATGTGTTTTGGGGTGCGAGAGATCATGCTATTGCCATGTAAACTGAGTGCAATCTCTGCATGATCTCACTGGTCACTGACACTGGAAAGTTAGTAAATGAATGAGTAATACCATTAATTAGAGTGATGTGCAGTTTCCAGTGTCATTGTAAACACTGCAACTTTTGCCGCAATAAAAAATTATGGCTTGAGGTCATCTAGTTATCAGTAAAGTAAAAATATAATTGAAGGAAAGATAACCAGGTCACTTGATGATAATGCACACACACACATATTAGAAATAGTAAAACCAATTCTCTTATTTGTACTGTGCCCACAGTACAAATAGGAACATTACTATTATACATGACTTACATGTCTTAAGTTGGACTTTGAAAATTCCTGCTTAGGCACAAAAACTCCAAAAAGTATTGTGGCAAAGATGCCTCCTGGACTATGGGCCCTATAACATACTTTAAAAGACTTGGTTTGTGTGGTTTCCCTTGTTAGTTCGGGAACCAAACAACCACACTGTGACGGGACACCCAATCGGCGTCTTTCTTACAGCCTTCCCTAGCCACTGAGGTATAGTGGGCATGACCGGGAAATCTTATTTCAACTTGCTGGAACTCTGTGTCGGATCAGGGGCTAGCCACGTTCCTATATGGTTTATATGTGTTTTTGATGTTTTGTATATTTATGCTTAGTCATGCTGACACAAGAAATTCAGTTTATATTTTTATGCTTAGTCATGCTGACACAAGAGATTCATGGGCATGTTGTGGGAGTGTTCTGGGTGTGGTTGACTGTACCCTTGCTGTGTATATAAGTGGGCCATCTGGCCATAATAAAACTAGTCTTCTTCACCCTTCACTAAGTTTCGACTAGTGTTTTGGTGATACTGCGGTAACCTGTACAAGAAGCTATAATAACTCTGGAGCTGATCACAACTTGAAGGGCCGACCTAAGGGGTAGTAACCCATCTTCAGGAGGGTACACCGCCAGAATTATGTTTCCTCAAATATCCCAGAGGCCAACTTGACATGCAAATGAGCACAGACAGCCATCGTGTATCAGACCTCATTTCTTTAGTTGCCCTTAGCAGTGGACACTGTTAAAAACACTGATTGTATTTATTTATTTTAAACCATAGCATGGGTTTTGATCCAGAAGCACTAGTGACCAGAAATAGGCCATGGACTGCAGGTTACAGTTTGTGGTTTATAGTGTCACAGTAAACCAATGAAGAGGGTGAGGAGGATATTAAAATTATTTTAACATACATGGATAAAACATCATGGGCTCAAGTTTATATGGCTAATTAAAACCGTCTGAGTTTATTCACTAATTACTACAGGGTTATTCTACTAAAATGGAAATTGATGAGAATTCAAAGTGAATTTTACAATTAGGCTAAAACAGCACCAAAGCCTACTAGGGTTTTTTGGAGTATACATAAACATCATAATGAAGTGATTTTGGTGTTTAGATGCTGTCCCTAGTTAAGTGACAATGCAAAACACTGTTTCTGGGAAACGGCAATGCTTTATTTTCCAGGGAGCACGCCCTCTCGTGGCTTTTAGACTGATTAGAGTGATGTCATAATTAAAATCTTCAAATATTAAAGGTCTTCATGTTCAGCGTCAGCATTTACAGCATGATGAGTCTGAATGTATAGAGGAGATTGCTGAGCACACACCATACTGTATGTCACCAATGCTCCTCTATGAGAAGCACAGGACTGGATAAAAGTCATCAGGACTGATGACCTCACAGAAGGCAGATTGACTTTAGAGGGGAGGATGTCCCTGTAGGGGAATAAAGGTTAGTTTATGTTTTTACTGTATCTTTTTTTTATTTTATTTTTTAAACAAGCAATGTCCTATAATATAATCTAAAGGAGCACATCTATTTAGCTTTTTTTTTACTTTTTATATCTGGTCCGGATTTAGGTCCTAGTTATCGCCAACTTAGTGTTGGGGACACGTCATCTGCCTACACTATAGATAGCGCTGTGAAATTCCCACACATGCCCAGTTAAACACTTGGGCATTCGCTACTGTCTAGAAATTACAAAGAATGAACGAAAATCAAAATTTCAATTTGGTCTTTGTTCATTCGCTTATTGCAAGGAGGGAACTTCCGGCTCATAGCTCCCTCCTTGTAATTTGTAAAAGTAGAAACAGAGGGGAACCATCATTCTATGGGTGTCAATATGATCCCCATAATAGTTTAAGCAAGATTAAAATTTCCGTTTTGCCCCAATTGCTATGCCGCGAGTAGGGGCATGTATACTAAACAGAGAGCAGTCAGTGTCTGCTCAATGTTTTAAAAACAAGACCCCCCCTGAATTCAATAAAGGGGGACTGAGCACAGGGGGTGGAGACACGGGTGGGGCTATTCAACTAAATGGAGATCTAGGTCCCCCACGCCTCCACCCATGAGTAGCGGGTGGGGGCCCAAGTGACAAATGGGGGTATCATCTGTCTCACGCCCATGGCCACCACCGATTGTCGACAGGTGGAGGCTTATATGTAAAAATAACTCCCAATAAGTGATTAGGGAACCCCAAGTCCTAAGTCAACCCCCCTAATAAAATAAAACCCAGCCCATCCGCCACACCCAAATAATAATAGCAATAAACTAAATACTTAAATAAATAAAATAAAAAAGGCCCAATTGCAAATAAACCCCCCCCCCCAAAAAAAAAATCCAGGCGCTAAAAAATAATGCATCTTTACAGCAAGAGTTCTGCCAGACTGAGCTCCATAGGGCTCCTTCTCATGACCTGCAATTCATTCAGAGCCCTCTGATTGGTTGACTTAAGCCAACTAATCAGAGTGCTCTGACAGGTTAATCTTGAGTCTTGCAGGTAAGGCAGGTGGGGCTCTTTATTGGATTGGGGGTAGGGACTTTTTTTTTACAACTGTGAGCTAATAGATATACCTTTACTCACAGGAAGGGGCAAGAGGAAGATTTTTTTCCCTTATTTACTAATACTAAGACATTTTTACTTAGTCTTAGTAAAGTTGACGGAAAGACCACTTTTTTTGTGGGAATTAGAGGGCTATCTACTAAGCTGCTGCAAGGTGCAGCCGCAGCACAAATCGGATCGGGATTTAATTCTCTCAATGAAATTCCGAACCAAAAAAATGCCTGAATTTCACCCTAACACGAAATTACAAACTGTACACAATCTAATTCTGTGAATTTGCCAGCACCGTAGTCTATATTGCAATGAATCAACGTATATCACAGAGGAAGGGTGGGCATTGTGGGAAATTTTTCTTTGAGAACAGGAAATGGAGCTGACTTAAGCTCCTCCTTTGGTCAAAGAAGGTCAAGCGAAGGAGAAATACATACGATAAAGTAGTCCCTACTTTATCTTATGTTTTAAAGAAAATTAGATCAGAATCGAACAAAATAACAGATTCTGAGAGAGAAAGAGAACAGGAAACAACAGGAGAAAAGTAAGCTCAGCGTGACAGTGCCACTTCAAAAACAATATATATATATATTTATATATATTAATTTATTTATTTATTTTTAATTAGCGTGTTTTTCTTTTAATTCAATAATGTGTAATATTCTGAAACATTATTCCAGCAATCTTCTTTAAACAGTTCACCATCTGTTCTATATATTCTAATCTGATTTAAAGAGATTGCTATTTATTGTGATTATGCACCAAAACAAGGTTGAATCTTTTTAACCGCTTAAGGACACATGATGGAAATATTCCATCATGACTCAATTTTATTCCAGAAGTTGTGTCCTTAAAGGGTTAAGGACATAAAAGGAGGTCTTTAAAGCAGCATGTGCTATAGTTTAATTACCAAACTTCAAGGAACACTACAGGCACCCAGACCACTTCATCTTAATGAAGAACACTGCTTTTATTGCAGGATTTAAATGCCTGAAGTGGCTGTCACTCAGACAGACACTAGGGATGCTTCCGTAGAAATACAGACATCCCAAGTTTGGAATGCGGCCTTCTGACGCCTGCAAATCACATACAATATTTCAGAAATTACCCACACAATCTGATGTGCGTGTGTGATTTCCATTATATTGTATATGATTTGCACCTCCAAACCCCCCATAATACTTGCTAAACAGGGGCCCAGACAGGGGAATGTCTGGAAATAGCAGAGCTATTTCTATCAATCGTTTTAGAGATCATCTGATTGGCGCAACATGGCGTTTTGCTACAGATGCCTCCAATGCCTCACAAGTTTTTGGTCACTGTGTGAATATTGCTGTCATGATAGATGCCCCTACAAGGCAGCTAAAATGTTGCCAAGAATGTAGCTAATGAGTAATATCATTAATTACAGCCATGCACATATTTTATTCAATGTAAAATTATGACTGGTAAGCAACTAATTATCAGCAACTAGCTTATCATATCAGAACCACAAGAATAAGATAACCAGTTATCTGCTGCTAAAAATATATATGGTTATTTATAGTATTTAAGTGAGTGCAGAGTCATATGATGGAAGGAATAAGAAACAAATAATAAAGACTTATTCCACTTTGTATGGTACAATTCCTACCATAAATATTCACCCCCTTCTCCATATCACCCAGGACATACTTGAAAACGAGAGAAATGTCAATGTATCCATCCTGGTAAAATATTTTATAAATAAATTTGTTGTCACAACCTGGAATGTTTATTTTCTATTGATTGATTTGGGGTTATTTTAGATAAAAATCTGATTATCACTGCAAAGTTTACGAGTGAGAGTCTCCTAATAGACTAAAGTGTCTACTTTTAGGAAGTAGTGGCTATTCAACGTCTGCCAAAGGTAGTTACTGGGAACTGCTACTAAAATTGCCAGTTGCTAACAGCTCCTATTATCTTCCATGGGAAAGCATCATTACTACTTATTACTAGCTAGTCTCTACCAACTAAAGTGCCCATTGCTACTTCTAGGAAGTAGTGGCTATTTAACGTCTGCCATATCGAGTTATGTGAACTGCTACTTGACATATGCATAGTCGCCTTTTTCGGCCTATGCTTAACAAATCCCCCCCACCCCCAAAAAAAGTTACTCAGACACCTTTATTTTGGAAAAATTATGACAACTTTAATAATATAAATAATACTCTTGGCCACTGCCTTGTGATCCGTAGCGTGGCGCCATTGTAACTGCTGTACCATCTCCGACAATAAGACAACTACGTCAGGGACCAGCTGCCTCAGCCTATTCAAATCCTCCTTTATCCTGATGAATAAATCCCTTTGGGAAACCAGACTAAATCATTGCACTAAAACTCAAAAACAAACTTCTTGCCAACTGAAACCCTTAAAACAAAACCACTAAATTTGCACCAATGAGCGCGGAAAGCATAGCTGCATGCCTTGACGACGAACTGTGGCTCTCCGTTGTGCCCAGTATACATACAAGTGTCCCATCACCCAAGCAATCCAACCTGTGGAAGAAAAACATGTTACCAACAGAGAACAGACATAACCACTTCACCCTATACTTACATCAAATGGTTGGGCCTTACATATGACTTGAATCTTATCGATTCCCACCTCCCAATCTTCTTGACCAGGTCATCCCCTAAACCCAACCGAGATGCCTCTGTCGCAGCCCCAATCTTGAACGTGTGTGTACCAAACTACAACGGACCCAAACCTAAATGCCCCAAGGCCAACCAAAAGATCCTAAGGAACTGACATTTAGACAATGAAGAACCATGCAACAAAAAAACAACCCCCATACCGTCGAACGTAACTCCTGGAAAACATAGAAACATAGAATGTGACGGCAGATAAGAACCATTCGGCCCATCTAGTCTGCCCAATTTTCTAAATACTTTCATTAGTCCTTAGCCTTATCTTATAGTTAGGATAGCCTTATGCCCATCCCACGCATGCTTAAACTCCTTTACTGTGTTAACCACTACCACTTCAGCTGGAAGGCTATTCCATGCATCCACTACCCTCTCAGTAAAGTAATACTTCCTGATATTATTTTTAAACCTTTGTCCCTCTAATTTAAGACTATGTCCTCTACGTACACACAACTGGACATGCCGCCAGACCCGGCACAGAAAAAAACGTAACCGCTGTAGCTTTTCTGAAAACAACAGTTTTGGAACGGTGTAGATGAATCACCCCCTGATTCTGCCAAAGTTCAACATCTGAACACTGTAACCCACCCCCACCCAAGCGGTTGCTGCTAACCAACATACTAATCCTAAACACCCCAAAAAAGGCCCAACTAAATGCCACTGAAAACAACAGAACCTTGTACTTCAAAAAACAAACCTCTGGAAACACACCGAGTAAATGCCCTCCATCTAAGCACCATAACATAATAGGTTTGAACAGTTTGGCACTTACCTGGGTCGCTCTGGCACCCTCCGGCCTTCCTGTCTTCTATGATCTAGCTCAACTTGAATTTCCCATTCTGCTTAAACAATATATGAATTTTGTCCAAATGAGGATGTAATTCATTGGCTGAGAGTGTCTTTCTAAAACACTGGAATGAAATACCTTCAGGACCTCTAGAATGTATTATATATTGTAATGTTGGAATATCACTGAATATGAAAAATATCCATGTGCAAATAGTGTACTCCAAAAACCAAACCAATCAGAAAGGATGTTGGGAAATTGAAACCAGGATGTAGACATTTTACTTTATTGATTTATAAGGATGTTTTTGTTGGGTTTATTTACTATACAGAAACTCATTGCACTTTATTTCGTCACTGTTCACAACAAAATATGCAGGTCTATTAAGACTGTGGGCTTGTCCTGATTCAGTATTTACATTCAGTATTTACATGAATATTTATGGAGCTGAACTCGTTTTAACATTTTTATTGAATAAAAAAAAAAAAAAAAACTAAATTTAATAATTGTATGCAGAAAACGTTAACCTGAAGTAAAACTAAAGTAATGTGATTTTATTCAATGAAATCTTGTATGTGTATGTTCCATTGACAATCCCAAGTAAATCCTCAGAGATCTGGACACCGGAATAATCTTCATCATTTACTCTATTACATTTGAGTATCTTTGGATTTTGTGAGTGGTTTCACTCTATTTTATAATTTTGATTCTACACTATGCATTTTACACTATGCATTTGTTGTCTTATAGATGGAAACTTCCTTCCACATATATGCTTTAGTTGCAATTATCATTGGACCAGAGGAGGCTCTATGGGGTTGTTGTCAGATTATAGTTATTCAATAAATTTTTTCGCATTGTTGAGTAATAATATCACACATGCACTTCTCCCACTTTTTTCTGTTAGCTAGGTCATGATTTATCATGGAAATGGAAAAACATCTCCAACCCAACTTCACCCTTCCTTCAAGGGCAAGTGTGAAAATGGAAAAAACATCTCCAACCCAGCTTCACCCTTCCTTCAAGGACAAGCGTGGAAACGGAAAAACATCTCCAACCCAGCTTCACCCTTCCTTCAAGGACAAGCGTGGAAACGAAAAAACATCTCCAACCCAGCTTCACCCTTCCTTCAAGGATAAGTGTGGAAACGGAAAAACATCTCCAACCCAACTTCACCCTTCCTTCAAGGATAAGCGTGGAAACAGAAAAACATCTCCAACCCAACTTCACCCTTCCTTCAAGGACAAGCGTGGAAACGGAAAAACATCTCCAACCCAGCTTCACCCTTCCTTCAAGGATAAGTGTGGAAACGGAAAAACATCTCCAACCCAACTTCACCCTTCCTTCAAGGACAAGCGTGGAAACGGAAAAACATCTCCAACCCAGCTTCACCCTTCCTTTAAGGAAAAGTGTGGAAATAGAGAAAAGAAACAATCCTAGCAAAGCCCCAAAAATTATGCCATGGTGTCTTCCACCACATAGTTCTGTCATTCACCGTCTCCTGATTTTTTTGTGCTTGATATTATCTGTAATTGCTCCTTCCACCAATTACACTTATCATATTAATCTTTCATCTCTCTCAGAATAAACAGAATTATCTTGGAACTCAAACCTCTTGCATAACTTGTAGCATTTCTGAAGATAGTTGAGCATCTTAATGTTTGCCAGGGATTCATTCAACCCACCTACTAACTCCATCTCCTAATCTAGGGCAAAAAGTGATATGATACAAATGTCCACCAAAACAATTGACCACCCGATTTTCATCTTGTAAAATGAAACAACTTATAATTAGAACAGGAACTGGCTTCAAATTAGTTTGACTACTGAAAAATAAAGCAATTACCAAATTTACATACCAAGATGCCCCTCTGGACAAATACTGCACTTGTAAAATGTTAAATAAAATGCATTATGGGATATGTACAAATGAAAAACATTCACATGTCTCCAGGGTGAGCACACACCCACCTATATCTTCCTGTATTTATCTCTTGTGGTCGGTGTGTGACACTGAAACTGTAGGTAACTTACTGTTATCCTGACTAATTCCAATGATTCCTTTCCTAGATATATATTTAATTAAATTGCAGATGATAAACTTATACTACATTTGCAAGCCTATCATGAAAGTGTAGGTGTTTTATTTCCTGTAAATCCAACTCATGCATTTACCTACTGTGTTAGCTTCCACCACTTCTGCTTGAAAATGATCTCCATCTATCCACAATCCCTCATGAGTAATAGTATAATATTCATTAGGTCACTGTGTGCCCCTACAAGGCAGCTGAAATGTTGCTAAGAATTTAGCTAATGAGTAATTGTCAGGGTCTTACCTGAGTTGGGAGTCTGTAGCGCAGATATGATGCTCACCCTTGCAGATAGCCACAGGCCGAGGTGGTCAGGTAAGAATTCACCTGGCCTGTGGGTCTGTGCACGGGGGCTGTGCAGGATGCAGTACCAATACGCAGGACAGGCAAGGACTGAACCAGCAGGATGGTCGAGGGATAGCCGAGGTCAAAGGATGCCAGAGGACAGGAACAACGAGGAGTAGCCAAAGTCAAGGGATGCCAGAAGTCAGAATAAACGAGTCAGGAAGCCGGGGTCAATAATGCGAAGCGATGAAACAGGAACACTGGAACAAACAGGATCAAGGACTTGACACTGAGCACAGGGCGAGGCTGGGTTTATATACCCTGCTGATGACTGATCAGAGTCAGGTGAAACACAGCCAAGTCAAGGTGCAGCCCCCAGAGTAGTAGCCATGTCAGGATGAACAGGATTGGAATCAGTCTTCACTGTAAATAGCTGCTGTGGCTCAGAGGTAGAAAGCAGGACCAGGACTGAGAAGATCCCCGGTTCAAGTCCCCTGTTGGGAACTCCAAGAGCGACCACGTCTTGCCGTCTGTCTATCAGGTGAGAACCGTGACAGTAATATCATGAGTTACAGCCATGCACAAATTCAATCAATGTAATATTCACCTCCTGTCATTAATAAAATTAAGATTATAGGTACACTAAAGCTAGCATAATCTACAGTTATCAGCAACTAGCTTATCATAGCAGAATCACTAGAATTAGATAACCAGTTATCTGCTGCTAAAAATATATTTGGTTATTTATAGTATTTAAGTGAGTGCAGTCATATGATACAAGGGATGACGTTGTTATAAAAATGTAAACAATAGCATCTGTAAATCTTACAAGTAGCAACAGGGAGTTGCCATAGTCCACCACTAAAATCCAGTCACTAACTTCTGCTATTTTTCTCCATGGGAAAAACTTGCCACTGGTTCCAACGTGGTCACTAATTTTAGTGGCAGGCCATAGGCAGAGCAATTGCCCCCACCCTAGATTATTATGTAAATATGTTTTTGTGATTATGTGTGTGTGTCGGTGATTATGTGTGTGAGTGACTATGTGTGTGTCTCTGATTATGGGATTATCTTGAGTCCTGGCATTTATGTGGATGTTACTTTGACAAGTACCACCTATCTAGAGATTGTTGCAGATTTCATAGCAATGGTGTTCCTGATGGCAGTGGCCTCTTTTAGAAGGATAATGCACCCTGTTCAGGATTGGTTTGGGGAACATGACAAAGAGTCTGTGTTGTTAACAGAGACATAACTAGAAACCACGGGGCCCCGGTGCAAAATTGCCGTGGGTCCCCCCCATACATCTATTTCCTACCCTACACATCCCCATCCCCCCACCCCCACCCACACATGTAGACAAACAGATACACATGCAGACACATACATACAGACACACACACACACACAGAGACCCATACATACAGACATGCATACATACACATGTAGAGACACACACACATGCACTCATAAACTCACAGACACACACACTCACAGACACACACACACACACACACACACTCAGACACACACTCACAGACACACACTGAAACACACATACACTTACAGACACACACCTACAGACACACTCTTACAGACACACAAACACTTATACACACACACACACTCAGACCCACTCACAGACAAACACATACACACACACACTCAGACACACACATACACTTACAGACACATACACATTCAGACACACACATACAGACACATACACTTACAGACACACACACAGTTACAGACACACACACATACACTTACAGACACACACACATACACTTACAGACACACACACACACTCACAGACAAACACATACACACACTCAGACACACACATACACATTCAGACACACACATACACTTACAGACACATACAGATTCAGACACACACATACACAAATTATTAATAATTAATGTCCACCCAGCCTCCCTACCTGGAGAGCTGGTGTAGATCTGTCCCTGGGGTACAGTGAGGCTTCAGACCGGCGGGTGGCAGAGTTCCTGTCAGACGCGGCGAGGGAGATGTGTTCTCTCTGCTCTGCTTCCTCACAGGCTGTCTACTGATGCCAGAAGCCGGAATATGGCGTCATATTGCAGCTCACGGCATTAGAAAATGGCGCGCGAGGGAACAGAGCAGAGAGAACACATTTCCCTTTCCGTGTCTGACAGGAACTCTTCCTAATGCCTTGTTGCCAGATACCACAGGAAATTATCAGAGGTCTCATAAAGTCCATGCCTCAGCGTATTTTTTGGCAGCACGAGAGGGACCTTCATGATACTTGGCAGGCGGTTTTAATTGTTGTGGCTGATAAGTGTATGCATTCCTAACAGGATATTGTTCTCCTCACCATTTAGAATTAGATTTTTTTTATTTTTTTTAAAAGGGGAGGGTGTGGTTTACTTGCCTTTTTCCAACTCCACGGCTCACTTTGTTTTCCTGGAGGCTTTCACATCTTTGTCTTCTAGTTCAACCCAGTGCTTCTCACAAGGGCGTGCATCTTAAGTGCTGCGCTTGTTCACTCAAATGCTTCTCATAGGGAAGCATTGAACCCAATGCTTCCCTATGATCAATATTTGATGATGTTCAACGTCAAACAACACATGGCCAAATCTAATTCAGTCATTGCCATGGAAGCACCCTCTCGTGACTGTCAGAGTAACAGCCACTAGAGGAGTGTATAGCCTGCAATGTAAACATTGTAGTATCTACAAAATGGCAATGTTTTATATAACAGGGCTAAAAGGGCAGGACCACTGCACCCAGACCACTTCTTTAAGGTGGTCTGGGTGGCTATAGTGGTCTTCTAAAGTCATAATTTTCCAATTCAGATTTTGTAATTAGGATCTTGGTAATTTTCAGCTTCAGGCCCATGAACCCCTTAGCTGTCACAAAATGCTCATCACACTAAGTGACCATGCGCACAACATACACAGCCACTAGATGCACAGCCTCTCTTCAGCCATTATGGTTTAATTTTGAAATGCAGGTTGTATTCACTTCAATTTGCAACAATTTACACTTCAGTGTATAATCCTGTCTGAGTGATATTGCTTAGTAGCCTTTTTATGCACTCATATATACACTAAATGCGCATTAGTGTGAGTTTTATTGTTGCAGAGTTCTGTGATGCATTCAAACAGTACAACTAAATGTATTGCTTTGGGGCTCTATGATATATTCATACACTCTGCACATAACTGTGTGTTTTATTGCTGAGCAACTCTGTTGTACACTCATTCACATTTCATATTTAAGGGAAACTATAGTGCCAGGAAAACAAACCCGTTTTCCCAATCCGTGCTCTCATTAGGATTTACCCATAGGAAAGCATTATTCAGTGCTTTAGTATGGGATTTTAGGGGACGCCTAACAAAAGTCACCTAACAGCCCGGAATTCCCACTAGTGGTGGAGTTAACCTTAGCAGGTAATTATTGCAATTTCTTAATAATAATTACCTTTGCAGGTTTAAGGGACCTGGGACAGTGGACACAAACCACTCAATTATTATTATTTTATTATTTATATAGCGCCAGCAAATTCCATAGCACTGTACAATGGCTGGATTAACAGACACGTAATTGTAACCTGACAATTGGATGCACAGGAACAGAGGGGTTGAGTGTCCTGCTCAATGAGCTTACATGCTAGAGGGAGTGGGGTATAATGACACAAAGGGTATAAGTAGGGGTAATGAAACAGGTTGCAAGAAAAGTAATCACTGAGAACTTAGTAGGTTATTTTTGACAGTTGCAGGAGAGGAGTCATGGGGGGGTGGGGTGAAAACCCGCTAACAGTTTAAATGATATGCTTTCTGGAAGAAGTGTGTTTTCAAAGATTTTTTAAATGAGTGGAGACTGAGTGAAAGTCTAACAGAGAAGCATATTTATAGCTGGGTGAAGGGGTGACAGTGTGTAGGGGCTGAAAGTGATTGGGGATGGTGATATTGTATGGGTGTCAGTGTGTGTATGGGGATGATAGAATGTGTGTGGGGGAGACTGTGTGTGTGCTGTATGGGCTGTATGGGAGGGTGACAGGGTGTGTGGAGAGGTGACAGGGTGTGTGTATGGGGGGAGTGACAGGGTGTGTGTGTGGAGAGGTGACAGGGGTTTTGGGGGGGACTGTGACGGTGTGTGGGAAGACAGGGTGGGGATGGCTGTGACAAGGTGTGGGTAGGAATGCTGTGAGAGGGTAGGGGGCCTGTGAGAAGGTAGGGGGCTGTGAGAAGGTAGATGGGCTGTGAAAAGGTAGAGAGGCTGTGAGAAGGTAGGGGCTGTGAGAGGGTAGGGGGCTGTGAGGTGGACAGGAGGCTGTGAGGTGGGTAGAGGGTCTGTAAGTGAATATGTGGTCTGTAAGTGGGTAGGGGGGCTGTATGGTGGGTAAGGGGGCTTTGAGTTGTTAGTGGGACTGTGAGTGGGTAGGAGGTTGTAAGGTGGGTAGGGGGGCTGTGAGTGGGTAGCGGGACTGTGAGTGGGTAGGGGGGCAGTGAGTAGGTAGGGGTTCTGTAAAGTGGGTAGGAGTTCTGTAAGGTGGGTTGCAAGGCTGTGACCGGGTAGGGGGACTGTTAGTGGGTAGGGGGCCATGAGTGGGTAGGGAGTCTGTAAGTGGATAGGGGTGCTGTATGGTGGGTAGGGGGCTGTGAGTGGGTAGGGGTACTGTGAGTGGGTAGGGTGACTGTGAGTGGGTAGGGGGGTTGTAAGGTGAGTAAGGTGGCTGTGAGTGGGTAGCGGGACTGTGAGTGGGTAGGAGGGCAGTGAGTAGGTAGGGGTTCTGTAAGGTGGGTAGGGGTTCTGTAAGGTGGGTAGGGGGACTGGAGTGGGTAGGTGGCACGTATTTATCTGCACATAAAAATGTGATTAATGGCATTTACTGTTCTGACAGGAAAAGTTGTGCCGAGCAGCAGTCAATCCACAGGAGGGTTTGTGCTGAGCAGCAGTCATGCAAATAGGAACCTGCTAACCAATCAGATCCACAGGAGGGGTATTTAGGCCCAGTTCTCCACTTGATCTGTGCCCTGTCCGGGTTTCCCTTGTGGTTGTCCGAGAGCGCGTTGTTGATTCTGGTTATTCTGGTATTTTGACTTTCGCACTGATTTTGACTTCCCTGTTTTCTGGCATCCCTGACCCCTGGCTTTTCCTTATCGTTGTGTCTCTTTCTGTGTCCCTTGATCTCGGCTATTCCTGACTATTCTTTGGTACATCATTCTAAGGTCCGGTATTTGTTACCTATCAGTCCTCTGTGTTACACAATTCTACATGCTGGATCATACTGTAATCCTGACAGTAGGAGGGCTATGAGTGGTTAGGAGTCTGTGAGGTGGGTAGGGAGTCTGTAAGTGGGTAGGGGTGGTGTATGGTGGGTAGGTGGGCTGTGAGTGGGTAGGGGGACTGTGAGTGGGTAGGGGGGTTGTAAGGTGGGTAAGGGGCTGTGAGTATGTAGGGGGACTGTGAGTGAATAGGGGGGCTGTGAGTGGGTAATGGGGCTGTAAGTAGGTAGGGGAGTTGTAAGGTGGGTAGGAAGACTGTAAGTGGATAGGGGGTTCACTGACTCACTGATAGACAGACACACACTCATTCACTTACACATTCACTGAAAGACACACACACACTCATAGACACACACTGACAGATATACACACACAGACTCACTGACAGACAGACACACACACTCACACACACACACACACACTGACAGCCAGACACACACACACACACACACACATTTCCCCCCAACACTCACAGATAATTTTATTTTATTTTAATTTAATTCCTCCCTACCTTTGGGAGAGCTGGGTGGATTTTTTATCTGGGGTTCAGTGAAGCTGCTGGCTCTTTGGGCAGAAAGGCTGGCAGCAAGGCAGGCGGGTGGTCAGTTGAGGTCCAGGCAGGCGGTCAGCTGAGTTCCAGGCGGGTGACGAGGGAGCGCTGATTTGTGAGCTCTCCCTGCTCAGCTCCCTCACGAGCCGCAGAGTGATGCCTGGAGCCGGAATATGACGTCACATTCTGGCATCACTCTACAGCTCCCTCGCTGCCCGCCTGTACTTTAACTGGCCACTTGCCCCGAGGCTAACAAGGCAAACTCCTTGTTTGCGTCGTGGGCAAACAAGTCCAGCAGGACTACTAATGGGAACGTTGTTCCTGCTGTGGAAAAAGTGCAGGAACACCATTCACACGCGTTCCTGCAGGACTCGAGCCCTGTCTGAGTGATTGCCACTAGAGATGTTACTAGGAAGAAATTTAAACATTGCTTTTTTTCTGAAAATGCAATATTTACATTGAAAATCCTGCAGAGACTGACTATACTCACCAGAACCACTACATTAAGCTGTAGTTATTCTGGTTATAGTGTCCCTTTAATCATAAATCCAAATGCATTGGATAATTGCTGAATTTAAATGAATCCTGACTAATCAATTTAGATGACAATAACCTTTACATATCAATGTAAAGTAATAAAGGAAAAAATGCTGGCATAAAGAGAATTCAGCACAATTTTTATCTGAATAGATTACAGATTGACAGAGAGAGAATAAACACAACGTATAAAGGAACTTAGATTGTCTGAAAACCTGCAATTATATTCTGTCAAATTGTGTGCATGAGTAATTGCATTTCACTAATTGCTTTATTATGTTGTTCTATATCACAGGGAAAGTACCGCCATAAAATGAGCAGAAATATTGCTTTGACAACACACTGTTTGTATCTGTACAAACCATCACCAATCACCATTAAAAACTAATGACAGAGTACAAAAAAAGGTACATAAAAAAATAAAAAACCCCAATAAAGGCTCATTTTGCCAGCATCCTAATCTGGTCCAACGATATTGCTAGCTTCCAAAAATGAATCAGTGACTACTCATCTGAGGATCCACCCTTAATCAAACTCCAAACCTTATAGCCTCCACTCAAATGCTTCTCATAGGGAAGCATTGAATCCAATGCTTCCCTATGATCAGTATTGATGATGTTCAACATCAAACAACACATGACCAAATCGAATTCAGTCATTGCCATTGAAGCACCCTCTTGTGACTGTCAGAGTAACAGCCACTAGAGGAGTGTATAGTCCTGCAATGTAAACATTATAGTACCTGCAAAATGACAATGTTTTCTATAACAGGGCTAAAAGGGCAGGACCACTGCACCCAGACCACTTCTTTAAGGTGGTCTGGGTGACTATAGTGGTCTTCTAAAGTCATCATTTTCCAATTCAGATTTTGTAATTAGGACCTTGGTAATTCTCAATCACATCCCTTTTCACCTCAGTGTCACCATCTCTTCCTTGCCCCAGGGTTACTATGTCCCCATATCCCAGTGCTATCTTTTCTACATCACACCAATGTCATATTCCTCTCCTCACACCAGTGTTAAGAGCTCTCCGCGCCGGTCACGAATTCCCCCATATTGTCTCTTTTTTCCCAGTATCACAATCTTACTCGCTCCTAGGATTCTTTTGGTTTCACAATCCCCCCTCTTATGCTGATCTAAATGTTAGCATCCTTGCTTTGGTAGTCTAGTTGTGGCCGCTAGATAACATCCAAGGGTCGGACGCAGTTTTTCTTTTCCCAGTCCATTGTAGTAGTGTTTGCAGCCAAGGATTGTGAATTAGATACCTTTGCCAACCTACCTAATGACTCTAACAGAAGCTGGATCAATTGGTTTTCACTTACTTTATGACCAGGATGGAAGGAGCTCATAACCTCCATTAAACCTGAAAAAATAACTCTAGCAACTCTGTTCTCATCCCACTTCTATATTGTAGAATGTATGGAAAGTCTGAAAAAATCAACAGTTCCCACTATTGATCATAGAATCAGGTACATTACACCCACCTATCACCCCATGTTTTACAGAAAAAAAATTATTATAATAAAACATGACATATACAGCTCTTTGTGCTCTTATGTCCCTCTCTCTTGGGTTATGGGATAGATAAACTGCATTTAATGAACACATGGTTCTCTTAGACTCTCATAACTAGGAGAATGCCCCAAGCTACCAATACCCTCAATGAGAGAGAAGACTGTCCCATTCCCCTTTTCACTATCTCCTGCACAGATGGGTGGAGCTTATTAAAGAAGATAGTTCCCAAGGCCCAACCAGACTACAGGTTTTTCCTTCCACATCCCATGCGGAGACCCCTTTAATCCTAGCATTCATCATTCCCTGGTCTTTTGCATAGAGACTCTACATTCACCACACACCTGGATGGATTAGCTCCGAGAATGGCAAGCACTTTATCATCATAGAATAGGAATAACTGACAACATCTGTAGTTGATGTTCAAAACAGCAACTACATAAGTGGTGTGAGGATTTTGCTGCAGCAGTAATGGTTTTTATTATGCTGTACGTGGTGTGAGATTTGTTTGCAGGGACAGAATTTCTGGAGGTGCAGCAGGTGCAATGGACTTTAGGTGCCCACTCTTGGCCACCCATAGGAGAGTGAGAACAACCAAGGCCCCAGCAGAGGTGAGCTGAGTTAAGAGCACCCAGTTTTTTTTAATATCATGCAAGGTCCCATGAATGCCAGGAAGCAATGGATTCTGAGTCAGTTGCTGCCTCCATCTAGCCCTACCCCTTTTTACTCTAGAATGCAAGCTGCTTTCCTTGTGGAGTGATGGAGGACGCACAAGGTTTAGCCTGTTGGTCAGAAGAAGAGGACTTGCTGGAAAGATAACAAGGGGTGTTTGCTACCTTGGTACTTTAATTTTTCAAATTAATTTTATTTGTCTGCAAAATTAAAAAAATGTTATGTGCCTGTCAATAGAATGAGGTGGTGTCTGTGAAATGTTTGGTATGGTGTGGACTGCATGGAGTGTGTCTGAACTGCATAGAGTGGAGTGTGTCTGTGAATTGCATGGAGGGTATCTGTGAACTGCATAGACTGTCTCTGTGTAGTACATGGAAGGATTGTGTCTGTAAATAGCATGGGGATTTTCCATGATCTGCATGGAGTGTGTCTGTGAATTGCATGGAGGGTGTCTTCGAACTGCATAGACTGTCTCTGTGTAGTACATGGAAGGAGTGTGTCTGTAAATAGCATGGGGATTTTCCATGATCTGCATGGAGTGTGTCTGTGAATTGCATGGAGGGTGTCTTCGAACTGCATAGACTGTCTCTGTGTAGTACATGGAAGGAGTGTGTCTGTAAATAGCATGGGGATTTTCCATGATCTGCATGGAGTGTGTCTGTGAGCTGCATGGTGTGAGATTGTGTGTCTAAACTACACTTTGTGTGTGATGGCTCCTGAGCCATCAGTTGCACCTCTTCAGTCAGGGCTAGAAGAGGTCTCCAAGGAAGTGAGGGCAAAAATATGACAGGGGGGGGCGTGGCTAACCGCCGAGAGGAATGGACGTGTAACCCTTTCACTCCGGCAACACGGGTCGCAATCCGACTCCATCGAACGCAACACGGCGGCACAACTGCTTAAAAAACGAAGATGGCACAGCAGAGAGGCAAGAAGTCTGCACACAAAGCGGAAAAAATCAATTTCTTTGGACACAAGTCGCACCAGGAACCGGAGGAGGCTCGGGCCTGGTCGCAAGATGGCGGCTCCACTACTGACAGCCCTGAGAACACAGCAGCATTGCAGGAAAGTGATCCTGACATACTCACCAAGAGCTATTTACAACAAGCTCTGGACACCCTGTCAAGCAAGCTAATTACATCGTGGCAACATACAGCGGATTCGCTGAGGAAGGACATGCAAGAATTAGGCAAGCGCACCTCCCACATGGAGAACAAGATGGCAGAATTTGCTACAGCACACAATGACATAGCTTCTCATGTGGAACAACTGGAACAAAAATTACTGGCGGCGGAAAATAAAATAACTGACCTAGAGGACCGCGCACGCAGGAATAACCTGCGCATTAGAGGGATCCCAGAGGATGTTGTGCCGGAGAACCTGCAGGCATATGTCAGAGGCGTGTTTAACGCTTATGCTCCAGACATACCAACCGACATGTTACTCGTGGACCGAATACACCGTCTGCCTAGACCACGGTTCCTGCCAGAAACTGCACCGCGGGATGTACTACTGCGAATGCATTATTATCATATCAAAGAGCTTATACTCAAGTCAAGCAGAAATAAAGCAACACCACTAGAAGGTTACCCAAATCTGCTGATTTTTGCAGATCTATCGGCGTCTACTCTTCGCAGAAGGAAAGAGTTCGCTCAGGTCGCCAACTCCGTGAGGGCTCATGGCCTCAGATTCCGATGGGGCTTCCCTACCAAAATGTTGGTGACGAAAGATAACACCACCCAGGTTATCACATCACCTGAAGATGGACTCCGTAAACTACAATCCTGGGGATTTATGCACCAAAGACCGGAGCCTCACACCCCACCTGCCAGGCGCATCCCACTGGACTGGCACAAAGCATGAACTGCTGGACATACGCAAGTATAAATCTGATTATGCCTAGGCGCTTGCAATGGACTCGAGGGCTGGGGAAATATCCCAAGGTCTATATATACACTAAACAAAAAAAAAAAAAAAATGTTCAGGTTAACACGGATTGGTTATAACAAGTTAAATTACCTAGTTCCTTAAGGTTACTTAAGCTGGCAAGCAATACCTCCCCATCATTTGATGGAAGTATGGGGCTGAACCCCCCCCCCCTAGCAACCTGTAGCTTACGGGAGAGGCGATGAGTTGCAGAGGACACACACATTCTCTCCGTGTGCCTCATCAAGAGCATAATGTGAGGGCAACACTGTTACGCTGCTTAGTAAAATAATATAAAAAAAAATAAAATAAAAAAAAAAACAATTGGTATAACACAAGCACTGCTTATAATCAATAGATGCTCATTACCGCAACGAGCTCTCCCAGCTACTAGGGAGCAAGATGCTGTCCTACTGGATGTACTTACCAGCTGCTGATTATGACGAATATAAGTGTATATATATGTATTTACTACTATACCTGACAAAAATCTCTCCTAGTCCCATTACCGTTCACCCCCTTTCTCAATAGAATTGTACACACACCAAGAGCCTATACGACTATTAGTACTTACTACAGAGGTGGCCTGGTGCGACCGACCGTCTCCAAAGGTTAAGAGACAGCGGAAGACCCATAGCCATGACACGGAAACATGCTAGTTTCCACCCCCACGGTACTTACCACCAGTACCAAGACACATATATGTATATACTTTGTTTATGTTTCTACCCGGTTTACACCTCCCCAAGTTTTTGACCCCAGTCCCGCAAAGATAAGGAAGTCCAAGCCACTACCCATACCAGCTAAGATCACTATTACCCACACAGGGGCACTCTTGCCTGATATATGCACAACCAACAAACACACCCGACTAGAAGATACAATCAGAAGTAAATTAAAAACTCAGCGTCCAACCCATATAATAGTACACTATGAAAATATACTCACATAACGTGCGGGGACTGAACACCCCTCATAAACGCAGAGTTCTGTTAGAGGAAACTAAGAGGGCTAAAGTAGATATTATGTGCCTCCAGGAAACGCACTTTGTGCGGTGGAGAATACCAGAATTTGGGAAACAAGATTATCCGACGCAGTACCATACGACCTATTCTTCCAAAACAAGGGGAGTGTCCTTTTTGTTTCACAAATCGCTTACCTTTGAACTGCTAAATATTAAAACAGACGCACAAGGTCGGTACTTAATACTCCACTGTCAAATCAACAGAGCCATATATACCTTAGTAGGCATATACAGCCCTAACTCTAACCAGCGCAATGTTTTGCATAAAGTGCTGAGCAAATTACCCCATGAGCACAGAGCCGGCATCATAATATGTGGCGACATGAATCATATTCTCCAACCGACTATGGACACGACAGTGTCGTCTAACACTCCCAGACATAGATCCTTAATACCACAATGCAAAGCCATCACCAAGCTCTTACTTGACCACAATCTATATGACATATGGCGAACAAATCACCCGAGTGACAAAAGTTACACTTTCCACTCCAAGGTGCATGGAACCCACTCCAGAATAGACGTCATATTGGTGTCACAAGATTTGGTGCCCTCCACAACACAGAGTAGCATAGGGGACATAGTGTGGTCGGACCATGCTCCTGTAACCCTCATAACCCAGGATGCTTACAAGCACAGAGGGAAAACCCCGTGGCGATTAAATGACACCCTCCTATACAACGACACCTTTCAAAAGGAATTGGGGACTGAGATAGATAGATATTTTCAACTTAACAACCAACCTGACATATCACCTACTACATCTTGGCAGGCACATAAGGCAGTGATTAGAGGTCAGCTCATTAGCAGAGCGTCCTTCCTAAACAGGACCTCTCAACAGGCGCGCCTCACACTACTGACCAAACTGCGTGACCTAAAAGCAGCCCAGCTGCTACACCCCACCCCCGACCTCGACATTGAAATAGAACAAACTACAAATCAATTAAATGATCTCCTACTTCAAAAAACAGCGCGCACTTTACAAACACTCAAACTGAAGCATTACACCCAGGGAAACAGAGCGGGGAAAAAATTAGCATCTTTACTGAGGCATCACCAAGCCCACGCCAAAATACCATACTTACTCACTAGCACAGGAGAGAAAATATACAACCCCATAGCAGCAGCCTACTACCAAAACCTGTACAACTTAACAAAAGATCCCCAAACACATCAGCCAACACAAGTGGAAATTGATAACTTCCTATCGCAGATAAAATTGCCAAAATTAACACAACAACAGCAGGACTCCCTGATAGAACCGATCACACTGACAGAGTTACAGCAAACGATTCGCTCACTCCCTTCGGGGAAGTCACCAGGGCCCGATGGCTTCACGAACACTTACTACAAAGTCTTTTCGAACATCCTGAGCCCCTACCTAGTACACACACTGAACCATATTGTACACACAGGGAAGATGCCATTGGAAATGCTATTAGCACACATAGCCACGCTACCAAAGCCAGGGAAACCACCCACGCAACCTAAAAATTTAAGACCTATTTCACTGTTAAACACAGATACGAAACTATTAGCCAAAATATACGCCAATCGTGTAGCGGCCATAATCCCCTTTATTACACACCCGGATCAAGTGGGATTTGTAAGGGGGCGACAGGGGACTGACGGGACTAGGAAGCTCCACAGCCTCCTCTATAATGGGACGCCTCTCGGAGAGCCCAGGGTCTTTATGTCCCTGGACGCCGAGAAGGCGTTCGACAGACTTCACTGGAACTTCCTGAGAACTGTCCTACAAAAATTTGCATTCCCACAACAATTTCTATCCCTACTATTAGCACTATACTCCAAGCCATCAGCACAGGTTGCGAACGGCGGGTTCGTATCCAAGCCGCTCCTTATCACAAATGGAACACGGCAAGGATGCCCGCTCTCCCCGGCCTTATACATTCTTGCGTTAGAGCCATTAGCCCAAGCAATACGGGATAACAACCAAATCAGAGGTGTGGAAATTAAAAATAAAACATACAAAATAACGATGTTTGCAGATGACGTAATGCTCTCCCTGTCTGACCCACTCACCTCTATCTCAGAACTCCAGAATCTGCTGCAACAGTACAGCAATTGCTCATATTACAAATTAAACAGTTCTAAAATGCAAGCAATGAGTCTGCATGCACCTGCATTGCTGTATACAGCCTTGCAACAGAAATACCATTATGAATGGAGACAAGACCACCTAACTTTCTTGGGTATAAAATTCACGAGACTAGAAAGGAACTTACATCGGGAAAATTACGGCAAACTCCTCACATCCATAAAACAGCAGCTAGCGAATTGGAAAGGGAAATACATATCATGGATAGGTAGAATAGCAGCAGTCAAAATGAAAATTCTCCCGAGACTGCAATACATGTTCCGTACATTACAAATTAGGCTCTCAAAACATTCCTTCACGACGCACAAAAATTGATTAACACCTTTGTCTGGTCCCATAAGAAACCCAGAATAGCAGCAAAAATCATGTACCTCACATATAAAGGAGGGGGAATGGGATTACCACACATAGCCACGTACTACAGATCAGCTATACTCGCACCGTTGGTCAACGAATTACACCAACATGACAAACCATCCCCTTGGGTAACGGTAGAGGCTGACCTAACTGGGGGGCAAAAAATAACGCACCTAGCCTGGACACCGCCACAACTTAGAAAAAAATATAAAGATATGTCACCACTCACAGCTACAACATTACGAGAATGGGACAGATTTAATAAGGAACAAGGATTTGATGGGGGGCTATCACCAGCCTTCCTCCTAGATTCATTTTATGGTCTGATACCTTCATTGAACATAACGTCCTGGAGCACTAGAGGTCTAATATACTTGCATCAGTT
>OW240912.1:393779124-393996136 GCA_933207985.1 Pelobates cultripes | reverse complement strand
GGTGGCTGGGCAGTGGTGGTGGGGTGGCTGGACAGAGGGTGCCTGGGCAGTGGCAGAGGGTGACTGGGGCAGTGGCAGAGGGTGGCTGGGGCAGTGGCAGAGGGTGGCTGGAGCAGTGGCAGAGGGTGGCTGGGGCTGTGGCAGAGGGTGGCTGGGAAGTGGTGGTGGGGTGGCTGGGGCAGTGGCAGAGGGTGGATAAGGCAGGGGCAGAGGGTGGCTGGGCAGTGGTGGTGGGGTGGCTGGACAGAGGGTGGCTGGGGCAGTGGCAGAGGGTGGCTGGGCAGTGGCAGAGGGTGGCTGGGAGCAGTGGCAGAAGGGGTGGCTGGGCAGAGGGTGGTGGGGTGGCTTCTGGTTGGTAAGGTGGCTGGGGTGATGGTGAGGTGGGGTGGCTGGGGTGGTGTGGTGGGAGGGCTGGGGCAGAGGTGGCTGGGGCAGTGGTGGTGTTGGGGTGTAGCAGGGCAGAGGGTGTGGGGCAGTGGTGGTGGGGTGGCTGGGCAGTGGTGGTGGGAGGGCTGGGGCAGAGGGTGGCTGGGGCAGTGGCAGAGGGTGGCTGGAGCAGTGGTGGTGGGAGGGCAGGGCATAAATACCTTAGGATTAATTTATTCCCTGGTGGTCCAGTGGGCGGCCAGGCAGTATCCCTGGTGGTCTGGTGGGCTCCCTTTACGGTCTGCAGCTCCGCCGGGTGCAGAGCTGCAGACCACGTGGGAAGTTTAGTCTCACGATCTCAGCCAGTCAGAGCGTTGCCGTGGTAACCCGCGGCAACGCTCTGATTGGGTGAGATCGAGAGACCCCGTCAGTCTGCAGCTCTGCGCTCAGCGGAGCTGCAGACAGGCTGGCTCTCTCCCAGGCAGGCATAGGAGGGGCCTCGCACCCGGCGGCATTAAGGGCAAGCCGCCGGGCCCCCTCCTGTGTCGGGTCCTCGGTCTCTGACCGAGGACCCGATTTGTCAAACTGCCCTAAGGCGATTTAGGCGGCCGCGAGGCCCCCATCAGCGCAAGGCCTTAGGCGGCCGCCTAAATCGCCTAATTAGAGAGCCGCCTCTGTTTCACAGAAAAGGTGCAGCCCTGGAAAAGTCTTGGAAGTGAGCATCAGATGTAGGAGTACGGACAGAGGGTAAACGTAGGTCTTCGGCAGAGCGCAGGGGCCTTGACGGGACATACTTGTGTATTAGGTAGCAGCATTATGTAGGAACTTGTAAGCCAGCACCTATATCTAACTGGAAGCCAATGTAGGGACTGACAGAGGGTGGAGGCGTGGGAGGTGCAGGCGGTCAAGAAAATGAGCCTCGCTGCCGCATTCATTATAGACTGTAACAGCACAAGTTGGGAGCACGTAAGACCACTGAGAAGGGGAATGCAGTAGTCAAGGCGAGGAAGAACAACAGCATGGACCAGCACCTTAGCTGCGTCTGGTGTTAAATAGGGGCAGATGTGAGTCATGTTTTTGAGATGGAAGCGGCAGGGTTTGGCGATCGACTGGACATGAGGGGTAAAGGAGAGGTCGAAGTCAAAGAAAACACCTAGGCTGCGAGAAAGAGGTGATGGTGGCGCCGTTGACTTGGAGGGAGACAGACACAGGAGTAGCAACACAGTTAGAAGTTGCAGAGGCAGTCAGAGACACTAGTCAAGATGGGCGGAGAGAGATCAGGAGAGGACAGGTAGATTTGTGTGTCAAATGCATATAAATGATATAAGGAGCTGAGTTCACCAAGGAAGGCAGTGTAGACTGAGAACAACAGGGGACCAAGGACAGAACCTTGGGGAATGCCAACAGAGAGGGGTTGGGGAGAAGAGGCAGAGCCAGAGAAAGATACACTGAAAAGGCACTGGGAGAGGCAGGAGGAGCACCAGGAGAGATCAGTATCTCGTAGACTGAGATTATGACGAATGAGAAGAAGCTGTTGATGATCAGCAGTGTCAAAGGCAGCAAAAAGATCAAGGAGCATTAGGTTAGAATAATGGCTGCAAGATTTAGTAGCGATTAAATCATTGGATACTTTGGTCACAGCTGTTTCAACAGAGTGACGAGCGCGGAATACGGACTGAAGGGAGTCAAGCAGAGAGTTGGATCTGAGGAAGTCTGTCAATCTCAAATACACAACTCTCTCAAGGATTTTGGAGGCAAACGGCAGTAGCAATATAGGGCGGTAGTTGGATGGGGAGTTGGGGTCGAGGTTGGGCTTTTTCAGAATCGGCGTTATAGTTGCATGCTTAAAGGGTGAAGGAAATGTGCCGGAGGAGAGGGGGAGATTGAAAATTTTAGTGAGAGGAAGAGCAAGAGAAGGAGACAGAGTGCAGATTATCCACGTCCACATAATTTATGTAAACTCTAAAACTAGGGCATCATGTCAGGAAGCTATGATTTTATTTCAATGGACAAAGCAATGATAGACAGAGAATGGTGAGAAAGAAGTCAAAAGAAAATGTGAAGCTATAATGAAAGAGACACTCAGGATATAGAGATTGGGTAAAAATACGGGGAGAGACAATAAACACATCAGGAGATAATTGAGGATACATTGAGAAGTGGAGCAGTGCAGAGCAATGTGTATTTATTCAGTTCTTCATCACTCATTGCGATGTGGAAAGAGAACAAGTAATATTAAATCTGTCCATTAGAGGCCACAGAGTCTGCTCACTGATGCGCAGAAGAAATAAAACAAGCTCACATATTGGGGATAAACTCTCTGAAATAATGTTCGGGGATGTTTCTGGTGTCTTCATGTCCTTGTTGGTGACCCATTGTACAAACCTGACAAGGTGTGCTGGACTGTGACACACTATACGATCGTCCACAACATTGCCAGTGGGGGGAACAGTGAGAAATGAAGGATGAAACTCTCATTAAACAGTTTCCAGAGGCCGGGCATGTGTGGTAGGACACCCAGGGACATCAAGTTTGTGACCATTTCGCAATTGTTTTTAATGTGAAACAACTTGAAATGTTGTTGATTCTATCACCTTAATCCCCCACGATAAACCCCCTACTTTAAAGATTATTAAAAGTCCTTGGTTTTAATACACTAACTCAATTCATAACATGTGTAAAAAAAGTAATCTCACATGCCACGTTATTTAAAAAACTTAAGATAAAGTAAGCAGGCAAATGAATAAAGTGCAGAACCCAGTGTATTTAATACTGCTGTCTAGTCATGCTACTAAAATACAGTGAGAACCTAGGTAATGGGGGGTGGGGTGGCCAGGATGTGGACTGTGGCAAACTCCCCCTTTTAGCTGAATTTGCCACGAGTTTTTGGAGGGGACTACTTGCCCATGCCTTTTGCCCTGCGACTATGGCCCCTGGGATGTATTGCCCTTTAAAAGCACTATTTGGGCTTATTAGATTTTAAAACGCTTTTTCTGCCCCTTTAAATCCATGGGAAAATGTGCCTCTTCCCCTCCCCCTTTTTCCTGTCCTATTGTTTCTCCAGCAGGGCGTTGCCCCAGGGACACTGCCTAACCAGTTTAAACTGGCTGCTTTGTCCCTCCTCAATCTCCCATCAGCCCTTGCTATTTTCTGACCTCACCCTTCCTTGTACTATAGGGCACTTTTAACATTGGACATATTGAGCGCTCAGATCCAAGCTGTCTGGGGATATGTTGGACATATAGGTTAAACATTGTATTATAAGAGTTATGTATTCTTATGTGTTTTTGTAACAGTTTTTGACTTAGAGATATTTCCTGTTACTGGAGATAATTAGGTTACCACAGCCACTTAAGCCCATTATCTCCAGGATAGAGGAGAAGAAAAACCGGCCGCACAGCCTAAATCTGTGGAACTGTTTTGGGCATGAAAGCCATGCTTGCGGTCGGTCAAATGTGACTTCCAAATGTGACCCCTGCTCTGATCTGGGTGATTTTTGGATATGTTGTTCACCCAGATCAGGGCTATCCAGGGATGTATTTTTGGGGATATGTTGTTGTTTTGGGGTGTTTCTGGACTTTGGGTAAAACTGGATATTTTCTGCCTGTGGTAATTGAGTTAGTCCATTGTGTTTGGTAATTGTATCACAGGTAGAGGGGAGGGGTTGTGTACTTTAGCTGGGAGTGTCTAACTGTACAATACTGTGTTGATTGGCTGTTGTGACTTTGTGTCCTGTGCTCCATAAGGTCCACGTGGGTGGTAACCTTGTGGGGAAGACTGTAAATAAGAAGCAGCTGTATCATTAAACAGTCAGTTCTACTTCACCCTCAATTTAGAGTCCTGTCTCTTATTGGGGGAAACGGCTACAAGGGATTGCTATGCTCTTCATACTCCCTTGGATAATCACTAAGCTCTTTTAAGAGCTTGTTACTGCTGCACTCTCTGGTGAAAGAGAGGTTCACCCACTGGAACCTGGAGCCTTGTCGTAGGTCCAGGGTGGGTAGGAGTCGGCGAGACACCAACCAAGCTGCGGCGGTTCGTGGGGTCTGCGGTGCTTATGGTGTCAAGTGGAGTGCTTGGAGCCCTCAGGAAGCGATAGGAGCATCCATCAACGAAGGTACCCAGTCGATGTGCCAGGTGATCCGTTACATGGACAATTATAAAAAAGTAAGCGGGGGCATATAGAGCCTCCCAATGGTGGGGCTATGACTTATTAAAATTATGCAGAGGGGGACATAATGTCTCTTTCAGCCCCCACTCATATGTGGTATTTGGAAACTCTAACAAAATAAAGAAAGCTTCAAATGAAAGAACGTGGAGTCGATAGATCATTGTCGACCCTCTGTACCCTAAAGGTGGGCCATTAATTTATTATTTTTTTTACCTGAGGCGTGGATTGGCCTTGCACTAAATGGAAGTGTAAAGGGATAGATCTGCTGCATTAGTTCTGTAAACGGCTCATTGCAGGTCTGATTATTTTAAATCCCCTGAAATCCCTCTGATGGCTCACCATAAAGGCAGACAGCAGAGACAAATGATTAGACAAGCTTTTTTACACCTCCTCCCTTTCAAGGAAAGATGGTGGGACCAGGCCCAAGATGGTGGGAAATAAAGAGAGTGACTTTCCATGCAGTTTCTGCAAAACAGATGTGTTTTTAGTTGCAGGGTTTCCGAAACTACAGGGACATGGTACTCAGACTACTTCTCCAAGATCTTATGGGATTGCCATGATTAAAGGGACCAGAACAACTTTAGCTTAATGAAGCAGTTTTGTTGTATAGATTATGCCCATGCCGTCTCACGGCTCAATTCTCTGTCGTTTAGAAGTTGTCACATTGTTTAAATAGCCCTAGTCACACCTCCCTACATGTGACTTGCACAGCCTTCCTAAACACTTCCTGAAAAGAGAGGTCCAAAATTTAAACTTCCTTTACTGCACATACTGTTTAATTTTTGAATTTCTTATCTCCTGCTTTGATAAAAGCCTCCTGTACCTTGCAGGAGCCTCCTGTGTGTGATTAAAGTTCAGCTTACAGAGCAGAAGATAAAAACTGCTAAAGAAAGTTAACATCTTATTAAAAAAAAAAAAAAATTCCATGCAAGCTATGTGAGTCACAGTCAGGGGGAGGTGTACCTAGGGCTGCATAAACAGAAACAAAAGTAATTGAACTCCTAAATGGCAGAGAATTCAGCACTAAGACAGCTGGAGCATGATCTTTACACGAAAACTGTCTCATTAAGCTAAAGTTATTCTTGTGCCTATAGTGTTCCTTTAAGCTAGGCATTTATCTATTAAACAAATAAAAGGAAAAAAAGCTTTTCTTGTTTTTACTTTTTCAGATGTGTCATGGATAGTAGACTTGGGCATTAGTTTTCGAACTAACACATTTTTGTCCGAATTTTGACTATTCGCCCCCAAAAATCTTGAACGAATACTAATTACGAGTGATACAAAGAACAAATTGTTTGTTGGATGAAATTTTAACAGGGGGGCCTAGTGTCTTATTGCTGATTAGTAGACATGCCCCTAATCGCAGCACAGAGGGTAGGAATAGGATTAAACCTCCCTTATTTACCAATACTACATATTTTTTACTTACTATTGTCTGTAAGACCAATAATGAGAAAAGGAAGGGCTTTTCATAATTTTGGACTTTCAGCTTCTTAGTAGATAGCTCCCTAATCCTTGTGGATTGCCAAAAGGATACCAAAAAATGAGCTGTCTACTAAACAGCTCCCTGAATTGGTACCCTGAAATATTGCAATCCCACAAGGGTACCAATTTAGGGAGTTATCTACTAAATAGCTGCAAACTGCAGCCCCGGCATTGATTGTAATTTCATTGTCTAAATGAAATTCCGAGATGAAAACAATGCATGAATTTAATCCGAAAATAAATGAACAAACAGACGAAATTCGGTTTGGATGAAACTAAATTTCTTTTGGATGAAGCAAAAATCTTGATGCCACTTAAGTCTAGTACCTAGTTCTCTGATTTGGTATTCTATGCTTACGTGGGATTGCCATAATTAAGGGTATTATAGGGGATTGCCATATTAAGGAGTTATCTACTAAGCAACTGAAAGAGCAAGTTTAAGATTAATTTTTTTATATCTCTTTCAGCTGTTTAGTAGGTGGTGCCCTAATTTGGTACCCTTATATGGGATTGTATCCTTAGCAGGGCAATCCCACATCAGGAAATAATGGACATCCACATTTCCAAAAATGTGTGTCTGAATTTCGTTTTCTTCTAAAAGAAGTACCACTTTTCGCCAAAACAAATTTTGGGATTACCAAAACAAAATCGTAAGTTAACCAAAAACAATGGAAAAAAATGTACCCAATGCTATGCTAAATTATATAACCTGTGGGAAGACTCTGGCATATCCCAACCTTCAGTGGAAGGTATTTATAAATATTTAAACTCCATTGAATTTGATTGCTTACCATATCCAATTAACAAAAACAACACTTAGCCAGACTGTTAATGAGAGAGGAACTAAACTTAACATTCCCTTACCTATAATAAAGCCCCAAGCTCAGGTTGTTTCTCCTATGCATATGCACTCTGGCACCTCATTTAGGTAAACTACAGTATATACTCGAGTATAAGTCGAGTTTTTCAGGACATTTTTTGTGCTGAAAAAGCCCCACTCGTCTTATACTCGAGTCAATGTCTGTATTATGGCAACTTACATTGCCATAATACAGACCAGGACCGCCGGGCTCATTACAAGCCCGGCGGTCCTGTTGGGGGCTGGCAGAGAGCTGTTACTTACCTTTACTGCAGCTCCTGTCAGCTCCCTTCTCTCTCCTCCGGTAAATCTCGCCAGAGCCGCAGGGTCAGAGCGTTGCCACAGGTTAACGTGGCAACGCACCGCGCGGCACTCACACCGCGAGACTTGCAGGGGAGCTGACAGGGAATGAGAGCCCCCCTCCCTGGCCATGTATCAAGCAGGGAGGGGGGACGAAAAAAAATAAATACAAATTTAAATAATAATAAAATATTAATATAACAAAAAAAAAAATAATAATACCAAGGCTCTGCATCACATACACAAACACACTCTGCATCACACACACACACTGCATTCATTATATACACACTGCACTCATACACACACACACTGCACTCATACACACACAAACTGCACTCATACACACACACACTGCACTCATACACACACACACTGCATTCATTATATACACACACTGTAAATAAATATTCAATTAATATAATTTTGGGGGGATATAATTTTATTTAGAAATTTACCAGTAGCTGCTGCATTTCCCACCCTAGTCTTATACTCGAGTCAATAAGTTTTCCCAGTTTTTGGGGGTAAAATTAGGGGTCTCGACTTATATTCGGGTCGACTTATACTCGAGTATATACGGTATATTTTGTGTCCAAGATTTCCTTCAGAATTATTAATTGCACATGTAGGTACTTTACTGAAGATGGGAAAGTCCCCTACAGTCTCATTGACAGCCACTAGAGGAGCTTCCGTGATTCTCACTGTGAAAATCACAGTGAGAAGACGCTGGATGTCCATAGGAAAGCATTGAGTAATGCTTTCCTATGGGCGGTTTGAATGCGCGCGTGGCTCTTGCCACGCATGCGCATTCGGAGCTGAGAGGTGGATCGGAGCAGAGAGATCCCCAGCGCCAAGGGAGTCCGGCGCTGGAGAAAGATAAGTGCTTAAGACACACACTCTCACGAACAGATGCATACACACTAGCTAACAGACACACACACTCTCACGAACAGACGCATACACACTAGCTAACAGACACACACATTTGCTGACAAACACACACACACTCAGTGACAAACATACATACACACTCACTGACAGGCAGACACATACACATTCACTTACAAAACACACACTCACTAACAGACGCACACAAACTAACACACTCAGTAATAGACACACACACACACTCTAACACACACACTCTAACACACATGCACACATACACTCTAACACTAACACACACACACACTAACACACACACACGCGTTTTTAAAAAAATTTCACCCCCCAACCTCCCTACCTTAGGGAGTGCTGAGGGGATTCCCTGGGATCCAGTGGTGCTGCTGGGCGGGCGGGCGGGCGGGCAGGCAGGCTGGCGCGCGCGCGAGGGAGCACTCTCCCCTGAGTGCTCCCTGTTCAGCTCCCTCTCGCGCGCCAGCCAGCCTGCCTGCCTGCCTGCCCGATGATACCAGGGCCAGCCTCAGGAAGCCCTGAGCTTGCCACCTCCTGGGCCCCCAGGAGAAGACGCTGGCCACACTGGCATACATACCGGGTCGCAGGGCGGCCGGGTCTCCTGGTGGGGCGGGCCCGGTCGCAGCCATGACCCCGGTATGTATGCCACTGCCTCCTCTGCCTGTGCCTAACACAGCCTGCTCAAAAAAATGGTTTCACTTTCAATCAGATGTAACTTACTTTGAAAGTTTTTATCTCCTGCTCTGTAAATTGAACTTTAGTCATACACAGGAGGCTCCTGCAGGGTCTCGCAAGCTATTAACTGAGCAGGAGATAAAACATGTGGGCCATTCAGTCTTTTTGGGAGCAGAATTTCACAGAAAGTGTGTAAGTAGCCTAATGGTAGGCCGTCGGACTCAGGGGCTCGACCAGACTTGGATAGTTTGGTTTCAACGCTTTGCCTATTTCCTTCAGTGTTAGAGGTTGTTCCAAATCCACTGCTACTGCTGTTGTCAGCTTCCGGGCTACATTCTGGCTGAGAAACTAAGATATTCTATGCCAATGCTACTGAGAAGCTACCCCCTGTCATGACTGAGCTAAGTTGTAGGAGGTAGAAAGTTCGAAGCGCCTGTAAAATGTCATCTGGAAGCCTTGTCTCACCCTGTCCCCGCAGCCCAATCTTGTGGATGTGATGCTGTCTCAGTTTCTCCTTTAGCAACCATGCCAATAGTCCCCCCGCATTGATTAGAGTATTGTAGAAAAATCTGGAGGACTTACGTAGGGTGTGGAGTAGACATTGGGAAAGGAGGTCCCTAAGCTTTTTTCTGGCTTCAGTCAATTGTAAGTAGATATTGTCAGCTAATGTTTGTTTGTGTGTGAGCTCTAGGTCAGCGATTTTTTGAACTTATTTAGTCATGTGTCTAGCCTGGTCTCTTTTTCGCAAAACTTAATATAATGGCCTCTTATTACGCATTTAAGCGATTCACATACTGTTAGAGGGGGCAAATCTGGGGAGTCATTGGTCTCAAAATATGAGGAGAGTTCCTGTTTCACCAATGCAACATATTCTAACTGAAGTAGCATGTTTTCATTTAATTTCCATTGGTGGTCTTTAGGTTTAAACAATTGAGATTTCGGGTGAACTGAAATTGGAAAGTGGTCGGATCCGCCCTTTACCCCTTTTTCGGAGAACTGCAGGAGTGACAGATATTCCTTAGCAATAAATATGTAATAAAAATGGCTATATTGCTTAAGAACTGCCGAGTAAAATGAATAATCTTTATCATTGGGGTGTGCCACCCTCCAGCAAATCTCCTCAAGGACAACTGAGCTGTGCGAATGCAGTGGAACAGTAGTGTGCTGACCCCTCTGGAGTAGTCCTGACTGGGGTCAAGGGGCAAATTAAGGTCAACGGTCACTATTAGGAGAGCTTCCCCGAACTCCTCCAGAAGGGACAATGTTTTAGCTAATAAAATGTGTTGTTTTCGATTAGATGCTAGCTAAGGTGTATGCGTGGTCAGCTATAGTGCCCTTAATGAAGAGGTATCTACCCATTGGATTTTTTGTGTGTGTAGCTGTACAATGAAACGGAACAGACTAGGCAAATAAAATAGCTACTCCAGCCCGTTTAGATTCACTATGGTTTGCATTATAAACAGATTTAGGATAATATGTCCCACAAAGAAATACACCAGCTAGTATAGTAATCATCAGTGTCACCTCTTGAATCAACAAGGTCTCAGTAGGTAAGGACCTTGGGATCTACTGGAGTACACACCGTCCTGTCCCCAGGGAAACCTCCACCCACTTCATGAACCTGGTCACTTTACCACCCATAAGTTAGCTCGGGGAGTCACCCCTCTATCAATCCCCAGTCCTTCTCTAGTTGAATACATCATTAAACCAACTAAATAATCCACTTTTCTTCAAATACAGAATACAAATCTTTACAAAATTGCAGTGCTACAAATCCACAAGTAGAACAATATACAATATAATAAAATTATAGATATCAGATACCAGGAGTATAGTGGTGACATTAATTGCCTTAATCCATTTTCAAGACTGAGAAATAAATAATTCTGCCTAAATAGAGCTTTGCGGCATTTATAACTGCTGCATTTTCTTTGCCTTGTCTCCTGCCTGCAATAAACCTGACCTTCAGATGAATAAGTGAAAAAGAAGCCTTTACAGTAGAAAAGTTTATCCGGAATCCTAAAAATGTAATGCAATGATTTATCTTTGTAGCTACCAGTGGGCAAAAGCTCAGAATCGTGAACATAGAAAACCTGTGACAAAATGCGCAAACAAAATCTATAATAAATGTATAATATCTGCAAACAAAGGAGAAGTGGGATCCATTTTGATATTACTACAGACCATGTCCAATAATGTATTGTGTTATCATATTTTTTAACGTATATTATTTTTCAATTTAGAGTTTTTTGATTTAGAAGGTAGCACTACTTGGCATTTAAAATCCAACTTCTCTTCCATGGAAATTGTAGAATATTGCATATTCTATGTTTCTATTGATTATATATATGGATGTGTGGATTGACATAAGTAACAGATGGTATAAGTCACAAGGCTTTCTGTGTCCGAGAGCTCTGGAATGTGGATGTGGGGGTCTTGTCCTTATATGGCTAGAGGTAAACGCTGACGTTAGTATTAGCACATCTATATAGTAACAGAGGGACAAGAGGTCGCTCTGTCTTGGCTTGGCTCTTGGCTCTGTACAACGATGTAACTCTCCCATCAGAAGTCCAGCAATTACCATCTGCTGTTGAATGTCCATTATCCTGTAACATCCTTTATTATGTTTTATTATGTATCCGTAACAAAGAATAAACCTGAAGAAACCGTAAGTCAGATTGCGTATTACTACTTTTCAATAATATAGACATATATTATTGTGGCGAGCATTTGGCCCAAGACTATATATATACAAAAGACGTATATATATCAATCAACTGAAGACAAGAAGTTAAGAGGATTCTACATTAACACCATTACAAATTACATTTTACAATTATCCTGCTGAAAGAGGCCACTGCCATCAGGGAACACCATTGCCATACACTGGTGTCTATGGTCTGCAACAATCTCTAGGTAGGTACATGTCAAAGTAACATCCACATAAATGCCAGGACTTTGTCACATCCTGTCCCTAGCTGCGGATCATTCTGGCTATGGCTTCTGGTATCCAGTACTCTTTTTACAATTCTTGTTTAGTTTTTCTTGTTTTTTTTGGTTTTCTATTCTATGTCTGGTTTTCTTTATGATGGGTTCTGGGTTCATTCCTTTTATTCCGTCCCTGGAATTCCCAGTCTCTTGGATTCATTTAAATGTTTGTTTTATGTTGCCACACCTGTTTGTTTTCCTTCATTTCTTTTGTTTCAGTGTTCCTGCAGGCTGCCCTTTCTTGCACGTAAGTACTATGTGTGTTTTCTTTGGTTGGTTTAGCTTGCATTAGGCAGTTTAGGACCTGCCAGATATGGGGTACATTGGCGTTGTTGGCAGGCTAATGCATTGTATGATCATATAATGTAACTAAATCCCCATATTTTTCATATATAGTGCTTAGTTATGTCTCCTCTTGTTTCGCCTATCATATCTTGTCTTGTTTTATTTTTATTCCCAGTCCATGTACAGTCCTGTCCACGTTATGTTCATGTTTCCCTCATGTCTTGTGTACATGTTCTGGGTTTAGCTTCCTATCCTTATCTGGTTCTGGGTTCTCCTAGTTTTGCCTTGTTTTCATGTATGGTGCATATCTCTAGTCTTTCCTTGATTCTGTACTGGATACACTCCTGCTGCAGAGCCTCCATATTCAGCTCTGGGAGGTCTGCTTAATTCCTAGTTCCTGGGATCCGCTGAAGCTGCATCAGGGTTCTGGTATGTGGCTGCACAAACGCTGGTGCTCAACACCAGGGGGCGTGCGGTTACCCTGCTAATCCACCTCTACACTGTGACTCCTACTCTGAACATCAGGTCCTCGCACCGCCGCCCGGACAGTGTCTGAGTCACGGGCACCGGACCGCCACCCTGACAGACTCAAGGCTATCCAGCAAAACAATGCTCAGTGCTCCGCTGGCCTGCCTTGTTCCCATAGTGCAACCTGCTTCCATATCTTCCCCAGGTAAAATATTCACATGCACAAGGCCATCCAAATGATATTAAAAAAGTGATTCAACAAGTCAGGTAACCTTCTTCCACTGCATCATGCTCCAATTCTGATGCTCACATCCCCATTAAAGGTTTCGGTGGTGGACAGGGTGTGCAGCTACGCGGCACCACACACCGCAAACTTGCGATGCACTGTGTGTTCTGACCACTTTCTATTATGGTCAACCAGTGGCTCTAGCCTTTGAGAGCACCTGAACATTAGGCTCCCACTGACCTATGATGGCCACCATTTTTTTCAGCAAAACAAGCACATCTGTGTGATCAGACTGCCTTCGCTCCTCATGTGCACCAGTGCTGTTTTGGTGATACTCTGACCCAGGCATCTATCTATTACTATTTAGCCCTTGTCAAAATAACTTTTTATTTGCCCATTTTTCTGCTTCCAACACCTGAAATTACCAAATGAACCACCAACAGCAGCATAGAAAACATTAGAAAAACATTACATAGCTCCACACCTCCTAACCAATCCTAGTACACAGTCCAGTATAAAACCAAGCCCACAACACATTTTGTTTCTTTGGTGTTCAATAAACCAAACCAAACCAGTATGGCCAGTTCCAGTCCCAACACCATCACCACAGAATAAGACAAAGGCAATTCAAATGGAAACCAACGGAATTATGATGACATTGTCAAAGAGCAATTCCGTCATCCTTACAGAGTAAACCTGGAGATATGGAGTGTCAAACACTTCAGTTGTACAGGATCAAACTACAAAGAAGAAAAGAACAGGAACCCATCAGATCTCCCAAGCAGCTGCCAAGGTAGATGACATTGGATGCCACAGCGTCGCTGAAAGAATGTGCTCCAATACCGTAGTGTCCACACTAACTTGAAGAATGAGCCACTTGAACCAGTGGGCCAAGAAAGTAAGATGAAATTAAATCTAAGGACTAGAAGATCTCCTATAGAAGGGGTTCCCAACCCAGTCCTCAGGTACCCCCTACCAGTCCAGGATTTAGGGATTACCCTGTTGTGTAATTTTTTTTTCTTCTAAAAATACCTTAGACACAACTGGGTAATCCCTAAATCCTGGGCTGTTAGGGGTACTTGAGGACTGGGTTGAGAACCACTGTCCTATTGGATTCCATATGTGTTTCATAACTCGCTGACAAGATACAGAGATGTATTCATAAGTGTATTCTTAACAATATAGTGTCGCTGAGCCATAAACATATTGTCCGCCAGATGGGGTGTTGAAAGAGTCAAAAAAATCATTAAAGACTTACCTCTTTCCAGCGCCGAGGTCCCTTGGCACTATCTCCGACTGCATCCACCAACGTCAGAGATGGGGAGAAGCTAATGCACCCTATGCACATTTGGCCTTCCATATAGGAAAGCATTGAATTGACAGCCTCTAGTGGTGCTCAGGGAGAAAGCCAATAGAGGCAGCCTTAATCCTGCAATGCAAACATTGCAGTTTCTCTGAAACTACATTGTTTTCCCTTGCAGGGCTAAGGGAACAGGGACACTGCGTCCAGACCACTTCAATGAAACTAAATGGTCTTGGTGCCTATAGTGTCTCTTTAAATGTATACTATATGCATCAAAACAACTTTATCTTAATGGAGTGGTTTTGGTGTATAGATCATGCCCCTGTCATCTCACTGCTTAATTATCTGCCATTTAGTAGTTAAATCATGTGTTTATACAGCTCTAGTCACGTGACCCTTGGATTTGGGATTTTCATGAGCTGTAAACCATAATCATTGCACTTATGACAAATCACGGCTTGAACTATCTTGCTTTGCATGTAATGTGTCTATCTCATATATTAGTTTCCCCTTTTACATTGCATTACTGAAATAAATGAACTTTTGCACGATATTCAAATTTTTTGAGTATCCCCTGTATAGTGTTCCTTTACGTTAAGGTTGTTTTTGATGCCTTTGCTATCAATTTAATTATGATACTTTATAACAAACTTTCCTGGAAGTAGCCAAATGTCCGCACTCCAAATGTTGTGAACTGCATCTCCCATAAGACTCTTGCGGCCATAATGCTGGCAAAGCATCAGGGTAGGTGCAGTCCACAACATCTGTAGTGTGGAACAATACGAATCTTTGCCAGGGTGTTAATAATTCTTGCACTAACCCCATTAGAAAGTTTAGTATATATAAAAAACCATTCGTCTTAGGCAGACTGTATCTGTGCAGGAATAAATTGTACTGGTTTTCTGTCTCTCCATATAAGAGTAATAACACGTTTGCCAAGATAGTGGTACTTAGAAGGACAAAGTGCAGCCAGAACTCTTTCAGTAGTTTTTAAAAAGATGCATTATCAAGTGAAACTTACTTCAGAGCTCCAGATAATCACATTTACAGGGTCTACAAATAGGAAAACAATATTAATTAAATCCCATGTATTATAGATCTGTATCCCTGTGAGATTGGGCAGTACAGAAGCAAACAAAGGCTTTGTGAAGTATTGCTGTAGATAGAGGGTTATAATTTCTGCAAGGAGTCCAGTGTTAGTGAGGATAAATCTCCCAGAAGTACAAAATATAGATTTTCTATCACTTGGCATACATAACAAAATAATGATTCTCCCCATTACACTCCTACATAATGAATTCTTATTGTGTTTTCTCTTCATGTTTTCTATCTCGCTGCATTTTTTAACTTTAAAACAGATGACAGTTGTGCTTCTTAAAAAAATATTTTTTATATAATAAATTATATTTAGGACAAAGTAAAAAATTTTTTCTCTTAAAGGAGCCCTCTAAGTACCATAACTACTGGAGTTCATTGTAGTGGCTTTGGTGCTATACATTTAAGAGAAGCAATTTCCCAGCTTTGGAGCAGTTTGACACCATAGTCACCAAAGTCCACATTCTCTTCAGCTGCACTGACAATGTAGGGACTAGACTTCGGCAAAATGTAGTGTGAATCCGACCAATGTAGATGCAATGATCAATGATAGAGCACAGAGGTTGCTGAGATAATGTGGTGTGGAGCATAGAATGCCCATGTAACTGTTATGAAAAGGACCCAGAAAAGAAGACATTCCTTCCCTTAGTCCCCTGCCATTTTCTCCAGCATCAGTCAGAGGCCATGAAATTTTAGGCATATACAATAGAGTAATTCTAGGCAGATGTAGAGAGATTGTGCTGGTGGGTGGATTGTCCACATAGGCCTCTTTTGCATTCCTGTTCATGAGCAATGCGCAAATGAAAACGTGAGGCAGAAGTGACTTAAGTCCTGGCAACTGAGGCTGTCAGGAAGTTGTAAGGACAAGATGGCGGCAGCATGGTCAACTCTTGCAGTAACACGTTGCTGTTCAAAATGTAAATCTGCATTGTTACATGGCTTCTTCTTATTTTTGCCGATACAACTTCTGAAAAGATATAAAGAAAAACAAAAACCATATTTCAGATCTACATAATATTGGTGACATTTTGAATGGGTAGTCTATACTTTGTGATGCAATGTTGTTGCCAGGAACTTCCATATAAAACTCCTCTTTTTAGTGTTGTTACTGTATGGAATAGCTATGGCTAGCCCTAATGTCTTTATGGAAGTAAATCTCCCACGATGCTTTGACAATTTAAGGTTATACTGCACGTATATGAATCAATATTGCGGTTCAAAATAATATATTTTAAAAATAGTAACAGGGAAGGAAATGATAGAGAACCTAGTAACATATTAAACAATCTCTCTTGACTAATTCTGAAAAGAAAAAATATTTGCGTACACCAATGTATGACCTTGCAGTAAACGAGCTGTCAGTATGCATTTTTGAAGTTTGATAAGTGCTTTCAAAGTCAGTTGTTAGAAAAACATTAATTACAGTAGCAAAGAAAATGCATGTAATCACTGCGAAAAAAGTTTGGTATATAAATGCCAAACACAATAATAACATGATAATACTAATAAAGACCCAGGTGTCAACTAAAGGGCATTGTCTGAGTTGTTAGCCACTTCCATTACTTTAAATCGAATAAGCATGATTTAATACAATGTCATTTATGGGTGGTATAAAAGAGAACAAAATTGTTCATAAATAAAGCACAACTGTTATGGATTACTGTTATGGCTCACTTACCGACTGGATTCCATTCTTCTGATCCGGTCGTAAAACAAATTGGTCGGTAAGTGAGGCGCATGCGCACCAGGGCAGGTCTATGTTCGGGGGAAATTTCCCCAAACATAGACAAGCACAGCAGAGCAGGGACTCCCTCAAATCTATGTTTGGGGAACATTCCCCGAACATAGATTAGATGGATTTCCTGCTTTGGAGCGTTTTTCTATGTTTGGGGAAATATCCCCAAACATAGATTAGAGGGATTCGCTGCTCTGGTGCGCTTGTCTATGTTCGGGGTAATTTCCCCCGAATGTAGACATATGCACCAGAGCAGGGAATCCCTCTAATTTATGTTCGGCAAAATTTCAATGAACATAGACCAGGTAGGGACTCCCTCTAATCTATGTTTGGGGGAAATTACCTGAACATAGACCAGCTCTCTAACGTGAGGAATCCCTTGAATCCCCACGCTAGAGAGCTGGTCGTAAGTGCGAGCCGTCGTAAAGTGAGGACCACCTGTATATCCAGCCTTCCTTATTTTTTATTATGAATTAAAGGACAACTGAGAGCTAAAAAAAAATATATTTTTTTTTTGTTTGTTTTTTTTATATAATAATCCATAATTAAATTATGTTTGGAAAAACATAGAAATACAAATAACTACCTATAATATTTGACAGGATCCTTGAGTTATATATACGCACCTTTGGTCAGACACTTGGTCTCTGTGGTCTTCCCTTGTTTTGAGCATGGAGTGAAGCATGGAAGACCATAGAGACTGTCATTTAAAAAAAAAAAAAAATATTGTCTCACCCAAGGTGTATGTATATGGCTGAAGGATCCTGTCATACTAAAGAGTTTTTCTCATTTTTGTTTTTTTACATATACTTAATTTACAAAAAAACAATATCTATTTTATTTCAAAACTTGATGGAAGGGTTATTATATCAAAGAATAGTTTTCAGGTGACAGTTGCCTTTAATGACTTTGTAATGGCAAACACATTTCGGCACATTTCTCTACATGATGTTTATTTCCTAATTTTGCTAAATAATAAATAAATAATTTATAAATAAACATTGATTAAGAAAAATAAGAAAAAAAGGTAATGTACAAATATAAATTGCATACAAGTAGTATAAGCAGATGATTTGTCAATGTATAGGAAAGAACACTTTATTCTTTCATTTTTTTTTCTATTTTCTCTTGCACGTGCCAAGGACAAAACACGCACGTGGAGTGGATCTAAAATAGAAATAAGTGAAAAACATCATTAAAATGTACACGATTCTCTGTATCCCAGAGATTCCATATATTATGGTTATTAAAAAAAATAAATGATTTGAGCATCTTGTTATAAAGAGACAAATACATTTCAAATATGCGGAAACATTTTTATTCTGCTTTATGTATTTGAAGCATCCTGTATTTTTAGATAACATAATTTTATGAATGTTTATTCCCATGACCTTCTACCATTCTATCATTTTTAAAATTTCTGTATTGTAAAAAAATGGGTTTGTGTATACAAAAAAGTATTTCTGAACAGTGAACCACTTAGATATAATAATGATGTGAGTTTGTACTCTAGCAAAGGGCTTTTCAGCTAGGCCCTCCGGTTCTTCTTGTAGTACGATGATGAAAATAAATCCCTCTTTCATGATTTATTTTCATGTTAATGAAAATTTATACATAATGGATTCAGATCTTCATAGATGATGTAAAAAGAAACACAGCATTTAAGATTTAAATGATCATTGTATTTAAGGAAAATACAAATTGTACCTGGGTTAAAAAGCAAATGGTCCCTCAGCGTGTTAACAGATTGAATACAACTGCAACTACACACTTCCTATATTTGGAAATCAGCCTTTTACATTACCGTGGAGGGCTTTTGTCCTATCTTTTTTTATTATTTTTTAGAGTTGCTATAATTCAGTGACACCAGAAGGTTTTTGAGCTGTCTATGAGAGTCAGTCGGCCCTTGTAAACCAGCCTGAGAACGGAACCAGACCGAGCGTAACACAGCGAAAGGAAGAGTCTGCACTGAATGAACAACACACACATCATCCAAAGTTGCAACCTGTGGAGTGTACAAGTTAAAGGTTGGTGGACTGTACTGGAGCTTTATTGGCTTACTACAGGAAAACACAGCAGCACATCTCATTGACAGTGTGCCTATTCGTCTGTGAGTGTAGATATGTTATTTCTAAGTTTTATTGTAATAAATAGGAAATAATAAATGCTCCAATATATCTTTTACCTTCATCTGTAATATGACATTTTATTTTGTATGACAATTTTAAACCATTCAACAAGGCAAATATGAAAAAAATAGAGAATCATTCAGTGGACAAATATCCTTTTTCTTGGTACAGTAGAACAATCTCTAATGTAATAATTACTATTAAAGCCAGGTGGCTATGGTGTTTTTCAAACGTATCCTCAACAGTTTGCAAATTATCCATGCTCTCTTTTTGCTGAGGTACTACTTCTCGCTTTTCCTCACTTTTTCTTTTGCACCTTTCTCTCTCTCCTTCTCTGGACCCTACCTTTAATTTCTCTCTCTCTCACATACACAAATCAACCACAACATTGAAACCACTGACAGGTGAAGTGATAGCATTGATAATATTATTACAATGGCACCCGTCAAGGGGTGGGATTGTTAGTTCTTGAATTTCATGTGTTGGAAGCAGGAAAAATGGACAAAGAAAAGATCTTAGGGACTTTGACATGGACCAAATAGTGATGACTACATAAATGAGTCAGAATATCTCTAAAACAGCATGTCTTGTGGGGTGTATGCAGTGGTTAGGACCTACAAAAAGTGTTGCAAGGAAGGACAACCAGTGTACCAGTTTTAGGGTCATGGGTGCCAAAGGCTCATTGATGCATGTGGGGAGCAAAGGCTAGCTCATCTGGTTAAATCAGACAGAAGAACTAATGTAGCTCAAATTGCTGAAAACTTTAATGCTGGTCATGATAGAACGGTGTCAAAACACACAGTGGATTGCAGTTTGCTGAATATTGGGCTGACGAGCCACACAGCATTCAGAGTTACCACGATGACCCATGTCCACCACCAAAAACACCTTCAATGGAGGTTGTAAGCATCAGAACTGTACCATGGAATATTGGAAGAAGGATGCCTGCTCTGATGAATCACATTTTCATCAGGTAGATGGCCAGGTTAGTGTGTGTTATTTACCTAAGGATAAGATGGCTTCAGGATGCACCATGGTAAGAAGGCAGGCCAGCAGAACAGTGTTCTGCTTTGAGCAAGGTTCTGGCATTCATGTTGATGTTACTTTAAGACATACCATTTACCTAGAGATTGATGTAGACCACGTACACTCCTTCATGGCAATGATGTTTCCTGATGGTAGTGTCCTCTTTCAGCAGGATAATGTACATTGTCACACTGCAGAAATTTTCAGGAATGGTTTGAGGAACTCGACAAAGAATTCAAGGTATTGACTTGGCCATCAAATTCCCCAGATGTCAATCCTGTTGATCATCTGTGGGATGTGCTGTAACAACAAATCCAATCTATGGAGGCCCCACCTCACAACTTTCAGGACTTAAAGGATCTGCTGCTAATGTCTTGGTGACAGATACCATAGGACATATGCAGAGGTCTTGTGGAGTCCGTGCCTCGATGCATTAGAGCTGTTTTGGCAGCACGAGGGGGACTTACACAATATTAGGCAGGTGGTTTTAATGTTGTGGCCGATCAATGTATTCAGATCTTTCTGGTTAATTGGTGTAGCTTGCACTACGTCCAGTGCCCCAGGAAAGAAGTTCTAAAGGAGTGCCCAGCGAGGACTGCTGCGCATATAGGTAACCACTGAATTTAAATAAGATATTATTGCAAAAAAAAAAAAAAATAACGCTTGTATGCAGCTTTCTCTTTTTTTTTTTTTTGCGTAGGTACAAGTGAGATTGACGACCCACTCTCAACTCACCTGATTCTGTAATCCATTCTGACTGCACGAGGTTTATTCCCAAAATAGACAAACTGTAATAATTTAACATATCACCTTTTTTTTCACCTTGGCTATTTCGGCTTACACATTGCAATTCCCAAATGACTGAATAACTCCATGCATTATGGTGTCACTTATCTAAGTTCCTTTAAAGAGACATTGTAAGTAGCTCCGTGAAATTTATGTTGCCAAAAGTCTCTGAACTCAGCACTCCAGCATTTCGTCAAACCATTCGGAAGTCTGAATGAGAATGCTTGGGTCAGACTATTGGGAGCATAACCACTGCACTGATTTGTGCTGTCAAGATGCTTAGAATGTCTATGGTACCATTTTGCTCACTTGTGAGCTCCACTGTTACCATTATGCTGTTCTTCTATTTGATATATATGAGCTTGCTATGTCCCAACCTTAAAATCCTGAGAATTATAGATCTGAGAATTACAAAACCTTCATGTGATGGTGACTATGCCAGCAACCACTGCTTAGTGACCCTGAAAGTACACACAAATGGATGTATCTGCTGTGTATTATATTAAACAGTATGACCATTGGCTTATTAAATCCTATAAAACATCTTTTTTTTTTTAACATGAAATTCTTCTGAGCGTTTTTGGATGATAACTAAATTGTCCGTTTGATTTAGGCAATATTATATCTTACATTCTATTGCAATAATCATGTCTTTGGCAGTCATTATTTGCAGTTCACAAAAATGCCTCATGGTGGCAGTAAAAGATATAGAGACTATATAGTGTTGATGTAAGACTACAAAAATTTCTATTTCTCTGCAATTATGAGTACATTTAAATATACTGTTCATATTTAAATGTACGTATTGCAACTAATTGGGGTCTCCTCGTGCCCACCTGCAGTAACTGCATTTTTAAAATAACTGCTGACCCTTTCATTTAAAGTAATAAATTAATATAAAGAATTATATGGGCCTATGTTAATATCACTACTATATCTTGTTTCTTTTTTTTTAAACGAATGCTTGATTGAAATTTGATTATTGCATATTTTTCACATAACTTGCCTGTAAATATATTTAACAGGCACATGCTAGGTGTCTCCTTTATATTATTTATAAAGCGACAACAAATTCAGCAGTTGTGTACAATAGGTGGACAAACAGCAAGACAAGTAGGGATTACAGGTATCACAGGGCCCTGCACAAATGACCTTACATTTTCAGTTAACTGGTGGCACAAAAGGAGTTAAATGTTTTGGCAAGACAGCAGTTCAGCAATGAGAATATGCCCGCAGAAAATGAAAATTTGAAAGATTCAACATTATTTAATAAATAGGCTCTGTAGCAGCGTTTGATACTTTCTACATAACAGAAACATAGTAACATAGAATGTGACGGCAGATAAGAACCATTCGGCCCATCTAGTCTGCCCAATTTTCTAAATACTTTCATTAGTCCCTGGCCTTATCTTATAGTTAGGATAGCCTTATGTCTATCCCACGCATGCTTAAACTCCTTCACTGTGTTAACCTCTACCACTTCAGCTGGAAGGCTATTCCATGTACAGTAAATAGTTAAAAAGGGATAGCCATGGTTGGCACTTGCTAGCCAGTTGCCACCCAAAAAAAAGTGGCTAGCGACTTAACTTAGGACTGCATTGACATTGTGATGGAGAATATAACTGCTTAGTTGCCCGCTTTGCATTACTCCACTGCTAGAGAAATATTTCAGTTTATTTCTATTTTAATCTCCTCTCTTTCTACCTTTTTTATTCCTATCCTTTCATTTCTTCATATTATTTATTCTTAATCCTCTATTTTGAACGGTGACGTAAGAAGGGGTGGTAAGTGGTTTTAACATGTGAATTACACTTAGATTGAAAGGATAACTGCACTTAGCATTCGATTTCACAAACGGCTAAAAGGTTACTGTTTTGAAGTATCTAAGTTATTAAGAACGTTCCCTGTTTTGAATTAACATATAATGGTACTATTAAACGGATACATTCTAGGGGAATCAGAAGAATGAGTCGTAATTAAAGAGATGATACGTTTAGAAATAGGGCAATGTATTTCTCATATGGAGATCCATTCCATTCGAGACTCATCACCTGCGCCTGATGTTGACTGATACAATATGCCCTTCACCGACTTTCATCAGCTTCAGTCTTCTTCGGATCTCAAGATATATCTCTCATTGGTTATTGTCACTTAGGCGCCAATTACTTTTAGTAAAATAAATCAAGCCAGTTTTAATCTAAGTGCATAGACGTCCTTTGGCAGATAATAATCTACCAGCTGGTGTGGAGGAAGTTCAATGAGTCAATGTGAATATAATATGACGACTTAATGTGCAAATTTAACTTCTTGTTTTTTGTGATTCGTTCAGAATCCTGTTAACCTTTTATGTCCTGGAGCAGGAAGGGTCACTAGCTGGTCACTGTGATTTTTAAAGATAATTAAATCTTTCATTGGGGATTGGAGACATGAGCAAATTGTCTCCAATTTGTAGACAGTAATTAGTAGATTACATTACAACCTTTAATCCATCATTTTTTCATATATATTAAAAATATATATAAATATTAACAACCATTTCACATTCGAGAGTTCTCATCTTTTTTTTTTGCATTTTACACAGGAAGAATATATCTAGAAAACTTGACTCACACTGGGTCAGCTTAGATCTAAATATTAATGCTAAATTTAAATATGTCATAAATCTGCCCTCTTGTATGGGATTTTGCAAAAATAAATACATCTTTTATAAAGTCATAAATACAAAAACACAGAAAAAAAACCAACATAAATGTGCACAGGTTTTCTGATAGATCAGGGGTAGATCTATAAACTACTGTGCTTAGAAAAGTGACACAAGGTTGTAATAATGCAATAATCATAAATGCAGTTATTCCTGCTGATTATATTGGTTTCCATGGTGATTGCACTGCTTTCAGAATTTAATGTAATGTAGTATATATATGTATACTGTGGTCTATTGTTGAAACAAGGTGCATGCATATAACACAGTATGTGTACTATAGACCATACCTCCCAAATATCTACTTTTGGTCTCCTGTCCCCCCTTTTCAGGGGAAAACCTGCACCTTCTGGCATCAGTAGTAGTGTGGAAGCTGTCACTAACACCCCACCTTGTTCCGATTTAATACAACTCGATACTGGGATGTAATACAGGTTGTATAATGTACTTAAATGATACTTATGTGTATTGCATACTAAAAGTATGAATAATTTACTGCAGACGTATTCCACTGTATGCACATGTTCTACCCCTTTTGTGTCTGTATCGTTAATAGGAACACTCCAAGAACCATAACCACTACTGTTCACTATAATGGTTACTGTGCAAGGAATGTCATGCCCCTCCTCCCCCCAGTAAAAGGAGTCAAACAGTTTTCGAGACCCTAAGTAAGAAATCAAACGGTTCACAGTCTGACAGCTTACAACTCGGGTGCAATAGCGCACTCCTGGCACCATAACCACTACAGTCAGCTGCTGCTTGGACTTTTGCTTTAATGTGCATATACATATTATATATGGAATGTGTGTTATATAGATTGTAAAACATGTGTGTGTATAATGTGCGTAATTCAGGATCTCTGTAAAATATTAATAAAATGCCTGGATCTTTGGCAACTCTTTCATTATTCTGACTTTGTTCCAATTGTTACTGTAAAAACACAGCATTTTAAATGTCCCAATTACCTATTGAATAAACAGTTACTCTTGGAGTAACATTATGTATGTTACTTAAAGGACCCATAGGTGGCACTATCAACCCTTGTGCAAGGCTTGAGACTATCTGTACACCAGAGATGTTGGCTCTGCGTCCTGATCTGACTTTGTTCCTCCTCCATGTAGATGTGAATCATCATTCTCAACACCCATCCTGTCTGACTTGGCAAACTCCACAAATAACAATATCCGTTTTTCCGCATTTTAAAAGTATACAGAGAAGATATATAACAGCAAGCATCTGACAGACAAAATAAATGTTTGCAGGTACAGAAGGTGAAGAGGACCTTGTTAAGATGTGTTTACAAACTAGGAAGAAGTGGAGTAAAAGAAAGAGAAGTGGAAAAATACATATCAGAGGGGATGAGGGATATGTATGTTACCTGTGTCTGGTTAAAGGGACACTGTCAGAACTGTAACGACTTTATCTCATTCTACAAATAGAAGGTGCGCTGTGGCCTGTAAGAAATATCACACATGTCTGGGTTCTCATCAAAATAGTGGAACACTCACAATATAATGGATAGTGTCTACAACAGTAAATACATAAAAACAAGGATGGGGGGAGGGTAAAAATATTATCCCAACACATATAGTGTAAATCCACAAATAAAAAAGTCAGAGAACATTCTCTAATGAGACAAAGCGGGGTATTTTTCTAAACCCCTTCATACTTATTAACCCTTCATACATGGGGTGGGCGGCAGCATTGTAACATGGCTGTGTGATATCAAGCAAATACAAATATTATACTGTATTACACACATCAAAACTATGACAGTCCCAATTAGCTTTAAAATCTTTCCTTGTGTTCAGCAGTGAGTCAGTTTCCTTGATGGATCTTTCTCCTCCAAAAAGAATGTTTCTAATGTCCAGGCTACGCGAGATGTGCTGCAATACTTTTATGAAGCAAAGCAATGTCATCCTATGCGATGACGCATTTCACTGAAATATCGGGTTTCTCAGATTGCTAAAGATGCAAGAGCCCAGCAATTGGATCTATCAACAGCCATAATGGCTAAAAAGAATATCACGGCAACTATCCAGCTTCGCCGTCAGTTCACTTCTTCACACAATTCGCTCTTTAGTGAATTAACCCCTAGGTAATCATGACATTTCTAAAAAGGAAAAACTGTCAAGAGAATTGCAAGTTATAAATAAAACCATAACTGAATGGATAACAGATGAGTTGAAGAATTTGTCCACTTCAACGATACTGGCTTAAGACTTGCAATTACTTTGCCAATTCTCTGCCATGTCTGGTTTAGCGAATATCCCACAAAGCACCTTCTAGTCAGCTAATCAAATTCAAGTAGACTTATCCATCTCATAAATCACCTTTTGCTCTCTTTAGTACATTTCCTATGGCATTTTATTTAATCTTGGTAGAAGCTATATCTATAGATGAATACAAAACTCACATTCACACTTTATTATATGCCGTGGGTATTAGGGCCATGTTTTAAGACATCTAGTATAAAACAATATATTAAGTTTTAGACATGTACCCCAGTAAACGTCCTATGACGTTCAGATGCTAATGGGCCCCCTGTCTCCTCTTTATGCTGCTGGCTGTTTAATAACAAGTTCAGAAATTGGATGCTTCTGCTGTTGTGCCTTGTTAGCAAAAAAACCCTACTAACAACTGGCTATTGTCAATTATAATATTTCGGTTTTATTAGATTACAGCAGTATGCGTAGTTATATGTCCATACAATAAAAATAAACATGTTACTGTGAATTTTGATTGGCTCGTTCTATACCAAACTCAATATTTCTGTTATTGATTTTTATAGGATAAATATTGGATGTTTCTGAAATAATTCTTTTTTTAATATATTCTTTATTTTTGTGTGCAAAGAACAAACTGCCCCAACAGCGTATACTCACGGTTGAACAATAATCAGTACATTGGTAAGGCATAACATGAATATACAATTCACATTTTTTTAATATAATAACATAGAGATTAGTCAAGAAAAAGGTAATATTTGAAAACATACTGGTATTGGTTAGCCTGAGACATTGATCTAAGCCACTCATTTTAAGCCACAAGAATGCAGGTGGCTGGAACAGGCGAGCACTTTTGGTTCAAGAGAAAATAAAAGCGCAAGACAGTGCGGCATGGAAGAGAAAGAACAGGCGAATGATATACAGCAGAGGGATACATGTCATAGATAGTAAAGATCCCTGGGTACTTCAAGACCTATAGCCAGTCAGTGGAGCCTAGAAATCATAGTAATAATTGCAAGTTAGCCCATGGAAAGGCACCCCCAGACCCCACATAGAGGCCTTTCAAATCCCACTATTTGCAGGTTGCAGTCCTAGCAGTCAGATATAAGTCTGCATGCACACAGCCAGACTGCCACCCAGGCCATGCAGGACAGCCATTTTTCAGCTCAGTACCGCAGTGTGGGGTGTTGAGGAACAGAGACAGTCGAGTTCGAACATCCGAATGTGGTATGTATAGAGGGATTTCTTGTGCCTCTGGTGGTTTGTAGGCTTTGGAAGTTGTGCAGCTGTAGTGGTTCACATGTTCCCTGCCGTGGGGCCTCGGTGTCGATTGTTAGCACCTCTGTTCAAGCTTCAGGAGCCGCAGGTTACTTTGATTGTGATATCCCGCTTTGCAAGCTGAGGGCGCCAAGAGCCTCAAGGGAGGCTGCCTTCACCATGGAGTGTCAGGCTTCATCGCCATCTTGGAAGGTAAGTGAGACCTCTGACACTTTCAGGCACTCTTAGGGTCCCAGGGTGCACTGGGATGACCCCCCCGGCCCAGAGGGGCAGGCGTGGGGGGGCAGCACCTTGCTGATCAAAAGGTCCGTCCAGTAACTGACAGGCAGGATAGCAGGGCAGCAGCCGTCCACCGCACTCACCACCTGAGCAGGAACCTTTGCCACGAGGGGGTAAAGCACAAATTTTGGCTCAGTGTCAGAGCCAGCACCTCTTGCTGATGTGAGCTGTCAATCCTCAGCGCCTGATGCCAAGCTGGGCCACTTAATGGGTCAAAAGGCTGGTAGCTTTTGCAGGAGCTGGTCTTCCATGTGGCCAGCCAGCATAAAATCATAAAATCTCGAAGTTGTCTCTTGTACGCTTTTTAGACACTACCTGTCCAGATTCCTCAATACTTCTTCTCCACCTTACAATTTGCCCTACTCCATTTAATCAGGAAGGGACACTCCCCTAAATTTAAGTTGGCTCAGCTCTATCCTCCTAAATCTCTATCTGCCTTTGCCCCTCAAATACTACCAGGAAACCATCTCGCCTATTCTCCTGCTTGTGGTCTCCGGCGTAGCTATAGCGGCATGTTCTCCTATAATCTTATGTCAGTCTCACCCTTTTATAGGGGCTACACTGCGAGTGTGGCTAAGAGTATGTGTTTGTTGTGGCCTCTCTTCCCTTCCAACCCCAATGACCCCTTTGCTGAAGCCAAGCAAAGTGGGTTTTGCTTTTTTCAGGGATAGAGCAGCCCATTGCATGATTGCCCGGACACTCAAGTGAAACTCAAACCCCTGGAAGACTGGATCCCAAGCTGCCGCTGCCTCCTTTGATTTGCATTTCTAAATCTACTGTTACATTATACCTTACATTGAATACATCATACCGCAAATATTTTTCAACGTATGAATGTGTAATTGATGTAAAATATGTATTTTATTTTATTCCTTATTTTATGTACTATAAACACATTTGTGGGTTTTAAATAAATTATGCAGATCACTTTACACACTATAAAAAAAAAATTATTTGCAAAGTATTTGCCTGTGAAAGGGTTAAGTCGATAAGTCACTGAGCATTCCAACAACCTATTGTGAATTCTGTATATAGATTTTCCTCATTTGCAAAAAATAAAAATGTGTGGTTCAAATATAGTATAAAAATAGTATATCTGATCAACAACATGGCAGTAGGGAATCTGCGAATAGAGCTCTCAATATGTGATTGTGAATTACATTATCAATTTATGAATTGCATTTATTGCAATAAAATAGAAATGTCTCCTGCAGTGACTTTATCTTTCCAGCTAACTAATGGAATAAAATATCCGAACAGCCTGTCTTCACAATAAAAATCCACTGGAATCCTTCTATTTCAAACAAACTGCAGGAGATTTTGGCCTCTAAAGCAGACCTTACCAGACTGATCACTATTAAGCAGCACCTGTCATGATAAATTGACTTGCTATCACTTTACAGAGAGTACAATATCATCTGCTCAGCCAGCAAGCACTGACACTTCTATTTTCTAAAACCAGTTTAATGTGACAATAACTTCTTTAACAAAATCAAAGGTTAGAACACTTTTGGTGATAGAACGTTTAAAGATAGCGCACAGTTAAAAGGACAGGTACGTTTGCAGATACATGCTGTTTAACTCTCACTGCGCTATCCATCACCTGACAGCTGATTCAGGTTGGACCGTGAGCCGTCCGGATCTGATTTATATTATTTTATCTAGCCCTGCGGTGTGCCATGACAAGCCGGTGGGGAGAGCAAAGATCTCCCTCACTGGCCCACTGACACATAAACACAGCAGAGGAGAGGAAGACCATGCAGCTCCGCGGGGAAGGTTCCATTTGTGATCTCGGAGCGCTGCGTGGTTACCATGATAAAGCTCTGACAGACCAGGTCTCACAAGAATGAACTTTAGTCCTAGGAGATGCAGGCTAGAGTTCACTTACTTGCGGACCTACAGTGTTTACAATGTACCCCCACCTGGGCCAAAGGTAAGAAGGGAGGGTGAGTATAATTTTAATCATTTAATTAAAAATTTTTTTGCACCCCTCACACAAACATACACATTGCACCAATCACACACATTGCATCCCTCACACATATATTGCACCCATCACACACACTGTATCACTCACACACACTGAACCCCCCCACGCACACAAAGCACCCCTCACATATAAATTGCACCCATCAGACACACTGTATCACTCACAAACACTGAACCCCACACAAACTCTTTGCATTCCACACTCAAACATATAAATTGCACCTATCACACTCACACACACACACATTGCACCCCTCACACACATTGGATCTCATGTAAACACTACAACCCTTATACACACACTCTATCACTTACACACACTACATTCCAGACACACACACACACTACATCCCTTATACACAATCTGGACTCTCTACATGCACTAGATCCCCTACATACACTATATCCCCTACAGACACACTAGATCTCCTACACACACCATAGATCCCCTATAGACACACACAGCACCACCTACACCGACACACACACTACATTCATGACATACACATTCTGGATCCCCTATGCACACACTACATTCCCTGTGCACATACACACACTATATTCCCTAAACACACACTCTCTACACCTACTTCATCCTCTCTACACACATACACTACAGCCCCTATTCTCATACTACATTTCTTATACACACTATGCTTCCTATTCACATCCACTCTCACTCTCTATAGCCCCTAGCCACACAGTTTACAGCACAAACACAACACGACTGAAACACTGCTCTATACAGCTAACTCTACACACACAGACTCCAAATACAAAGCCTTTTTCTCATGTGAGACCTTTTCAGTGGGGCTCTGTGCATGGTCTGCCTTGGAAGAGCATCGAACCCACGTGCTCACTTCGAGACAGAACGTACTTGTCATTAGTGATGACAAAACATGACAAAACACCACCTCTCTGGACTTGCCTCTTCTTACTGGGACGCTATGATTAAAAAAATGCCACGGTCAAAATGTTTTTGGATTGGCTTGGCTGAAATAATCAAGTTTGATAATCTCAGCCAAGGAAACTGTGGGGGCGGAGCCAGCTGCAACAAGACAAATACAGCACTGGGAGAGAGGTCATTTTTTTACTTGTTTAACCAAGGGGGGGGGGGGGGCTGGATACCAAAACAGCGGTTTCAAAATAAGTGTCAGGGATACATGTTTGTAATCTTGACACTATAATATTCATTTAAGCACAATATATTACTGTCTAGCTAAATTCACTAACATTCAGTGTGTGTCGTATTGGAGAGTTTAAAAAGTCTTTATTCGTATTGTTGAGGCTGATTTTCTTTTAAACTTAATTTAGTGGGTAGAGAAACTAGAAGCAGGGGCTCATTGAGATCTTGTATGTTTTGTTTTCTTCCATATTTTATTTTTATGTATTGAAGAAAAGTGGTAGTTTTAGTATGTGTTTAATTGCTTTAACTTGTTTCAAAGAATACTAAAAATGAAGGTTATTTCATCTTTGTGTCTGCCTGGTAATGTTACTAAATACCCCAGCTGTTTGTACATAGTTCACTCACCATATTCACAATAGCAGATATAACAGTGTTTGTTTCACTGTAAAATGTACTCTCAAAACAGTCAATTACCAGTGTGCAAATAATAATAATGCCAGATGGAAGGTCCCAATTCAGGACTGTCCAGATAAAGTCAGTGCTGGCGGTAACAATGTAACAATACTGATGTCCCATAGTTCTTATACAGGCCAACCGCCGGAAGAAATAAGGAGTGGGGGAGCATGACGGCTGCACTGAGAGTTTGGCATGGCGACAAAAAGGATACAATGTTGGGGATGCACCTGGACCAGGAACACTGGAAAAGACTTATCAGACCACTGGAGAGCACGCTGAGGGAACTTTACTTTCTCACTGCTATGTATATTATGGCTCAAGCCCAGTGGCGTCTCCAGGATTCATATTTAGGGGGAGGAGGGGGCACATTAGAGGCCAGTGACAAAAGTAGGGAGGCAGTTATAAAACGTGTATAAATGTGTGTGTGTATATACATATACACACACATACATATACAGGCCTCGACAAATCCCAGGTGCCAGATCACCATGGCGACTAGACATTTCGCCCTGGTGCCTGGCATTTGTCAGCCCTTTGCTAAGCGGTGCAGGAAACATTAAAGCTGGCCTTCCTGAGGGAGCAGTAACCTGACTGATGACCAGTTTTACTTTCCTCCCCCGTTGCTCGCAATAAGACACATCAGACCTGAGTAAGTTGGGTAAGGGCAATGGCCACAGCTTTATTTAACCATTAACATATGGGACAGCCGCCGACAGAAAACCCTACCCATGGGCAAAACCCTACATTCAAATTCAAGTGACTGAGCAATACCTGCATCTGCCTCAGCTGCACTTTCTTGGCACACCTCACCAGGTCCACCATCCGCAGAAGAAGCAACAGCTTCTCCGGCAAGCAAAAAACCATTTGGTCAGCATAGATCTCGATTCCAAGAAAGGATAACACCGACACTGGCCCTACGGTTTTCTTCTCCTCAATGGGCAAGCCAAAAAACTACGACACCGACCGAAAGGTGGTCAACAACATTTGACCAACATGAGAACCCGCTGGCCCTGACGAATAAAAAATCATCGAGGTAAGAGATGCATGGCCAGCTACCTGTACTGTAGCCCATTCCATAAACAAAGAAAACATCTCGAAGTAGTAACACGAGATGGCACATCCCATGGGGAGGAACATGTCGTAGTAGAACAACTCACGGAAATGGCAGCCCAGCAAGTGAAAACACTCGGGGTGGACAGGCAATAATCGAAAAGCTGATTCGATGTCGGACTTTGCCATAAGCGCCCCGGGACCCGCCGCACGAACCAACTCCAAGGCCCTGTCAAAAGAGGCGTAGCGAACCCGACAGGTTTTCCGTCGATATATTCATTCACCGATCCACCCTCCGGGTAGGACAGGTGCTGAATCAATCGAAAGGAACCCAACTCTTTTTTCAGGACCAAACCCAAAGGAGAAATACGCAAATTACTAAAAGGGGGGAAATCGAAAGGGCCGGCCATGTGGCCCAGCCGCAGTTCGGTGTTTGATTTTTCCATCAAAAGATCTTCCTTACCTCATATCGACTGCAGATTCCTCGCAAATTGTCTGGATTCCGAGGCCACAAATGGAATCCAAAAACCTGTGGAGAACCCCTCCCACAGAACCCCAGCGCCATGCCGCCTCGGGTACTGCTCGAGCCAAGGGCGCATCCTTACCGCACTCACCGAAATCCTTGCCTCTAAAAAACCTCGTCCCGACCAGTGCCTCTGGAGGCAGCGCACCGTTGGATGGGCTCCCCCACAATGTGAGCATTTGTGCTTAAACCTGCAGGAACTATACCATCTGCAGTGGCTCTCATTAAAGAGCCAGCACACGCCTTTTTCCCCCCCAGCCAATGTACCAGCAGGCATGCTGGCTGCTCCGGGAAAGGGACTGTAACGGATCACCTGGCACCCCGACTGGGTACCTCCGTGGAAGGATGCTCCTAGCGCTTTCTGAGGGCTCCAAGCACTCTGGCTGACACCATAACCACTGTAGACTCCTTCCGAGAGCAAGACAGGAACAAGCTCTAAAAAGAGCTTAGAAATAATTATCCAAGGGAGCATACAGAGCATAGCAATCCCTTGTAGTGATATAGCAATTCCCCCAATAAGAGACAGGACTCTAGATTGAGGGTGAAGAAGAACTGACTGTACTGGCACATACAGCCTCTTTTATTCACATTTTACAAACATAGTACTGCCCACAGGGTTTTGAAATACAACCAATCAATCCGTACAATACACACAGACACTCCCACACAAAATCCTCCCCTCTGCCTGTGATACGATTACTGAACACAATGGTTAATATAATTATCACAGGCAGAGAAATACAGTATTATAAAACATATCACAGGGACCCCAAAACATGCAATAACCCCATAAAAATATATCCTCCGGGGGATCTGGGTGAACCACATATTCAAAATTCACCCAGATCCGTTCAGTAGTTTGGAAGATACGGTTTAATGCAGATTCCGCAGAACATATACAGGCTATATGAAAAATAATTACTGTTAAATGTGTCCCCTGTTCTGTAGTTTAAAACTACTGAACGATGTCTTTGTGCACCAAATACCGGCGAGATGGCACCGTGTAGAAAAGTCAAAACAGTGTCTGTGAGTTAAAATGGCCGCCATCCATTGTTCTCACCATGTGCTTTATCCATTGTTCTCACCATGTGCTTTATCCATTGTTCTCACCATGTGCCTCTGATACATGAAATGGTGGCCACCCAGCAACTCCACAGTATGTCCCCAGATGGTTCTTATAGGGCCAGCAGCAGCATAATAAAATACAATATGCAAAAATCAGTTCCTAGAAGGGCAATACATCCCAGGGCCATAGTCGCAGGGCAGGAGGCTGGCAAACAGGCCCCTCCAAAAACCAGTGGCGAGGTCACTTTCGCCACAGGGATGGCACGGGGTCATGAGCAGCAACCAAAGGTTGCCGTCTTGGATCCCAAAGTCCATCTCAGGACAAACCGCCATTTGCTGCCAAAACTGCTGGTTATACTTGAACCAGCACTGCCCCCGTAGATCTTGTAAGCACCCCAGATCAAGTCCAGGTAGCCAAACAACGAGAGGGCACGTTCTGGGAAACGACGCACCAGAACACAAGCAAAGATGACAAATCCAAATCCAATTGCTGAAGGTCCGAGGAAGGTGCTTACCTCTATCCGACTCCTGAAACTCACCTCGCCGTGACCTGTCCACGGCCTCTCTATCTGTAGGCACCAAGGATAAAATGTCGACATACTCACCCCTCCATATCTTTTCTTGCACCTCCAAAGGAACGTTTAAGCCCAGGGGAGCCATGACGCAGCCCGGCATAGCAGGGCGATACGCCCCAGCTGCCCATCCCTTACAGCTACTCGAAGAACCTGAAGGGCCCTGACCACTCACGCATGCATGCTCACCAACCCCCCCTGGAAGCCTATTCAGAACAGCCCTCAGCAAATCTCGCATATCCCCAGATTTATCTACCCCTGACCCACACAAAGCATCCCAAGCACTAGTGCAGGGCAACTCACCACTCCTGGGGGAAGGGGAACAGCCGATACCCGCAGCTCTGGGCCTTCCTGAACATCCACTTCATCCTCAGATTCAGATCGCGACCTGGAAGGACCCCTCTGGGCATCTGGCACCCGACCTACAGCTTGCAGAAGGTGATCACGTCCTCCCTGTGCTTTATAGTCCGCCACCGTGGCCTGTGACATGGCAGGAAGGCGTCTCATCACTGTCAAGTCCTCGCCCCTTCCGCATTCCACCTGGCTTCCGACCTCCTGCAGTACTGCAGGAGGGCTGCGAGATCTTCCTGCCAACGAGCCGCTATCTTAAGGGCCTACCTGCCATCCTGGGTCCTGTCCGTCCTAAACGCACTGCTTCGGGAGAAGCATGCAGTAACCGGCCACGCTCACCGTCCGACGTACTCCCTCTTGGTGGTACTCCACCCCGCCGTACCGGCCTAGGAATCAGGCGCGACGGCGGCCTCGATCGTCTTGCCCTCTGCCTGCCATCGGCAGACTCTCCAATGGTCCGGTCGCTGGTCCCCACTCCAGGTCTGCTCTGCACACCGGCAAGAACTGCATCCAATGCCCCGTCACCATGGGACTCCAGATAGGCATGGAACAAAGCCACCATGGCGTCCTTCGACACTGCAGCCATGATGAAAAGCTCAGATGAAGGATAAGGGCTGGAAAAGTACTAGGTATAGGATGTATATATTGTAAATTAATTTGTTTATTTATTTTTTTAAACCAGCAAGTCAGGATAAGAAAGGGGAAAAGTCTGGATTCCTCAACTTATCTGCGCTGATTGGTAAGGCCCCTCCTTCCTCCCCCCTTTTCATTCCTTTTTCCCCTTTTGCCACTATGTATCTGTCTGGGGAACACCCACCCCAAACCCTGGGCCTCAGTCATAGGCGTGCGCAGCCTATTGCATTAGGGTGTGCATCCTAAAGCACAAACACACGCCGCATGTATATGTATGTGTGTGTATATATATATATATATATATACACACACACACACACATATATATATATATATATAGATACACGCACACATACACGTGTGCTGCGTGAGGGTGGTTTGAGGGTGTTGTTTGTGTAAGGGTGCTGTTTGTTTGCTGTGTGTGTTTGTTAGGATCCTGTTAGTGTGAGGGTGCTGTTTGTGTGCTGTGTGTGTGTGTTTGTTAGGGTCCTGTTAGTGTGCTGTGTGTGTGAGGGTGCTGTGTGTGTATTTGTGAGGGTGCTGTGTGTGAGAGGGTGCTGTGTGTTTGAGGGTGCTGTATGTGCGAGGGTGCTGTATGTGTGTGGGTGCTGTGTGTGGGTGGGTGCTGTATGTGTGTGAGGGTGCTGTGTGTGTGTGGGTGCTGTATGTGTGTGCTGTATGTGTAAAGGTGCTGTATGTGTGTGCTGTGTGTGTGTGTGCTGTGTGTGTGTGGTGTATGTGTGTGAGGGTGCTGTATGTGTGTTTGTGCTGTGTGCTGTGTGTGAGTGCTGTGTGTGGGTGCTGTGTGTGTGTGCTGTATGTGTGAAGGTGCTGTATGTGTGTGCTGTGTGTGAGGGTGCTGTATGTGTGTGTGTGCTGTATGTGTGTGTGCTGTATGTGTGTGTGTGCTGTATGTGTGTTATGTATGTGTTTGTGTGCTGTGTGTGTGTGTGTGCTGTATGTGTGTGGGTGCTGTGTGTGTGCTGTATGTGTGTGTGTGTGCTGTATGTGTGTGTGTGGGTGATTGTGGTGGGTGGAGGTGGGGGTACATTACTTAATATCCCCCTCACTTCTTACCTTATGTAGGGAGGGGGGATTCTTGTTCCTGCTGCTTTCCCTGGTGGTCCAGTGAAGAGTGAACTATAGCCCCTGTGAGCTCAGATCTCGCGAGAGGAACCCGGCGGAGCTGCTGGTTGAGCTCCCCGGGTCCTCTCCTGCCTCCCTCCATGCTGCAGTGGGGAGGGAGGCTGAGAGCAGAGCGCGCCGGCTCTGCATGAGCCGACAGGGGAGATCCTAAGATCTCCCCTGCCGGTCTCACTCCATAGGCGTGCCGTGGGGATTAGGGTGTGCCAAGGCACACCCGGCACACCCCGTGCGCACGCCTATGGCCTCAGTCATGCTCTCCCTTCCTTATTTTCCAGGGAGAGGCTTTCCTGCAGTTCCTCTCTGCTCCCTTGCACGCGGTTTAGTGACATGATGTCACTCCGGCCCTGGCATCACTACAGAGAGCACGCAGGATAGCAGAGAGAAACTGCAGGAAGATTGAGAGAACACACACTGGACGCCAAAGAAAGATCCACTCAGGATAAAATGGCAATTTGTGAGTGTGTTAGAAAATGTGTGTGTCTGTCAGTGTGTGTGTGTGTGTGTGTGTATGTGACTTAGTCAGTGTGTGTCTCAGTCAGAGAGTGTGTGCCTGTCTCTATATGTCTGTCAGAATGTGTATGTGTCTGTCAGTGTGTGTCTCAGTCAGAGATTGGCACAGAGGTTGCGTACGGGGAGGTGATCTTCCATGCAGGGGAAGAGCTTGTGTGCCGGGGAAGCTGCTGCACAGTGGCGGAACTAATGTAGAGTGGGCCCTGGTGCAAAAACTGTTTTGGGCACCTGAAGACACATGCCCATCAGGTGGCCCTAATTGCATGTGTAACCGCAGCACCAGCACTGCCTGTAGTTCCACCACTGCGCCTTCCTTATTACAGACAAGACACCTTTTCACAGAAACTGGAAAACCTTTTCAGGAGATGCAAGATAATTTTCCATGGTTTTTAGAAGGGTTGTGTTGAAGTGTGTGTATATATGAGTCTGTTTATGGTGTAGTGTAGAATATTGCATATTCTATGTTTATATTGATTATATATGGATGTGTGGATTGACATAAGTAACAGATGGTATAAGTCACAAGGCTTTCTTTGTCCGAGAGCTCTGGAATGTGGATTTGGGGGTCTTGTCCTTATATGGCTAGAGTTAAACGCTGACGTCAGTATGGGCACATCTATATAGTAACAGAGGGACACTAGGTCTCTCTCTCTTGGCTCTTGGCTCTCTCTGGCTCTCTTCTGGCTCTCTCTATGTAAAGATGTAAGGATGTAACTCTCCCGTCAGAAGTCCAGCAATTACCATCTGCTGTTGAATGTCCATTATCCTGTAACATCCTTTGTTGTTTTATTATGTATCAGTAACTAAGAATAAACCTGAAGAAACCGTAAGTCAGATTGCGTATTAGTACTTTTCAATAATATAGACATATATTATTGTGGCGAGCATTTGGCCCAAGACTATATATACAAAAGACGTATATATATCAATCAACTGAAGACAAGAAGAAATTAAGAAGATTTAACAGTGACGATCCACCAGATTTTACATTGGCTAGCCAGCCAGTCTTCTATTCAAGTTTTGTTCCCACTTCAAGGGGGGAGAGAGAAGAATCGAGTTACAAAGCTATTTTGGAACTGGGAAAACAAACTTGAAGAGAAAAAAAGAATCTAGACTGTCACAGAAGAACTGTGGTTTGTAAGAAAAAGAAAGTTTTCAAATCACAAAGACTGTACAAGACTATTTTCTACAACTGAGACAAAAAGCACAAGATACAACGTGAATTCTAGAAGCAAGCACGTGGCAGAGATTGGCAAGCGTCCAGATTCAAGCCCAGAACTGCGCAGCTGTGTGGATGAAGCAACGAAATAAACAGAAATAACTGATATGGTGTAGTTTGACAGATCCATGTGGCAATAAATCAGGAAAGCATTCCTTCAGACAACTGGACATCGACTGTTGGAAAGAGACTTTTCATTTGATCTGCAAACTTTGATGGAAGATTCTACAGAGTTCATTCGATACAGAAGATTAACAGACTTACAAAGAAATAAAAGATTGACACTAACAAACATATAAATTCCTAAATATTAACGGAAAAGAAAACAGACAATGAAAAGTTATTTAACAGTTATGAGTGTATTAATACCAAAAGAGAGTACTTATAACTAGATAACACATGGAGTAAAATTATGATAGGATAGTATTATGAAAAGAACTATTATATTATGACCTATACATAGGATGAGAAGTATCAGAGGTAGATAAAATATGAAGTTGATAAAATAAGGATCATGGTTACTTAATACTACAAAGATTGAGTTCAATAGTATTTCATAGATTCACTAGAATAAATATTTTGTTTATAATCGAGGTGAAGTAAAACAAACAATGGTAACATAAGGAAGAAAACTAAGGAAGGATAATTTATATTGATTTATATGAAGTAATTGTATACATTAAAAATGCCTTGGATATAAGAGGTCATTGATCCAAGAGGAATTGAATTGAAGATTAGTTAAAAGTATAGTACACAATTATATTTGACCTAAGTCTATAAAGGTATGGACTAGGGAGAATAGGTTTCTGGATATGGCGATATCCAATGAATAAGTTGTTTTATGATAACCCTGAGTTTGTTAGACACAGACTAGGAATAAGAGTTTCTGGGCAGTATGACCCCAAATTTATTTTATTTTATTTAGTCAGTTGAAGTTCACTAAGGACTAAGGATTGGTCAGAACATTAGGACAATCCTGCTTTTAAGATGTATTACATTAATAAGTCATCACAATTAGGTCTAATGACGAGAGTGATAATTAATTTATATTATTCTTTCCAAGTTATTTTAAAGTAAACTATGTTTCTATAACCTATAATTTCTCTTAAAGGTTTATCTATAAACTTCATTTATAGGTTTACCTTAATTCCACTTTTGTGCTTGTTGTCTAAACCCTTTACTTCATAGCCTAGGATTACTCACCTGTAATCTGTTATCTGCTTCTGTTTTCTCTCTCTCCCATTCCTATAATTTCTATTATAGGATATCCTGTTTTTACTATTATGTCTAAGATAAAAAAAATAAAGACCCTGAAGTTAACTCAAGTTTCAGTCTCATCCCTGACCTGCAGAAGATCATGACAGTGAGTTATTGGGAGGGAAGGGTTACGGAAGGATGAGTAGAGGGTCAGCAGTCATGGTATATATATATACTATAGCAAGCATAGGCAACCTTCGGCACTACAGATGTTTTGGACTACACCTCCCATGATGCTTTGCCAGCATTATGTGTGTAATAGCATTATGGGGGATGTAGTCCACAACATCTGGGGCGCCGAAGGTTGCCTATCCCTGTACTATAGCTTTCACTCTCTCCACTATTTAGGAAGGACATAGGACAGTATACGGCCATCTACCTCTGTATTCTGATTTATTTGTAATCCATACCAAACTTTAATATGCCTATATAAATTGTTTATATTAAATATAAAAGATAAAGACCTAATAAAAGTGCAAAAAGACCGAATTCTGTTTTCACTTAATGAATAAACCAGAATTGTAAAGTAAATAAAAGCATTTGTAGGTTGTTTTTTTTGCAGACATTAATCATTGTATGAATAGAATGCTTTCTAATAGTTTGTAATATTTCTAATATTTTACCTTCTTGACTGCCCAGAACCAGTACAATGTACATAACCAGCCAAATCCATAGATGGCTCTGTTAAGTAAAGTCCCTACTTATGTACGTCATGTAATTGCAACTCAGAAGAGGAAGTCTCTTTGGTTTTTAGTGGGTGGTGAGGGTGTAGGTTGGGCGGTGAGGCACACAGTGGCTCTGTCTTGTTTTATCTTTTTATGAGTTCTGTGAATGCAGAGGGACATTTAAACCTGAACGCAGGGACTCACTGTGGCTTAGTAATGGGGTTTATTTGTAGACGTTTGCCGCAAATTTGAATGGACCACGTGGAATAAATAATGTGGGGTGACATTATGTGACAGACATACACATAAGGGTCTCAAATTTTAGCTTAATTCAGCACACATTTCTCCTTTGTCCAGGAAATGGAAACCTGCAATGGCTAGGGAAATCAGTCCTTTTTATGTTGGTGATCAAGTACCACATTGAAGTGCTGCAATATTATTAACTAAAGGAGCTAGAACTGTTTCCATTTTATTATAATTTAAAAAGAAAAACCTACTTTTTTTGCTTTTCTACAATTCTTTGTAAGGGACAAAGATTTGTGAAACTGCTGTGCCAACCAATACAATAAAAATACACAGAGCAGTTTTAAACTAACTAGAATGCTTAAGTAGAAATGGCTGTGTAAAACTTACTAGGCAAATCCATTTTTATTTAATCAAGTACCAAACAGGTGCTGTTTTGCTTCACGTTACTTGACATATGCATAGTCGCCTTTCCGGCATATGCGTGATAAACCCAAACCCCCCACAAATATTAGGACACCTTTTATTTGGGAAAATTATCAGCTTTATTAATAAAGTTAAAATATTTTAGGGTCATTGTCACAAATTGACATAGCATATCACCTCCAAATCCTTTAACAATACTACGCCAAACAATGACCCACAACACAATAAGTAAAACCACATTATAACATAACCATTGCCACCAAGGACATGACATAACTATTGCCACCAAGGACATGACATAACCATTGCCACCAAGGACATGGTTTCCAGCTTTCTTCCATGTAGGGGCATACCGAGATACACCCTACACGCCAGGTTCGGAGCTACCGATCAGCTCGAACCTACCAATACTCTTCCACACCAAACTGTTCTTAGCGACCCAAAACTATTTTCCATCAGGACAAACAACCTACACTCCAACTTCTCTATTCATCCCACGCCACCAGGACGAAACGGGAGATAGAGACCAAATAAGGGAGGGAGGGTGGGCAAAACAGGTAAGTGTGAATTAATTAAGATGGCCACTGATCTAAAATGGCCACTATATATACTCCTCTAACACAAACCCCACCTCCAGTTAAGATAGTCAGTCCCCTACATTACACCCTTCCTATGCCTGTCTCGTAGCAATGTCAAGGCCCTTTCCCCTTAGCTACGCTGCTCCATGGGCTACAGTAGTTTTGTTATTTTCGAACTAGTCATAAGAACCAGGATTATGTGTAGATATAATGCATTTCAAAACAAGATATTCTGTACAACAATTTGCAATTTACTTTAATAAAGCGATTAATTTGAAGCATTTTCAGTTAAAGGACCACTATAGGCACCCAGACCACTTCAGCTCAATGAAGTGGTCTGGTTGCCAGGTCCCTCTACAAGTTTGTTTTCCTGGCAAGAAGAGCCAAACGTTTATGTTTATAAAAAAAAGGGTTAACCCTAGCTGGACCAGGCACCCAGACCACTTCATTAAGCTGAAGTGGTCTGGGTGCCTAGAGTGGTCCTTTAATATACTGTAAATGTAAATGTAAATGTCCTATAACATTACTATTACTGCCAAGATCCTGAACAGATTGCCTGCGACCTACACAAGCAGATATTTTCTTCACAGTAGTTTACAGCGTTTTATTGTGTTGAAGCTATACTTTAGGTCAGGCTTCCCCAAGCCTGCTTTAGGTATACACTTAATAAAAAGGGAAATAGAGAAATATATTTTTAAATGAGAATAAAACAATTTTGAAGTAAAAAAGAAGGAATTGTGTAGCCTCTATCTTTTTGTACAGTTTTACCAAGTAAAATTAGTCTTGCCCTAAAGTCCTCCTGCAGAATGTTACCTTAACCTTACTTTGTACCTTTTTCATTACTTCAGAATTGCTTTTTGAATATAATCAGGCTCACCTCACAGAAGTGCTTTACAGCAGGCAAACATTGGCTCTGGATTTGTAAAACCACATTTACCATGGCGCTTACAGGACAACTGTCACCTCAAAAAAAATCTTTTTAATATAAAAATCCTATCAAGTTTTGAAAGGAAATATATCTTTTTTTTAAACTGAAGTATATGTCAAATGAGAAAAATCTCATCCCTGTCTGACAGTATCCTTCAGCTATGCATATGCATCTTGAATCAGAGAGGATTTCTTTTAAAACTTGATGAAAGAATTATATTAAACAAAGTTTGGAAGTGACAGTTGTATCTTAACACTTGTAAAAGAGCAAATGTGTCATTTCATAGGATGTCTACCCATCCAGATTCCCCAACACTTCTTTTCTACCTTAAAATCCATCATCCTCCATATTATCTGGAACGGAAGCTCCCTTAAACTTAAGTTGGCTCAGCTCTATCCTCCTAAAGCTAAAGTAGGGTTTGCTTTGCCTTCGCTCCTCAAATACTACCAGGAAACCATCTTGTGCACTTTGTGAAGTAGTACTGCCATGCACATGAGAAACCCTGGGGATCGCTGTAGACCTCTGGCCCATTCTCCAGCTTGTGGTCTCCGGTATGACTATAGAGGCATGTTCTTCCCCCATCTTATGTGTCAGTCTTAGAGTATGTGATTGTTGTGGCCTCTCTTCCCTTCCAACCCCAATGACCCCTTTGCTGAAGCTAGCATTCCTGGGGGTGTCAGGAAGTTGATTTTGCTTTTTTGAGGATAGAGGAGCCCATTGCATAATACCCCGGTCTCTGGAGGGACACTGAAATTCTTGAAAGAGTGGATCCTGAGCCGTCGCTTTTGTCTTATTAATGCAAAATTGATTTGCAATACTAAATGTAATGTTACATTTTTTTTGTAAATATGTTTTTATTGAACATTTCGTTGTTTTTTTTTGCTTTGTTTTTTCGTTTGTTATCAACATGGAACAGAAAAACATGGACACGCAGGTCCCTTTGGTCATTTGCACATGTTTATACATTATAGGGCATAGTCTGTTAGACGTGTCTTGGCGACTCGCAGGTCGCTTTCTTGAGTAAATGGTGTGTGCATAGTTACGAATAGTACTTTGTTAGATCTGACATGTACCTTTTCTGCATTGGGTAGTTTTGTATGTCCTGACAATTTTCATCTAGTCCCCCATGCCCACCCTGTAGCCACCATGCAGTCCTAGGATATGTGGGGTACCTACTGTGTAGGGTCCCATCAGGGCACGCAGCCTCCTTGCTACCCTGTGTCTAAGGTTCAGGATGGTGGTATAGTTGGGTGTTGACCCCCTACGCTGGTACAATTCGGCTCTGCCCAGCGTTATACATTGGTGTGGATGGGAGTAACCTAAGGGGCATCCTGCATTTCCTTCTAAACTAGTAACGTTTGTAACTCGCGGAACTGGCGCTCTTCCACCCCGCGTACCAGCGGGGCCATAAGCCGTTTTGGGCACTGCAGGTGTCCGCACCCCAACAGGTATCGTACCCCCCGCAGCACGCCCCTGAGGGGCCGACCCCCCGTGTCCCGAGCCCGTGCTCCTCCCGGACCTGCCAGTGTGTGGGGTAGGGTGGGGTACTGCGTCTTGGGCCAGGTGTGGGTCGTCCCGTTAGGCTCCTGGTGTCTCCTCCTGGGGGTCGTCCGTTCCTCCCCCCATGGTCAAATGCACAGTTTGAAATGCCTCCGTTCCCACCCGTGTCAGCCAGGGTGTCCATGTGTCTAGGTATGTCTGCATTCGGTCATGGGCTGAGTACCAGATTTCCTCCGTTACTCGTAACTCCTCCATTCTAGTAAACCACAGGGAAAGCATTGGGGTTGTGTCTTTTTTCCAGTACAAAGGTATTAGGTGTTTTGCGACATTAAGAATGCGGATGGTCAGGGAGCGTTTGTATCGTGGTGTGGGGGTTGTCGTGTGGTGCAGGAGGTACGGGGCGGGCTGGAAGGGTGGGACATTATCCATGAATAGGGCCACCGTGGCAGCTATTTTCTCCCAGAACGGTACTATGAGTGGGCATTCCCACCATATGTGGAGGAAGGATCCTACCCCTCTCTTGCACCTCCAGCAGAGGCCGTCCGTGTCTAAGTGCATTCTCTGTAAGCGTTCTGGTGTCAAGTACCATTGTGTGAGGACCTTGTAGGCCGTTTCCTGCATTTTGCTAGCAATTGCGCAGTGGTGCACTAGGTCGCAGATCTTGTGCCACTGGGTCTCGGTAAGTGTTTCTCCTATGGTGGTCTCCCATTTGGACATGAAGGGGGGTGGGGGTTGTCCCTGTTGTCGTTGTAGCATAGAGTAGAGGTGGGAAATGCTATGGGGCATGGGCTCCGGGTCCTGGCACAACTGTTCGAATTGCGTGAGATCCCTATAGACATAGGGGTGTTGTGGTATGGCGATGATGTAGTTCTTAATTTGGGTGTACCTAAATGTCATCATGAAGGGGTGGGTGGGTGTGCCCGTGAGCGTCTGTAGGGACAAGATTTTCCCATTGGCAGTCATGTCTCGGAGTCTGGGTATGTCTTGTGGAAGGACGCAGCGGAGGTTTCCTGGTCTTAACCCCGGTTCAAAGTCCGGGTTGTACACCAAGGGTAGTAGTGGGGATGGGAAGGAGGAGAGGCGTAGTTTCCTCGCTTGTGTGTGCCATATGGTTAAGGTGGCGGTGATGAATGGTTGTTGGTAGACCAACCGCCGACCCGTCGGGGGGTCCAGCCACAGGAGGGCTGAAAGGGGCCTGCCTGCGTGGTGGGTTTCAATGGCCTTTCAGGGTTTGCTTATCCCCTCTTTTGCCCATTCCAGGGCCCGTTGCATGTGGCATGCTTGGTAGTACAGTTAATGAGGAGGGTGCAGAGTGCTGCGAAGAAGGTGCTAGGGAGTGGGATTGGTAGTGTCTGGAATAGGTAGAGGACCCGTGGGAGGATGTTCATTTTGGCAATGGCAACCCTGCCAAGCCAGGAAAAGTGAGGTGTGGCCCATTCTGTCAGATTCTTCCGTATGGTTCCCAGCAGTGGGGTGAAGTTCATATGGTATAGTTTGGATAGGTTGGCTGTGAGCCTCACCCCCAGGTATTTAATAGCGGTGTCCCGCCATTGGAAGGGGAAGTTCAGTCTGATTTGGTCTGCCCTCCTCTGGGGGGAGCCAATGTTGAGGATAGAGGATTTGGCATAATTGATCTTGAGGTTGGCGATTTGGCCGTATGTCTTAAACTCTGCCATGAGGTTTGGGAGGGAGATTTCCGGGTTAGTAATAAATAATAGCATATCGTCCGCATATGCTGCGATCTTGTGGTGGTCTGTCTCTACTGTCACCCCCAAGATATCTGGGTTATCCCTTACCGCTTGTAGGAAGGGCTCTAGGGCCAAGATGAATAAAAGCGGCGACAGGGGGCAGCCCTGCCTGGTACCATTCCTGATCGGGAATGCATCTGTATAAACCCCGTTTATGCACACCCTGGCCGTGGGGGATGAGTAAAGCGATTCTATCCACTGGCGCATATGAGTCCCCAGGCCGACATGTTCTAGTACCGAGAATAGATAGTCCCATGCCACCCTATCGAAGGCCTTCTCCGCGTCCGTGGAGAGGAGGAGAAGGCTCTCCGAGGTGCACTGCACGTGGTGGATCAGGGAGAGGGCCCGGACCGTATTATCTCTGGCTTCCCTGTGGGAGACGAAGCCCACTTGGTCAGGAGAGATTAAGTCTGGTATGTGTGGGTTTAACCTTGTAGCTAGTATTTTAGCAAACAGGCGTAGGTCGCAGTTAAGTAGCGATATAGGTCGATAGCCCATACACCGTTCGGTATCTCCCCCCTCCTTCGGCAGCAGGACAATGTTGGCCGCCAGTGTTTGCTGGGCGATGGTATGTCCCTCTGTTATGGAGTTGAAGGCCGAGACATATCAGGGGGACAGTGTGGTCAGGAAGGTTTTATAGTATTTGAGGGGGAGGCCATCTGGGCCCGGGCTTTTGCCTGTCTTTGAGTCTTTGATGGCCAGGGCCAGTTCCCCCTCCGTCAGCGGTGCCTCCAGGGCCTCCGCTGCGTCTGGGGAGAGTTTGGTTTGGTGGGAGGGGATCGCGTAAAGGTCTGTGTAGAAGCGAGTTATAGCTGCTGCGATTTGGTCTGGCATGTGGTGTAGTTGGCCTGCGGCGTCGCGCATGCGTGCGATGTATGTCATGGAGCGTTTTTTATGGATCATTCTGGCCAGCAACCTGCCGCACCTGTCTCCTTCTGAGTAGAAAAAGGATTTAGTGCGCTGGAGGGCCCCAGTGTAAGATTGCCACAGGACCCGTGCTAGTTCTTCCCGGGCTGCTGTGAGTTCCCCGAGAAGTGTGTCGTCTAGTGTTCATTTGTGGGCCTGTGTCAGGGTCCCTATCTTGGCAGTAAGTTCTCGGATCGTATGTTCTCGCGCCCTTTTCAGGGCAGAGGAGTGTGAGATAAAGATCCCTCTAATCACACACTTGTGGGCCTCCCATGTCAAGAGGGGGGATGTGTCCTGCGGTGGGTTCTCGGCGAAGTAATTCATCAGGGCTTGTTGTACGTCTCGGGTCACCTGCGGGTTGGAGAGAAGGCTTTCGTGAAGCCTCCATGACGTAGTTTTGGGTTTGCATAGTGGCGATGTGAGTTGAATCGTGAGTGGTGCGTGGTTGGACCACATTGTCCCCCCTATTGCTGAGTCACGCAGTCTGGGTAGGTAGTAATATGGAAGGAAGAAGTAGTCGATGCGTGTGTAACAGTCATTCGGGGTCGAGTAGAAGGTGTAGACCCTAGCCGTCGGGTGCGTTGCCCTCCAGCAATCCGTAAGCCTGTACTGTTGGAGCAGTTTACGAATTTTGAGCAGTGTAGGGGGGGTGTCGATGAGTGGCCCCTGGAGGTGTCCATCGTTGGGTGTAGGGCGACATTAAAGTCCCCTCCCAGGACCAGACAGCCTGTCGTGAAGTCGTGCAGGGCCCGGAGTGTGTCCCGAAGAAATTTGTCCTGTCGCGTGTTTGGGGCATAGATGTTGGCAAAGGTATAGGTTTCGTCCAGGATTTTACCCCTAACAAATACATATCTGCCCAAATTATCCATCATGGTCGAGTCAGCTACGAAGGGTATGGATTTGTGTAGGAGTATTGCTGTCCCCTTAGATTTCCCGTCCGGGTTATTGCTGTAGAAGCCTTGGGTGTATATGTGGTTACCGAGTTTCGGAGCAGAGTCGGTTTTAAAGTGGGTTTCTTGGAGATAGACCACATGGGCTCTAGTTTTCTGGCAGAGGCGGAGTGCGTGTGACCTCTTTTCGGGGGAGTTTAAGCCCTTTGCGTTTAGGGATAGGAAGTTGAGTGGGGCTGGTGCGTATTTGGACGCAGGTGTAGCCATATTGTCAAGTCCCCCAAGTGTCTGAGTCATCCCAGTCCGTGGGGGCGGGTGAGGGCCCAGGTAGGGAGAGTTTGGTCCGGGGCAGGCAGGGCGCCCCTGTTATGGAGCAGAGGCACCGGCGTCAGGGGGGTAGAAATCCCCCGGCCCGGAGAGCGGAGCGGGGGACGACCCCCCCTATACAGAAGACACCGACCTCACGGGGAGTGGAAGGCGCCTTGTCAACCAGCCAACAGAGGTGGTTGTGGATCACAACAAACACTAACAATTGTAACTCGAACCTGTGATATACTTTTGTTGTGTCTCCGGGGCGAGTCTCCCAAGGTATGGCCGGGTTCCAGCCGGGACTGCGACCTCTTGGTGATACCTTTGTGTGTCTGCGGGAACTCACCCCCGGGTCCTGACATTGTCTAGTCTGAGGGGAAGGTCTATGAGCCGACCCAGGGCTTAACCCCCTTACTACAGCTCAGATGTCTAGGATGCTAAGAGACTCCACCCCCACCCAGCCTCCCCCCACTCCCCTCCCCCACGTGCACCAGTGTGGCCCCGTGGTGCCGTTCCTCTTGCCCCGAAAGTGGTGTGGAGAGCCCGTGTCCCCCCTGAGGGCATCCCAACTAGTGGACCCCCCATTGGGTTCCCCCATCTGTATGGAGGTGGGTGGTGTTGCTCCGGGGTCAGCCCATCTCTGGTCTGTGTGTGCGGGTGCTTGCGCACTAGTATATACAAAGCTGTACCCCGGTGTAGCCTATTCTGGCACCTCTCCATTGTTGCATACGAACCGATAGACATTTTGAACTTGCACAAGTGTATAACCCGTGAGATAAATAGTAGACAAGTTTAGCATGTGTAGGAGGCAATTCTAGCATAAACAGGCATATACCCCATATTAAACAGAGATAAAGCAAGTGGGGAGAATGAGGGAGCAAGTCCAGAGGGAATCCTACAAATAAAGTGACCATAGGATAGCTCCTAGGAAAGACCTACCATGTTACATAAAATGTGATGGGCTATTTGAGCATGCGCGGGCGTGTATGCACGGCTACCTACCGACCAAGGCGCCATGTGAGCATGGCACGTATATAGCGGTCAATGCAATGCAGTAAGCAATTTAAGCATGTGTGGGCGCCTATGCCATGCTATGTGCCCTGCCGTGGGACGTGGCAACGTGTGCGGGCGCATAAGCAGTGGTTTGTAGCGTAAAGGGTGGTTGCAATCTGTGTGTGCGGGTATGCGCGTGATATACCATGCCGTAGATAGTTTTAGCATGCGTTGGCACATATGCTGGTTAAGGACAATGCAGTGGGCCATCTCAGCATGTGCAGGCGCGAAACAAAGCTCAGTGGGTGCCACCACTTGCGGGCGCTACTAGGTACCACAGTCCCTTGGGCCACGTCCCCCAGCCCACCCACCCCCCTCGGGGTGGACGGGGCCTTATGTCCATGGTGAAGCTTCCGGGCGGCATGGCCGTAGGTGGGGTATGGCTCGGCAACCGTTCACACTGCCCGGCAAGGGATGCTGTTCCGGGAGGCAGAGGGGCAGAGTGCCAATGTGGGTGTCCAATCGATAGGTTGGCCAAGTTTGTGCCTTGAGACAGTGTCCAAGTCCTGTAGCAGGACTGTGGGTTCCCCAGCGAGGGCCAGGCCGGTGCGGGGCATAGTGTGGGGGAAGAGGGGGGGAAAGTCATGCCCTCTAGCGGGCGGTACCTGTAGGCCTAGTGGCCTCCTGGCGTCCCCATCGAGTGCATTGCGGCAGCGCCGGTCTCGGGTAGGGGTTTCTTGCGGTGGTGTAGATGTCCAATGGGTCAGGCCATCTCATGTTGATGGCGGGCAGTTAGAGCTCGGTGCCCAGGGCTATGTAGTCGCTGTGTGTGCGGACCAGGAATGGGCCTCTCGGCGTGTGGACGAGCAGTCCCATGGGCATCTGCCATCTGTACCGGATCTGTTGAGCCACCAGTATCCTCGTGAGTGGTTTCAGGGCGCGTCGGTAGGTTAGGGTAGCCGGCGATAAATCTGGAAAGAGTTGCAGGTCTTGGTTCCGGTAGGTGAGCGTTTGCTGGCCTTGTGCTTGTTTAAGGATAGTCTCCTTTAGGGCAAAATTCGCCAGGCAGCAAATGACGTCCCTGGGCGGGCTGTCCGGCGCGCCCTTAGGACGGAGGGCTCTATGAGCTCTTACAAAGTCTATAGGTGCCTGGTGATCACGGCCGAGGATCCCATTAAATATTTCCAGGAGGCTTTCCTGCAGCTGTTGGGGGGAGTCCTCAGTTTCAGGGAGGCCGCGCAGCCTTAAGTTATTGCGGCGCCCCCTGTTATCCAAGTCCTCAATATGCAGGGCCATGCCACGTACCTGTTCTGAGGAGGTTTCTGCAGCCTCAGCAAGTGTATTCTGGGCCTCTCTCAGTGTCACAGGCTGCCTCCACGTGGCTCATCCGGTCTGTCAGGCCCTGCAGGTCAGCTCTCAGCGCCTGGATGTCCTGCCTGATTGCGGCTCCCAATTCTGAGGTGGCCGAACGGAGGTCTCCCTTGGTGGGCAGGGCTCTCAGGAGGTCCAGCCATGGGGGTCTTTCCGACTCTCCGGTGTGCAGATCAGACGCCGGCGATGAGGGCGCGGAATCTTCCGACGCCATTATGCTATCGGCGCCATGCGGCTGGGTCGCGAGGTCCGCGGGGGTAACCAGGATCTGGCGGAGGGACGAGGTAAGTTGTCCCTTTTTGGGCTCTGGGGCCTTCCCGGTCGGTGGGGCCCTGTTTGACCTCCCCATGTCAGCAGTGGAGCGGGTGGGCTTGTGCCGGTGAGTCGGGACCCGGGCGGAGGGAAAAATTATGCGGCCATTTGCTTAGGCTGCCAAACCACGCCCCCCCAAATGTAATGTTACATTATACCTTACATTGGAGACATACAGTAAATATTTTTCAGTGGGTAAATCGGAAATTGCAAAGTTTATCCGTAAAATATATATTTTTATTTTATGTACTTTAAACGCTTATGGGGTGTTTTAACCCATTAAGGACACATGACATGTGTGACACATGACATTTTATTCCATAAGTTTGGTCCTTAAGGGGTTAATAAAATTATTCACGTTACTTTTCATGCTATAACTTTTTTGTTTGAAAAATATTTGGCCGTGAAAGGGGTTAAGTCAATAAGTCACTGGGCATTCCGACAACCTATTAAGAATTCTGAATATAGATTTTCCTAATTTGGAAAACATAAAAATGTTTGGTTCAAATATAGTATAAAAATAGGATATCTGATCAACAACATGGCAGTAGGGAATCTGCGAATAGAGCTCTCAATCTGTGATTGTGAATTACATTATCAATTTACGAATTGCATTTATTGCAATAAAATAGAAATGTCTCCTGCAGTGACTTTATCTTTCCACCTAACTAATGGAATAAAATATCCGAACAGCCTGTCTTCACAATAAAAATCCACTGGAATCCTTCTATTTCAAACAAACTGCAGGAGATTTTGGCCTCTAAAGCAGACCTTACCAGACTGATCACTATTAAGCGGCACCTGTCATGATAAATTGACTTGCTATCACTTTACAGAGAGTACAATATCATCTGCTCAGCCAGCAAGCCAAGTTGCTATCACAGGCACAAATTAAAGGGCATTGACACTTCTATTGTCTAAAACCAGTTTAATGTGACAATAACTTCTTTAAAATCAAAGGTTAGAACACTTTTCATGATAGAAATTTTGATGATAGCGCACAGTTAAAAGGACAGGTACCTTCGCAGATACATGATGTTTAACTCTCACTGCGCTATCCTTCACCTGACAGCTGATAAAGCTTGGGCTGTGAGCCGTCAGGATCAGATTTATACAATTTTATCTAGCCAAGTTTAGTTGTCATTGGTACATGGAGATCTGGCAGTTTTCTACTGTGGCGGGAGTCATTTTGGGATTGCATCAAGAGTTTCAAAGCTTTGGCTACAGTAACTTATAAATAACACTGCATATTAATGGTGCCAACCAAAATCTGTCATTTGAGCTGCTCCCATCATGCATTGTAGAGACTGTACACTTTGATGATATGCCCACTGCATGCAAAGAAAATCAAGAAATATATTCTAAACTAGTTGAACAGATTCAATGGGTACATTTAACCTATGCTCTTTTTAAAGAGCATTAAGTGCTGGCTTGGGAGAATAGGAATAGAGTGACTGACACCACTCAGTTCAAACCCCAGCATGCTGGCACTGTAGCTAGGGTTTTAGCATCGCAGAAGAGATTTGCTCTGCGTGGGCAAGTGTTTCCAAGTAGGGCAAATCACAAAAGTGAGCAGACAAGCAGCAAGCGGACCGTAGGTGTAACACCCGCGAAGGTGAGGACGTGACGACACTGGATCTGAGTTAAGGTGAGTTTCTATATTTTACATTGAACACATTTTGTATCTCTGTGATAGATGATATATTCAATGTATTTGGGGATGATTTATATTAAACTGAATCTGTGACATGTTCACTGTAACAATTAGTTACACAAACTATCAGCAGGCTTCAAGGAACTATTCCCCCCTCCCCAACTATTACCTGGATACTATCTGCAAAAAAAGAAAATCCAATTAAGGGTTGCCACTGGGGAATACAAGCCGTTCTGCCTGTCCCAGATGATGAAGGTTGTATATTAGGGATTGTGGGATGCTGCATACAATATTTTTGGGCAGGCCGACAATAAATCCATTGTGCCAGCCATCTTGGATTAATCCACTGTGCCAGTCATCTTGGATAAATCCACTGTGCCAGTCATCTTGGATAAATCCATTGTGCTAGCCATCTTGGGTAAATCCATTGTGCTAGCCATCTTGGATAAATCCATTGTGCCAGCCATCTTGGATAAATCCACTGTGCCAGTCATCTTGGATAAATCCATTGTGCTAGCCATCTTTGATAAATCCACTGTGCTAGCCATCTTGGGTAAATCCATTGTGCTAGCCATCCTGGATAAATCCATTGTGCCAGCCATCTTGGATAAATCCATTGTGTCAACCATCTTGGATAAATCCATTGTGCCAGCCATCTTGGATAAATCCATTGTACCAGCCATCTTGGATAAATCCATTGTGCCAGCCATCTTGGATGAGCCATTATAAAGCTCCAGCTATGTAAATATTTTACTCTATATATCTCAAAGTGAATTTAGTAGCACAATATACAGATCTGGTTTAAATAGCTATCTGGCTATCTGAAGCAAAAGCTGATATTATAGATGATGAAGTAATTATAACATTTTTACAACAATATAATACTGCTCCCAACTGGAAGAGATGGTACATTTAATCTGTCACCTATAGTCAGCCCAACTGCAGCTGCCTGGTTAATGTGGAAGAGTGAATTATTATGTTATAGATCCAAACACGTCCAAGCTTGGATAGCAATGATTCATATTTTATGTCAATAAACTCTAAAATTGAGTGATACAAAATGGATGGAGAGTGCAACACCCGAAGACTCATAGCACCATAACCACTGCAATAAACTATCCTGGTTATGCTTCCTTAAAGGGATACTGTAGTGCCAGGAATACAAAGCTGTATTCCTGCTACTATCGCTCCTCCCCCCCCCCCAGTAAATAAAGGGTAAAAAAACTTTACTTACCTTTTCCCAGTGATGATTATCCTTGAGCTGGGTCAGTGCTCTGCCCCCTTCGCATGACGAGTGGGATCTACTGCCCATGCGTGGCAAATGCCGTGCGCGCATTAGACCTTCCGCATAGTAAAGCATTGAATCAATGCTTTCTTATGGGGAAAAATCTGCAGAGGGTGAGGACTGGGAGACAGCCACTGAGTGCAGTCTTAAAGTTGCAATGTAAACACTAAGTGCAAAAGGGACACAGCACCCAGACCAATTCAATTAGTTGAAGTGGTCTGGGTGCCTACAGCAGGGCCAGATTAACATAGGGGCTGATGGAGCTGCAGCTCCAGGCCCATGCCCATGGAATAGGAACATTGATTTTGAAAAAAAAATACAAAAAACATTTTTTTTACTACTCTTCACATGCTCTTGCTTAAGTATGAAACTTAGGAGACATGTAGGGGCACAAACCTTGTGTGGACTGGCTGGCAATGAAATTAGTTAAGGTAAAGCTGACTGTGCACTATGCAAATGCTCTTGCTGCTTTGGTCTCTCTGACACTGTGGCATGTTCCCTTTCTTCTACACTCACTACATACACCTGTTCAGACTGTATAAAAAGAGCTTCTGCCTGCTAGTATGAAGGTTAGGAGAGGAGTAAACAAGCGAGTGCTAGGGGACAGTGTCACGGTTCTTGCCGTGACATCCAGATGTGGTCACCCCAGAGGTGCCCAACAGGGGATTTGAACCTGAGGCTTTATGCATTCCAAGCCTGCGTTCCTAAGCCACTATTTCAGATCATGTAACAGCCTGAAGTCTGATCTTGTCTTATCTGCAGCACCAGGGGGCTTCACCAGTGGCTCTCACCTGTCTATCTAAGCCCACCTGAATCAGATCAGTATTAGCTGGGTATTTAAGCACTGCCTCGCCCTGGGAACTTTGCTAGTTCATTGACTCTGGTTCTGCTGTTTGGTTCCTGTTTCTGAGTATCCAGATCGTGTGTACCTCCAGTTTGTTCCTGGCTCCGGACCTTGGCTCTTCTTATCGATTTCTCTGGCTTCCCCTGACTATGGTTTTCAAAGACTACTCTTCTGCTTGTCCTTGCCTGTACTGTGACTTGGAGTATATCCCTGCACAGACTCACAGGCCAGGTGAATTCTTACCTGACCACCTTGGTCTGTGTTTATTTGCAAGGGTGAGCATTATGTCTGCTTACTGGACCTCCAACTAAGGTAAGCCGTGACACAGTCCTTAGAAAGCGTGAAGCAAGCTCATGATTGGCTGGGCTAGTCTTAAAATTAATCGGGCAGACATGCCACTTTTTTTTTTTTTTTTTTTACATGTTTGTACCTCTTTGGGGGGTGCCGGTTATGTGATTCGCGTCAGTGTCCCACCCTTTCACCCCACCCACCGACGTCCTGCTTCACAGGACAATGCTGTTAGGGGGTATGGACTTACTTGAGAGATGAAATCGAAAGATTAGCAAAGGGTATGTGTTTTCTTATATCTATAGCCTGTAAGTTTATCTCTAGCACCACCTCCAGATACATGACACTTGGGAGGTAAGACTTTTTTCAGTGTTTTCTGTCGATAAGATTCTGTAATTAGGTCCATCATAATTGTCATCATCAGGTCCAATGGGTTTTTAATCTGGCCTACAGTGTCCTTTAAAAAAAAAAAAAAAGAAATCCTTTTGACTCGTTTGTGAGAATTTTGCCTTGCTGCGCTTGGCTGCAGAACTGAAAGGGTTAAATATATTATTATCTAGCTTAGTGGTTTTCAAACTTCTTAGGTTAAAGGTGCCCTTAATATTTCAATATTGTTCCAAGGCGCCCAAGTCAAAAAAAGTCTAAGTTGTACAATGCTGCGGCATATTCTGGGCCCCTGTTCAGCAGAAATGTTTCCCTTTCAAGGGCTGATCCAGAACCTAATCTCGGGAGGGGCACTAGTAGATTATTTAAAGAAACAATTACCACTAGAGCACTATGTAGTGGTTATGGTGCCAGGAGTGCTGTGGTACCCACCCAGGGTAAGTAGTCAAACTGTTTAGGGGTGCAATGTGTGTGTGGATTACGTTTTTGTAAAGGATGGTGTGTGTGTGGGGGGCAGTGTGTGTGTGTGTGTGTGGGGGGCAGTGTGTGTGTGTGTGTGTGTGGGGGCAGTGTGTGTGTGTGGGGGCAGTGTGTGTGTGTGTGTGTGGGGGCAGTGTGTGGGGTGGCAGTGTGTGTGTGTGTGGGGGTGCAGTGTGGTGTGTGTGTGTGTGTTGGGGGGCAGTGTGGTGTGTGTTGGGGGCAGTGTAGTGTGTGTGTGTGGGGGCAGTGTGTGTGTGGGGGGCAGTGTGTGTGGGGGGGCAGTGTGGTTGGTGTGTGTGTGTGTGGGGGTAGTGTGGTTGGTTTGTGCGTGTGGGGGGTGCAGTGTTGTTGGTGTGTGTGAGCACTAGAGCACTATGTAGTGGTTATGGTGCCAGGAGTGCTGTGGTACCCACCCAGGGTAAGTAGTCAAACTGTTTAGGGGTGCAATGTGTGTGGGGGTTGTTTTTGTAAAGGATGGTGAGGGGGGCAGTGTGGTGTGTGGGGGCAGTGCAGTGTTTGTGTGTGTGTGTGTGTTGGGGCAGTGTGGTGTTTGTGTGTGTATGGGGGCAGTGTGTGTGTGTGTGTGTGTGTGGTGGGCAGTGTGGTGTGTGTGTGTGTGTGGGGGAGTAGGGGGCAGTGTGGTGTGTGTGTGTGTGGGGGGGCAGTGTGGTGTGTGTGTGTGTATAGGGGGAATTATCAGGGGTAGCAGGGTAGATTAACAAATATAAAAACAGGAAGAAAGTTGTGTATTGTATCCCACAAGGGGAAACTAACAGCAGGGAAGACTCCCCAGATAAAAAAGTAAACCCTGCTTTTATGGAATCTAGGGATATATAGGATATGTAAACACTAAATATAACATATAACAAAAAAGGGAGATCAACTAAATGGTACTATGGGGGTCCATAAACTGTAGTGCAATGATTCGCCAAAAACTCTAGTCCCCCTAGTATGCGACTAATAAAAAGGTAGCATAGGTGAGGTAAAGGAAAGAATATATAACATACACAGGAAAAAAGGGGGACCGTCGGCAAACATCAACAGGCGTGTCTATATAATTCCCAAGAGGGAGATGAGTTTGGGAAACCAGGCCCACCCATCGGGCCAGGCCGTCCCCAGCATCTCTAATAGACTTTTTTTTACATGTTATATTTTGTGTTTACATATCCTATATATCCCTAGCTTCATTAAAGGCAGGGTTTCCTTTTTATCAGTGGAGCTTCCCTGCTGTTAGTTTCCCCTTGTGGGACACTATACACTACTTTCTTCCTGTTTTTGTATGTTTGGAGGGTTACCCCCTTATTCTAGGAGCTCCTTATTAGGTGGTCACAGAGGTGCAGCCCATGAGCCCTTGACTTGCGCCTGCACTATGTTTACTCTATTTCTCCATTTTGTTAGATTAACAAATATAAACTACTTATTTAAATTAAATCATTTTAAAATACATTTAAAAAAATATATTTTCATATCCCCCTCCCTTCTTACCTTTGTCTGGGAGAGTACAAGGCAATCCCTGGTGGTCTGGTGGAGAATCCCTGGTGGTCCCAGGGATTAGAGTAAACTTTAGCAGCTCCTGAGGCAAAAATTAATTCTCACGATATTCGGAGCGTTGCCTTGTAACCGCAGTAACACTCCGAGATGGCGAGAGGGGAACCCGGAGGAGCTGCAGGTTAGAGCTCCCCCGGGTCCTCTCTCCCTCCCCTGCCAGTTGCCAGCATTACACTGCTAGTGATCTCCCCTCTGGTCCTGCACAGCTGACAGGAGAGCGTGAGGAACGGTTCCTGGTGCTATGATTATAGCACCAGGGAAACATTTTGTGGCGCCCCTGTGTGGCCGTCACACATTTTGGGAACCGCTGGTCTAGCTAAAGTCCCTAACATTCAGTTGTGTCTTGTTTGTAAATTTAGAAAGTCTTCATTCGTATTATTGAGGCTGTGTTTTTTTTCCCATTACTTTAGTGGGTACAGAAACTAAAAGCAGGAACTGATTGGGATATTGTATGTTTTATTTTCTCCCATACTTTTTAATTTTTTTTAATTTTTGGTATGAAGGAATAGTGGTGATTTCAGCATGTGTTTTATTGCTTTAACTGGCTTGAAAGAATACTAAAAACAAAATTTACCGTATATACTCGAGTATAAGACGAGTTTTTCAGCACATTTTTTGTGCTGGAAAAAAGCCCCACTCGACTTATACTCAAGTCACTGTCTGTATTATGGCAACTTACATTGCCATAATACAGACCAGGACCGCCGGGCTCATTACAAGCCCGGCAGCCCTGTTGGGGGCTGGGAGCAAGCTGTTACTTACCTTTACAGCAGCTCCATTCAGCTCCCTTCTCCTCCGTGCCGTTCAGCTCCAGTGTAAGTCTCGCGAGAGCCACGGCCGTCAGAGTTACCATGGCAATGCTCTGCACGGCACGCAGACTGCAAGACTTACACTGGAGCTGAACGGCACGGAGGAGAAGGGAGCTGAACGGAGCTGCTGTAAAGGTAAGTAACATCTTGCTCTGGCCCCCCCACTGAACAACCAATGCCACTAGACCACTAGGTAATAAAATACCCCCCCCTCCCTGGCCAGGTATCAAGCAGGGAGGGGGGACAAAAAAATAAAATACAAATTTTAATAATAATATAATAAAATAAAAAAATTTATATTAAAAAAAAAAAATAATAATAATAAAAATGCCCTCCCCCCACCAAGGTTACACACTCTGCATCACATACACACACACACACACTCTGCATTATATACACAAACACACTCTGCATTATATACACACAGCATTCATTATATATACACACACTCTGCATTATATACACACTACACAAACACACACACTCTGCATTCATTATATACACACTGTAAATAAATATTCAATTAATATAATTTTTTGGGGGATCTAATTTTATTTTGAAATTTACCAGTAGCTGCTGCATTTCCCACCCTAGTCTTATACTCGAGTCAATACGTTTTCCCAGTTTTTTGGGGTAAAATTAGGGGTCTCGACTTATACTCGAGTATATACAGGTATTTAGTTTGCATTGAAATGTTTCTAAATTCACTCACCATATTCACAATAGCAGATATAACAGTGTTTGTTTCACTGTAAAATGTACGCTCAAAACAGTCCATTACCAGTGTTGAAATAATGATTATGCCAGCTGAATGAGTAGTTGTTCAGCGGAAGATCCCAATTCAGGACTGTCCAGATAAAATCAGTGCTAGTGGTAACTATGTAACTATACTGCTATATGTCCCATAGTTCTTATACTGGGGTATATTCTATAGGTGTCACCCTCTCCTCTATGTAGGAAGGATATATAGAACAAGATTTATCCATCTACCTCTGTATTCTGATTTCCTTGTAAGCCATACCAAGCTGCCTAAATGAATTGTTTATAATAAATTAAAAAAAAATTAAAAGTGCAAAAACCCCACATTCTATTGATGAATTTCTCTGAATTTATAACTTGGGTGTAGTGTAGTGAAAGTCTAGTAGGGCTGGGGAAACATGACCTGCTATTGTTTTACTATATTGTCTGAACAGAATTCTAAAGTTCATATCAGCATTTGTAGATTTTTTTTTTCCTCCCCTGACATTAATCATTGTAGGAATAGAATGCTTTCTAACATCCAGCATTCTTCACAGACCACTAACTTTCCAAGCATTGCTGCTGCACCATTGGAATGCACAGAACCTGCAGTGCAATGTACACAACCAGCCGAATCCATAGGTGGCGCTGCTGAGTAAAATCCCTAGTTATCTACTACGTGTAATAGTAACTATCTCAGAAGCGGAAGTCTCTTTGATTTTCAGTGGGTGGTGAGGGTGTAGGCTGGATGCAGAGGGTCTCCCTTGCTTTATCTATTTATTAGTTCCATGAATGCAGAGGGGCAATACAAACTGGATGCAGGGACTCCCTGTGGCCTAGTGATGGGGCAGAGGCTGCTTTTATTATACTTTGTAGATCTAAACAACTCTGCTGCAGATTTCAATGGGCCATGTGGAGTATATAATGGAGGGGGAGACTATTGGCTGGGCCTTTGCAGGGGACAGACAGACAGGCAGACAGAGGCAGGCAGGGACAGAGATAGACAGGCAGGCAGGGAGACAGACAAGGGGCTCACATTTTAGCTTAATTCAGTCCAAGTTCCTTCTTTGTCTGGAAAGTAAGACTATTTTAAAAGGATTTTGAAGCCACACTAGCTGCAATGGCTGGGGAAAATCATTCATGTTTAAGTGGGTGATCAAGTAAAATGCTGCATTTTAATCAGCTAATGGAGTTTGAACTGTTTCCACTTTTTATTTTTTTTGTGGGCTTTTCTAGAATCCTTTGTAAGGTACTAGGTTATGGGTAATTGCTATGCCAAACAATACAATAAGTACATGGAGCAGTTTTTATTTTCTATTTTTGCCTAGAATGCTTTAAGGGGCATGGCTGTGTAAAAAATACTAGGCAAATCTCTTTTAGTCAGATACCAAGTAGTTAGCAAAAATACATATTACTGGAGTATTTTTTTCTTTTTCTTTTCACTATTGTAGAATCCCTGATATGAACCAGGGTTGTGTGTAGATACAAATAATTTTAAAACAAGGGATGCTGTAAAACTATCATTTTACTTTCACAAGCAGCATAGCATTTTTAGTTAAACAGGCTCACTTGTAGTTAATATGGTGCTGAATATATTTATTTAGTTTTTGATGCCAAATACCAGAAGAAAGAAAACTGGGTATCCAAATCAAATGTAAATGTTTGAAAGCATAACAGCTTTAATATACTATAAATGGAAATGTAGTTGTCCTATAACATTAATATTACTGCCCAGATCCTGAACAGATTGCCTGCAATCTTCACAATCAAATATTTTCGACATTTCTTCACAGTTTACAGTGTTTTATTTTGTTTGAAGGTACACAAAGAAAAAGGGAAATGGCAGAGTTTTTTTTTTTTTTTTTAAATAATGAGAATAAAACAATTTTGAAGTAAAACAAACTGCAACAGAGAACCTGTAAACAAATTGATGGAATTGTGCATCCTCTGTTTTGTTCAGTATTCCTAAGTAAAATTAGTCTTGCCCTAAAGTCCTCATGCATAGTGTTACTTTAACCATACTTTTGTGCATTTTTCATTACTTCAGACTTGCTTTTTGAATATAATCGGGCTCACCTCACAGAAGTACTTTACAGCAGGGAAACAGGCTCCGGATTTGTAAAACCACATTTACCATTCCGTTTAGAGGACAACTGTCACCTCAAATTTTTATTTATTTTTTTTTTTTTTATAAAAACAATGAGTATACTAATAATAATGTGAGTATATAGATATATTTGTGTGTGTATATATATAATATATACATACATACATACTTTGGATATTCTCCATTGTTATTATTTCTAAATCTAACAGATAAACATGCACTTAGCATATAACTAGGGATCTGAGGTATTTATGTGAGTGTCCATGTAAACCATAACTAAAGTAGTGTAATACTGGCATAGAAAGATACCCCCTGCGGATGGACTGGTTTTGTGTAACCTAATTATTGTCCTCCTGGTCACCACCTCGTCTGGGTGCTGATGTCCCTGGACCTTCACCCTTAGAAGCCGGATCTGTCACCTCTCCTGGCCACCAAATTCTGGAAATATGCTTGGTCATTGATCTCATCATCTGTGAGATCTATGTTTAGATCGGGACCTCTTTGTTCGAATATAAGCATAAATCATTCTGTCCCAGGCGTCCTTATTGGCCCTATCCTCTACAAACCCTCGATACCCTTCCAAGGTATTGTCACCAGTCGTTACGATTAACTTTCTGCAAAAAGATGCAAAGCGCTTGAACTGAGTTGATCTCACTGCTTGTAGTTCTCGCCGATACCCCTTGTATGGATTACCCCCTACCATAACCACCGCCTGACAAGCAGCACTTTACAGTTTGTCCAAGTTAAAGCCAAGTCTCCACCCCCCCCCTTTTTTAAATCAATCTTTTCATCAAATTTTGAAAGGAAATGCATTTCCCCCAAATGTAGCATATGCATCCCTTCTTAAAGCGTAGGACAAGATCTTTCAGGTGTGTGTGTAAGTATATAAATATCTCTCAATTCCAAAAGACAGCACTCAACGGACTTGTTATAGTATAAAAAGTAAAACTTATCTAGGAACCGCTGGAACGCAAGTGTTGTGCGTCCCCGGTTGCCATGGCAACCCGATTGAGATAATTATAGGGCGGCATTGTATGGGGGGAACAAAAGAACACAGCGCACAGTACTTATGCGCATCAGGTTGTCATAGCAACCCGATATTACTACGTATTATATACCAGCTGTACACAACTCGGGGGAGAGGAAACAAAACAAACTTAATGAAGGTCAATAAAATGTGCATAAACTATGTGAATGCACAAGCAGAGGCCTGGGTAAGAAAACAAGCATAAGTGGTGTCAGCCATATTACAAGTAATACAAATGTATTAAGAATTTATAGTGAAAATGTGTTTTTATGTTAGAAGATCCTACAATTACAGAGATTGAGGTATAGATGCACATATATAGTTTAAATATTAAATGTAAGAGACATGATGTCCCTATTACTGGATGCCTAATATTGAAATAGGATAATACATCCTATAAAATATATTCCAAAAATATGTAGCAAGGATATCTAACCTTATAGTGGTGTATATATGCTACTATAATTAGTATTGTATCTAATTACACAATGTGTTGGCTATCTATTATGGATACAAGTGATATAAATACCAACATCCAAGAAAAAAACACATATATGTACACCGGAGTGTGTATATGTAAAAAGCAGAGTTTTAGGCACTCATTCTTTGGTGGATCACAAACAGGATGGATAAACCTAGTGTGGTCCATACTGTAGATATTCCTGCAGGAAATATGTGGGCCTAGTATATTGCCAATGTAAATTATAGATGCACTATAACTATATATTTTCTGTCCTTACATTATTTCATAAAAAGGTTAAGTAAGAGTACTTTTCATTTAGACCCCTAGGGTATACAGTGTCTAATATCCTGATCCAAAACAATTCTCTTTGTAGAAGTAGTTTCTTCGATCTCCACTTCAAAGCAGTAGGGAAATATGGTCAATTGCCATGAATTTCATAGATGGTAGTGGATTTTCTAAAAAGTGTTTAGCCACCGGTAATTCTGAACCCTGATAGCTATATGCAGTCCGTATACACGAAGGGTGGTTTTGGATCCTTTCTCTTAGCGGGAGATCATTTTGACACTTTCTACGTAGCCATTTCACTGCCAATCTCTAAATGTTGGAGTAAAATTTTTGTTTTTGGCACACAAACTTATAACGTGTATTTTTTTTTTGTAAAGTTGGTGTATGCTATTCCTGTACAAAACTTTATTTTGTGTTCAGCTACATCTGCTTAGTACAACGATACCCCCATTGTATGTCTTTGGCACTATTTCGTGAAGCTACAGTGCCATATAGGAGACCTGTCCATTTCAGTATTTACAGTAGAATTTTGAGAGACGGATTTAATGGGCCTTTGCTTTAATTTGGGGTATTATAGCAGTTTGAATGTTCAAAAACCACAAAGGCCTACCATTTCGTAAAGTAGACACCCCAGGGTATTTCAAAAAACATTTTAAACAGCGTAGGATAATTTTTTTTGTTAGTTTGTACCAAATCTAGTGGCAATTAGCATTTTTTTCTGCCTTTTTGACACGCGCTTGGAGATGTTACTGTATATTTTGCAACCCTTGTGTGCTATGGCTGTATAACACTTAATATGTTGCTCAGATATGTCCTCTTAGTGCAACAATACCCCATGTGTACCTTTCTAAGGGATATGTGGATGTTGAAGGGGCACATTGGAGACACACCATTTTTCATATTGTTTTAAAAGTGGATGCTGGGCCCAAGTCTCATTTTAGCAGCTCGGGACTCCAAATTACCTCTCAAAGGCCACATCTATTTTTAAGTATAAGCAACTCATCAATTCAAATTATGAACAAGTGCATACTATTTGCTGTGAAAAGGGGGAATAGTTGGCGTAAACTTATCTGGCGGTAGTACCCAGTCATCTGTGTCCCGGGCAAAGCTGTCATGGATTCCGAAACCAAAACACAGACTGACCACAAAGAGAGAACACAGAGAGAAACCTGTAATTCCGGTCCTTAGAATGGCCGGGCTATACAAGCAGAGAATTGTCAAGGTACAAGCCGAGGTCAAAGGAGTAAAAAGAAACGGAACAACGATAGGACAGGGCGAGGTCAAGGATCAGAGAAGACAGGATAAGCTGGAGACAAAGCCAAGATTCGGACAGATGACTTAAATCACACCCCAAAACTGGTCTACCTGGGTGTGGAAAATTTTAAAACAGTGGCCAATACATAGGCCGGGCTAAGAGGGGCAATCAGTAATAACTGGTCTTAGCTCTTGTGCATTTCAGCTCAGCATTTGCCCTCTTGTAACATACCCTGCACCTTTTCAGTTTTTTATTGGGGGGGGGGTTTAAGGAATCCTGACGCAGAAGTGACCTACCCCCATTCTTCTGCTAGGCTCCACTGATGGTGCCCTTCTATGGCACTCAAGCAACCCAGAAATGAGCTGAAATTAAAATGAAAGAAATGTGCATTTCAGCTCAGCATTTGCCTTTTTAAAAATGACAAAGGCATTGTGGACTGCTGTCTGCATTATATATCTGCCCACTTTTATACCATGCCCTGGTCTTTCGCATGATTAAATACGGCTGCAACAGTTGATCGGACAGGTCAACCCCCCCTCCCCCCCATATGCCGATTGTATTGCTGTATGCAGACTGGCACCCGTTTAGATTCCTCTGCCACGAACTGCGACCCTGTGAGTGCTTTCACCATGGATAGTAGTTAGGATGAAAACCTCTCTTTTTATCTCGCTACTTGAGTGCCAGCAGTTCATCAAGGCAGAGAGATGCTGTTTCACCCCTTTTTAATTTTTTTTTCCGCTAGAGCCTTTGGGAAACCTGTGTGACTCTTCCTCATAATGCCACAGGCCATGGTCTCAAAGCACTACAGCATTTTGAAAAGTGGAATGCTGTTATAAAAGTTATCAATATATAAATGATTACCTTTGTTGAGTAAGAGCGTTAAGCCCCAGACAACTTTCCCATATATCTGGAAGATCAAGGTGGCAACATGGAAGGTGTACACATAGCCACTGCCACTTTCACATCATTTATAAAATTTGATCCCATATTGGGATCTATTGGATGGGATGTAGTGTCTAAATCCCAGTTTTCCCTTATACTTCATGAGGGACTCATTAATAGAAATGTTTTTTGGGGGTGTAACTAGTGGCAAATGTATCATTAAAGTGGGCATTTAGACAACGTATTTTATAGAGAATATCATACTTTTTGGGTGGCACTTCATATTGTCACTAAAGTGCAAAAATCGCAGTATGTCCTCAAATCTGTCCCTATGCATTGTCTGGGAAAAAAATGGGGGTATAACAAATAGGGTTTTCAGACCAATACATCCCAATTGAATATTTTTTTATTATCCCCATTAACATTGTCCGTGCCCAGAATGTTCATTTCTGGCACACTGGTTGGGTTCCATCTCTTTCCTGGCGATAAGTCTTGATTGCGTGCAAGATACTGCTCCGCATACAGATTAGTCTGGGTGAAGTAGAATAACAGGAATTCCTCATAGTCCATTCTTTGCTATCCCTTCCAAATAAACTACTAATCTAAATGTCCAATCAAATTATCACAATGATGCAAGCCAATGGGAGGTAAAGCAACATTGAGGATACATGTTAAATGTCTGTCTACTCTCAGGGGAGGTACACTTGTTTATGCAAGTAAGTTCAAAACTTGTGGTATCTATCCTTATAACACTCAACATACATTAAAAACATACATTCTGCATCTGTCTCTGGGTCAGCTAACTTCCTCTCTCTCCGGCTAACTCTACAAAAATAATTTGTCTAGAAAATAGGACTTATGAAACTATCCATAGATGTTGTTTAATAAGAATTGTACCAGGCTCATTTAAAATTTAACCATTTGTTTAGAATATAAATCCTTTCACAGCAGACATATTTCTAGACCCCATGTAAAAATTATTGGGCTCATTAAATTAATTAAAAACAAGCAACACATTCTCTTCGGGATTGGCCAGACAACTTTCTGCATAGCTTACACTATTAGATGGTGTTTTTTTTTTTTTTTTCATCTCTCCGAACGGAGCATCCTTTTCTTATCCCACACCACACTAAATCAGGCTCTGTGTCCGTTTTTTATCCGTTTTTTTTAGGCGGTCCCTCGGTTGTATGTCGTTAATGTACTTTTACCGTGCCTTTACAGACTTCTGATTTGAGCCCCACAATCCGGTCTCGACTATGACTTTGGCTAGATTAATTTGCTTGCTTTTGCCTGTCTGGGATCGATTCCTGTTTTGGTGCCCATTCGGTATGTGCGTCGGTGGTGTTACTGGGTTTTTCAGATACGCATGACCTACCGACATTATGCGATGTGCAGGTTAGACACAGGAGAATACATTCCGTGTGTTTTACTTTAGGCAATCTTCTCACACTTTTTTTCATCTTTCTAAATCTTAAGCGTTAAATGCAAAATATGAAGCCTCCCGTCATGTGAAAAAATTGTAGATCATACAAACCTAGTGTATCTATAATTTTATTAAAGACATAAGGGGAATATATTTCCACCTTTCTTTACTTCCCACCCGTGACTTTCTATTCCTTGGCTTTTATTTTCACTGTTAGGATTTAGATTCAGAATGTTTCATAGAGATAGCACATCTATTGTTCTAAACTATTTTATACCATTGAATTGTTAGTATTTAGCCTGATTTAATTTTATTGAAACTTTACTGTAAGTTATACAACGTACTATTTCAGATGCCTTTCACTTTTTTGTTTCGTTTCTACACCCGCTTCTACAGTTTCTCCGGCCGACTCCTCGGGTTTATGGATTGCGAAGTTTGTTTTTCACGGTTCCTCACGATTTGTTTACTATTCTGACTTTATCAGTTTCGCTACAAAGAAAGACGAGGAGCTTAGACTGGCAGAATCCTTTATGGAATGTCTAGCTGTTTTTTTTGAATGATTCGGTTTATGATCTCTGTTGCCAGTTTTCAGTAAAAAAAAAGTTATGCAAAATATTTGCCTCCTGTCAATGCTAAAATTAATATTATGGGTACACTATCATATCAAAATCTCCGAGTATAATATTAAATTGCATAAGCTCATTTCCTCAGTGTGGTTTTCACAGTAGTTTTGGAAAGTATAGTGTAGGAACACACTGATGAAAAAGGTAAATGGTCAAGAAAGAATTTTAATTGTATGCGAATTTTGAGAATAAACATTTTGAAGTAAAACACATCGTGGCAGAAAAGATAAAAACTAATTAATTGATGCAATTGTATAGCTCATATACAGTTTTACAAAGAAACTATTCTTTCCATAAAGGTACATATGTGAATTTTTGATTTATATCCGAATTGTTTTCTGAATATAAATCACTCGCCTGACATAAGTACTTTACAACAGGCAAACACAGGCTCATGATTTGTAGAACCGCATCCACCGTGGCGCTGGATGCTTATCAATTTACCAATTCCACAGTTGCAACAGCTGGCGTTTTGCTGGTTGGCGTTCTATGCTTTATTTAATGTGAAGCTGCTGAGATTATAAATTCATGCTTGGAATAATGTATGCTTCTTGGGCATTGATAAAATCAAAAAATGTTAACTATAAATTAGTGATCAAACTACAAAAAGACAAGTCTCTTTGATGCAGCCATTCTTTTGTATAAATTTATGCAGTGTGTGTGCGCCATTTACATTAGTTCTCATGGTATAACCTGACCCACATTACCACCTTTTACACCTAAATACCTACTGTGAAAATGTAGAATATTGTATATTCTAATCATACTCAAGTTCAATCTTATCTAATGTAACAGTTGGTATCAATACATCACATAGTGCTCTTTTTGTCTGAGAATTCTGGAATATGGTAGCATTTCAAGTGTTATTGATAGGTGTCCTTATATGGCTAAAGCTTTAGCTAAAAGTTCTGATGTCGTTATAGTTCTAGCTATATAGAAGAGTGAACAAAGCACCACAAGGGTTGTCTGTTTAAAGTTCTCCTACTTTAAGTACTGTAGCTCTTCCTCCCTGAATCCAGTTATTAACGTCTGCTGTTGAATAACAACCCTGTAACACCCTTTATTTTATTGTATATTTGTAATTGCAAATGGAATAAAATTACAGAAAATGTAAGTCTGATGTGTATTGTTTGAGACACATAAGAATATATATGTTAATTAGCATCACGGCAAGCCACCCAACAAGAAGAAAGAGAAATATCTATCACAAGAAGTGTTTTTTTTTATTTTTTATAAAACACCAACTTTTTGTAGTGATGTGCATCAGGTATTCAGGTATATGTATGCAGCTATATAGGTTTGTGTGTGCAAATGCATATTGATTTGTGTTGAATGCCATGAATACACACACAGGCGAATAACTAGACTTCTATTGGCCTACGGGCATACTTAAAACTAGAAGAGGTGGAGGATCATTTGGCACTTTGGGCACTTGACTGTCTAATTTTATTTTTTTTTTTGAGTTAATGAAAACACCTAAAGGGCACCATGTATTATGAATTGTACTTTGCCTACTTGCTAGATTTCACAATGCAAACATGTACTAGATTGATCATATTTGCTTTAGTAAGTATTCAAACATTACATATGTTATATAGGCTGACAAAAACATGTGTTCATGAAGTTTAGCATGTCTCACGTGTTTTTTACTGTTGATCAAAAAGAAGGCAAAAAATTATTTTGGAGCGCTTTCTAATTTAGAATGACTGTCAGATCTCTCCTTAGATCTGCAAGAATTCATCAAGTTGCCATTTAAACATCTGTAGAAAACTCCACCATCTATGAAATAAAGAGATTTGAAAAATAACCCTCTTTTGTGTAAGCTCACAATAACATCCAAAACAAATGTCAAAACAAATATGCAAATAAAGAGGGTATCGAACACCATCACCAACATAAAACTCAATGCATACAACCTTTATAACCGTGTAAACAAAATTAAGGATGGGAGCCATTCTAGTTAGGTCACACTGAAAATATTAAACTCCAATTAGTATAATAAAGTATGAACCACAACATTGGATGGTTTATCAGGCCCTTTCCTCTCCATCTGGGGTACAATTGATTAAACGGTGTATTGATCACAATTAAAAGTGTTTTGACACAAAGCAGCAAGATAGTACAATATTATGACAAAGTAGTTTTAATATACACATGCACTTACAAAATGTTGATAAAATAAGGCATATCACCATGTGATCCACCTGGAAAATGCACATAAGGTTCTATCCAGCTTGGAATCCCCACAAGACCAGCAGGTTCATCTAAAATACAATAAAATAAACTACAAAACAAAGAATAAGTGTTAACCCCTTAAGGACACATGACGGAAAAACTCCGTCATGATTCCGTTTTATTTCTGAAGTCTTAATCAGGTATATAAAAAAAATTGGAAGAAAAGGTGCGCTGTCTTTAAGATATATATAATTTTATGTCTTTTAGTGTAGTAATATAGAATAAATTACTTTGCAAACTTGTGCAAATAAGCAATGTTCCTCTGGGGTTTTCCACATTTTATCTTCCACGGGTTTAAAGCTATTTTGTCTTTCCATGTTAAAACTATTTAGTCTTTCTCTATTGTTATTCCTTTTTTGATCATTTACTTTCTGATCTTTATCAAATCTGGAAAAATGTCTTAACTTTTATTGTTCCTATAATCTGTCAAGTCTTTTATGTTTCACAAATTTAACCTGTTCCTCCAGTCTGTTTTTATTTATTTATATATATATATATATATATATATATATATATATGTTCCTCATAGTCAATTGTTGGTTCCAACCTTTTCTGTATACTATTGACTTTTGTTTTTTTCATCAGGTATATGTCCGTCCGGTAAGCAGCTCTACTTTTATATGTATTTCTCCATTAGGAGATTATCTCAATTATCCTCCCGCCATTTGCAGCTAATTTTCTCCTGCTGCATGGCGTGGACTTCACCTTGGAACACACGTCCATCTTAAGGTAGTCCCTCCTATTCCTTCTCCGGAAGCAGGAATAAGGCGGATTTCAAGGTGGAATGCAAAAGTCGCTAGTCCGTTGTCCCTGATTAGAGAATAAGCATGCATGACCAGAGATGGTATGCTACACTGGAATATCTATACAAGGATATATATATATATATATATATATATATATATATATGAGCAGACAGGGGTGCACTCACAGGACTTGATCAAGGACGACAATCAAATTCTTTAAGGTGAAAAAATCTTCATTATAGCCGTGAATAAATCAACGTTTCGACCCCTAAGGGTCTTTTTCAAGATCACAACACATACAAAATAGTGACAATATATACATGAACAATAAATCAATTAGCTTACCAAACATGTGAGAACATTGATTAGGGACCCATTAGCCCGCGAAACCGGACACCCGGAAGTGCTGTACGCCGCGATGATGTCATCACGTGGTGACGTCTCGCGGAAGAAACTGGTGGTAACTAGGCGACCAAACGACGCCGTGCCGAAAGTAAGACAACGTGGAAAGGACAGCATCTCGAAGTGGAGAATTATACAAGAACAGACACAAAAGTGTCTAGATGGAGGAAAATAGACCATGCAGCTAAATAGCAGAAAGAGCATCAAGAAATCAGAATATACATATAATGGGGAAATCAAACAAGAACAAAATTACAATCCAATATATTAATAATATTAATATAATGAAATACAATAATATCAAAATAAATGTAATAATTTTTTTTTTTATAAGGATGTATATAGATAACCCACTCTTAAACCTTCCATACAGGTGCAAAAGTGAAGTGAACACCGGTGCGCATATATGTGAAATAAAATGGAAGGGAGGGGTAACTATATATCAAACCTATCAACCAAAAACATAATAAATATGAATATAATTATAATATATTGGATCCCGCGGTCAAAACATATGTATATGCTACATTTACTACAACTGCAAATAATTCGGTTATATACAACATGTCTATATGTGGTATTTGTCTTTATAAAAATCTATCATATACCCATCTTGTTAAACAATATCTTAATTATTAACATACCACAAAAAACGGCAGAAGAACCATATTAGAAGAGCTAAATTGAGAAACTCAAAAGAATAAATACCAAGAAGAAAAAGACGAAAAATAATGAGCCAGAATAAGACTACAGGTGTATCTTCATAAAAAAACAGAGAATACTATGTTCTCATTTAATCCCTTGGGAGCGACTGTATCCAATTTATAGATCCAGGCTGCTTCCCGTTGTAATAAAGCTTTAGATCTGTCACCTCCACGGGGAAGAGGAGGGACATGATCAATCGCTATAAACTTTAATGTAGGCAAGTGGTGTTGTGCTGCCAAAAAATGTTTGGCAACAGGTTTTTCTGTTTTATTGTCTCGAAATGCGGTCATAATTCCCGAACGATGACCACGTATACGATCACGTAATGTCAAATCCGTCTTGCCTATATAAGAGAGGCCACATGGGCAGGTAATCATGTAGATGACATGATCAGTGGTACACGTAATATAATGTGGTATAGATATACGTTTGCCACTATGAAGGTGGCTAAATGTTGTACCACTGATCATGTGACAGCATGTGACGCAACCAGAACATTTATAACATCCTTTCTTTTTAACAACAGGAGATTTCTTATAACATTGAACAGGGTCACTTTTCACTAATAAATCACGGAGATTATTCCTTTTATAGCTGATGATCGGCTTTTGTTGAAATACATTAGGGAGATTCAAGTCAGCCTGAAGAATGTCCCAATGTTTTTTTATAGAAAATCTCATTTTTAATGTACCCGTATGAAAGGTTATCGGTAGAAAGATATTGAGGTTGTATCGTGGTTCTGACTGGTGTACTATTGCTCTGGTCCATAAAGCGTCTCATCGCTTGATTCTTAGCTTTGTCTAATATCCGAGGATGGTAGCCACGTGCAAGAAAACGTTCATACATCTCTTGGAGTTGTCTCTAGATGATATTTCACTATTATAACGAAGGACCCGAAGGAACTGTGATATAGGTAATGCATCCTTAAGGTGTTGAGGGTGGAAGCTGGTCGCCAACAGGAGCGTGTTCCGGTCAGTCTGTTTTCTGTATAGTGTGTAACATAATGTGCATTTCTCTGGATGTTTATATACTTGAACATCTAGAAATTGTATAGATGTTTCATGCCACAAAGGTGTAAGAATAATAGGGACTGGTGAAGAATTGACAGTTTGGACCATATCTTTTAATTCATCCACTGTACCATCTCAAACTAGGAAAATATCGTCCACATAACGAAGATATTTAAAAATCCTCTGTTGATATGCAGGCAAGATGTATTTATTTTCAAACCAAAACATAAACGAATTAGCGTATGAGGGCGCCATAGCCGCCCCCATAGCTGTGCCTGCTATCTGGAGGAAGAATTGATCCTCAAATTTAAAATAGTTACAAGTTAACGCAATAGACAGAAACTCAATAAGGTATTCAATTGGAGGTCCTACATATGACTCCGAACCACATAACATTTCCCGTACTGCTTGTATACCAAGGTCATGGGGTATAACGGTATATAAACTTTGCACATCAAGTGTGACAAGAAGAATGTCTCTGTGTTTTGGTACATGTAGCTGTCGAATATGTTCTAGAAATTCAGGTGTATCTTTTAAGCAAGTTGGAAGTTCTTTCACAAGATCCTTGATGTAATAATCTACATATTGTGCAATAGGTTCAATAATACCCTCATTCGCGGACACGATGGGTCGGCCCGGTGGGTTTGTGGAATCTTTGTGCAACTTCGGGAGTGTATAGAGCACAGGGTGCCTAGGAAACGGTACATGGAGATAAGCTGCTGTCTTCTGATCCAAATAACCTGCGTGTACTCCAAAATTTATATGTTCCTCAATGATTTTTTGGAATTTATGTACAGGATCATATGTTAATCTGCGATATGTTGTTGTATCGTCAAGCTGGCGGAGGATTTCCAATTTATACTTTGCATATGTCTGAATGACTATTGCACCACCTTTATCCGCTGGCCGGATAATTATTGAAGGATCATGCATCAAATCCATCAATGCGGATTTTTCTTCTTTTGTTAAATTATATCTATGTTGGGGTGGTCTCCGAGCTACTTGTGATATATCTTTATGAACTGCTTGAATAAAAGATTTAATGGAGCTATTGGTGCTGTATATCTCCTTTTTACTCCTTGGTGTAAACGGATGATCGTTCTTCTTTTTAACTGTCTTTCCGAACCTCATTCAAACACAAAATTCTCTGAAGCTTATACATTTCTATTTCAACCTGAAACGGATCTGGTTTACAAACCGGAATAAATGTAAGTCCCTTATTTAGGACTGATAAATGGTATGGATTAAGCTCTTTATTGGACAAATTATATACAGGCGTCATCGTTTCTTTATAGGAGGTTTGGCGTTGTAACTTATTTATTTTTTTATTTTTTTTATTATTTTTTGTTATATATATATATATATATATATATATATATATATTCACACAAACCTAATATATGAAACTAGACTATACTGAATAAATCTAGAATATTTGTGTGTATATATACACACATAAAAATGTGATTATGAAAATGAAATAAAACAATATCGAATGTGTGTAGAGAGATCGTAAAATAATCTCACTGGCAGAAAATACATAGAACAACTTTAGATTAGTCAAGTGTAGTTCATTTCTTGCAACTATGAGACGAGTTATAGAACACACACCAGAAATGGGAAATACACTAAATAAGAAAGGCAAAAAATGTATTAGAGAAGTATCACATTCCCATATAAATGTGTATATGTAGATAGCAGGAATATAATCTTTCACATGCCTAGACTTTATCTATAGTTATCGTTTAAAATCAGCACTGTCATGGCTGCATCGTTATGTTTTTTTTTTTTTTTCCCTCTCCCAACTCCTCTACACTGTGTCCCCTATCACTTTGGAATGCCTCTAGGTTCTCAATTTCACCTTTTTTACTTCCTTTCTTACCCTGATCTATTTCAAGCGACGCCATGTTGGTGTTACTGGAAATGGCAATTACTGCATTGCCCTTGTCTGCCGACACTAACTTGCACGGCCATATTCCCACGCATGTCAACTTCACAACACTGCTCCTGCCTCAATAGGACAATCCACAAGGTTATCTCGCGATGTTGCGCTCTCAGATGTGCTGGGTGTCGCTTAGTAATTGACATATGGCCGTTCTGTTATACCCATCACCACATATCATCTTTCCATGGCTTTGTATGCATGATCCACAAGGTGCACTCAACTGTGCTTTTCTTTCATATGTCATTTTATATGTATGGTGGACCTTGTGATATAACAGGAGGCACTCTTGATATTTTATCACTATTGACAAATGAAAGTAAGAAAGTATATTTTTACAAAACAATAATTAAAACAATATTGGGAAGATACTTCCAGTACCTACTGCGACAACATACAGCTACCACATACAAATAAAACATACTGCTAACGCACACACTTAACAAATTCTCAACATATCATGCTACCACATAATCATGAATTGTTCTAGCCTTCATTGAATCAAATCCAAAATGTATCTTTTTGGCCTGTATTTCAAAACTAGGCTATTGAATGTCTCCAGAGATCCCGTGTGGCAGAAGTGGGCTAAGTGATTAAAATCCTTAACAAGCTGACAATTACTTAAATTTATTTTAATATGCTTGTGAATGTGGTTTCAACCATAAAGATCGATTACTTTTGTGAGAGTGGTTTGTGTGAACAAGTGTGGTAATTCTCTGCACCTTCCCATTCATGACAATTGGAAATGTGACACAGTGAAGGTGAATTCCAACGCTCTAATTTCTTTAATTGCACTGTCTTTATGAACCACCAAAAGTGTTTCATTATTGCTCTGATCCAAAATGAAGTCTTGATTTTTTTTTTTGTTTTTTTTTTGCAATGGCCATGAACTTTTTTTACATTGTTAGCATAGTGCCATAGATCAAATTGATGTGTAATGTCACTATACTTTTCTCGCATCAGTTTGCGGATTCCAACATGACAATCAGTGGCGGTCATTTTGACATCAAAGTTTACAGATATCATTCTAACCAAAAGGTTTGAAAACCTAGTTTTTCCATGGCAACGAAGAACAGTCTTATTTTCTTTTTGTGAAACATCAATGAAAGTGTAACTGCAGTATTTAGCACTGAATCCTAGACTGTCACATTGACCATCTCCTCAAGCAGAGTAGAGCGATGCTGCCATTAATTTGTCTTCACCAATTTGACTGACTGGCTGACTCTGCCACAATAGACATTTAAAATTTATATAGATTTTTTTTTTTTCTAAGGGAAACGATTTTAGGTGTACATTTATTTTTTTTTTTGGCATGGAATTTTGTAGCCTAGTGAATCAAGACAAGATTCAAATACTACAAATTTGCAGACTTTAACATACTGGGATTCTAGTTGTAATTCTTCAGCAATCTAATCTAAATCAGTTGAGTATCCAAAGTGCAAATACTGCCCATGACAGTCTTGATCGTGCTTTTGCTCTTTTTGAGAAATTCAAAGTGCTATCTGTCTGTCTACGTGTCTTATCAATCGCAGCACTACTTTCAATATCTACTAATACATTTTGTAGTTCTGCAATGTCTTGTTTAAAACATTTAAATGATTCAATAGATCTTCATTTGATTCCTCTGCAATTGTTTCTAATTACACCTCATTATCTTTTCATTTAATAGGGGTAGAGGTTATTTTAGATGGGTGGATCATCTCTTAGAAAATGGTCATGTTTTAACATAGAAACATAAAATGTGATGGCAGATAAGAGCCATTTGGCCCAACTTGTTAAATACTTTTATTAGTCTCTTACATCTAGGATAGCCTTCTGCCTATCCCACACATGCTCAAACCTCCTTACTGTGTTAACCTCTACCACTTCCATGCATCCATTACTCTCTCGGTAAAGCAATACTTCCTGATATTATTTTTAAACTTTTGCCCCTCTACTTTAAGACTGTCATCTTGTTGTGATAGCTTTCCTTCTTTAAAATATAATCTTCTTTACAGTGTTGATTCCCTTTATATATTTAAATATTTCTATCATATGCCCCTGTCTCGTCTTTCCTCCAAGCTATACATAATAAGATCCTTTAACCTTTCCTGGTAAGTTTTATCCTGCAATCCATGAACCAGTTTAGTAGCCCTTCTCTGAACTCTTTTCAAAGTATCAATATCCTTCTGGAAATACGGTCTCCAATACTGTCTACAATACTCCAAGTGAGGTCTCACCAGTGTTCTGTACAATGGTATGAGTACTTCCCTCTTTCTACTACCAATACTTATCCCTATACAACCAAACACTCTGCGACTGTTTTAAAATGTATCTTTGTCAAACATGTTTGGGCAACCTTTCCAAAAAATATATTCCGGGTTCGGGTTGAATCTCCCTTACTTTATTATCTAAAGGATATAGAGGTACAGAGATTAGATCAACTCAAAGGCTACCTCCAATCACTACCCCTACAGCAGGGGTGTCCAAACTTTTTTCAAAGAGGCCCAGATTTGATGAAGTGAACATGCTTTAGGGCTGACCATTTTGCCTGACATTCTTTGAACCATTAAAATTAAATGCAAATGATCTATTTTATGCAAAGTTTATTGCAAACTGCATACTTTTCATTTTGTCACATGGATGACAAATCACTCTGCCTTTCATATCTGAAGGCCAGATGAAAAAAAGTAAAACAGGAAGCTGAAATATGTCAGGATCATTGTAAAGTACATTACATATTGGTAATAACGGTTGTCTGTTAACTTTTGAGTGAAAACAATATGAACAGGAACACAACACCAAATATGCATGTGTTGTGTTCCTGTTCATATTGTTTTATAAGGTCCAAATATATATTCATACCTGATTTAGACCAACTGATATTAACTGAGATTTTACAATGTATTCATCTCAATTGAGAAAAAAACTTGCCTGCACTAATGTGAAGGGTGAAACTGAGATCTGCACTGCAACACATAGTCTAGGTCTGGTTCAAAGGCAGTGGTTTTGATTCATAAAATGCCACACAGGTGAGTCACTTAGTCTACACGCGGTTCTTGTTAAAGTTCATAGCAGAGAATGTCTTCTCGCACAAATATGTTGGGCCAAACAAGCTCAGCATTTTCTTAGCCAATCTCTTGAAAAATGGCTCTTATTCAGTTGGCGGTTAAAGTTCACAAGAGCTGTTGGTGACGACTGCGTAACGCACTGTCACAATGCAGCTCAATGAGCTCGAGCTGCAGCTGATCCGTAGCATCATTGGGGTCAACAGAGAATGGAGAGGAGAAATAAAATACTATAGAAGCAAAATCCTGAAAGCGCCATTTAAACTCCCCAGCCAGAGATGCGATGTCTGCTGCATACTTGCTCGTTTGCGCACAGATATTGTCCTGTGGAAAACTGTTCATCACAAAAATTAATGGTATTGGGCTGTGTTTGTGACAAGTGCCTTTGGAAAAGTTGCAGCTTTGTTCCAAAGGCTTTGAGGTGTGCATAAAGCTGGTTCACCGCTGCATCTTTCCCCTGAACACTAGTGTTCAGTACATTCAGATGCTTTAACTAAAAAACCCAAATCAGCCAGATAAATAGGCTCAGATAGTTCTCGCATCGGTTGTCCCTTTTTGTTTCCAGGAATTCTCTGATTTTCCTTTTTGAGAGAGTAGAAACGCTGCAGTGCAGACCCCCGACTGAGCTATCTTACATCGTTGTGATATAAAACATCTTTGTATTCAGCCTGGATGTCCAGTAGAAACTGTTTAAACTGGTGGTGGCGGCACAGGGCTTTAGAGCGAATACAATTAAATCTTTAGCACCGGTTTCATAACTAGTGATGTCGCGAACCCGAACCCGAAACGCCATTGACTTCAATGGGGAGGCGAATTTTAAAACACACAGGGACTCTTTCTGGCCACAATAGGGATGGAAAAGTTGTTTCAAGGGGACTAATACCTGGACTGTGGCATGCCGGAGGGGGATCCATGGCAAAACTCCCATGGAAAATTACACAGTTGATACAGAGTCTGGTTTTAATCCATAAAGGGCAGAAATCACCTAACATTCCTAAATCACAATGAATATGGATTGACACCTGACATATGACATATTGACACCTTGACATATGGATTGACACCTGTCCTCAGAGCCCCTGATGCACACGGACACAGAGCAGAATAGAGACTGGTCCCCTACATAGGGTCACTTGGCAGATATGGATTGACACCTGTCCTAAGGATCCCTGATACACACTGACACAGAGCAGAATAGGGACTGGTCCCCCTACATCGGGTCACTTGGCAGATATGGATTGACACCTTGTTACAAACTATTTGTAACGGGCCCTTTAAATGGCAAATTGCCCTGCTTCCCTGGGTTGTGGGGAAGCCTATTTGCCAGCCTCCTCCCGCATGACTATGGCCCCTGGGAGATTGTGAAAATGTATGCACTTTTATTTGGTGTGTATGGCCCTTTAAGACTGTGGGTGGGCATATTGGGGCTTATGGACTCTTTATGTGACTGGTGCTGGCCCTTTAAACACCTTTTTTGGGACATCAGGAAGATTGGGACACTGCCCCTTTAAGGCCGTGTCCCCAGACTTGGGGACACGGCCCCTTTAAGACGGTGTCCCTTGTGTCCCCAGACCTGGTGCAAACCCTTTGTGCCTGCCTTGCTATTTCCCACTTGGTTCAGTAAATGGGAAATTATTTCAGCTGCAGAGACTAAGTCCCATTCAGTCCCATTCATGATCATATTTGAGATGTTTCATACAGAGAACTTGTTGATGAATGATACAATGGAGTTTAATAGCTTTGCCTCCTTCGACCACCTTGTTACAGATTAGAGTTGATAATTCACTACGTTTACCAGCCATGGCAGGTGACCCATCAGTAAGTTCCAAGGCATTTTGATGTCGTCTATGACAGAACTAACAAACATTTAAATATTTTCCTCTTGTTTGGTCCGTAAGGCTCTGGAGGTCAAGTAATTCTTCAGTCATATTCATTTCATCGTCCACCCATTTCATAAAAATCAGCAACTGAGCTGTCAGATAGGTCTGTGCTTTCATCACAGGTTATTGAAAAGCAGTCAAAATCCACTCTTTTGGACGTCAAATATCTGATTAAATAGCTTCAATTCTCTGTGCTACAGTGTTACGAGCCAGGCAAATGTTGGCACACTCTTGATTCTTCTCAGGGCAGATATTCTCAACCATTTTCATAATGCATTCTTTGATAAATTCATCCTCAGCAAAAAAAGTTGCTATTTTTGGCAATTAATGTTGCCACCTCATAGCTCAACCTTGTGGAATTTTTATTTGACTCACGGGCTCTTCGAAAAATCGCTGTTGTGACATTAAAACAGTTTGAAGTTGCTTACACTTTTCACTGCTGTAGCGCCCTGTTAGCTTGTCAAATGTGCTATGTCTCGACTGGTAGTGTCTCTTGACATTAAATTTTCACTTCATATTGCCCTTTACAGGATTTACAATAACACCTGTTAAGCAACATTCAAAATTTAAGAATGAGAAGTTCTTACATCTGTTGAGGTCGGACTGGATAGTTCCTAAAATCGGAATTATGTTTTAATCTGTAAAAATGGTAGCAAACCATTTTTTTATTTTTTTTTTGCCTGCAATTACTTTTTTACAGTAAAGTACTGGATTGGCTGAGTTCCTTCAAGATGTTCTCAGCCAAGGAGGTTGAGGGGGAAAAAGCTTTACTCAACAAACGTTTAGGGGAAGTAGACATCAAATGCTAGAAGAATGAAGCTGTATTAGTACACATTAATAGTAGTAATATGGCTAGTCGCATATAACAACATTTATGGCCAGGTGTTAGTGTACCTGTTTTTTCATCTTTCCTAACTGCACAAGCTCAACATTGAAAGCCATTTGAAAAAGTGAGGAAACTAGAAAATATAAAAAACAATTTAATATTACACAGTAAATTATATACTATATGGAGAACTGACGAGCAATATCAAAATGAAAAAAACATATGAATAAAAAGTGTAAATACAGGGAGTGCAGAATTATTAGGCAAGTTGTATTTTTGAGGATTAATTTTATTATTGAACAACAACCATGTTCTCAGTGAACCCAAAAAACTCATTAATATCAAAGCTGAATATTTTTGGAAGTAGTTTTTAGTTTTTTTTTAGTTATAGCTATGTTAGGGGGATATCTGTGTGTGCAGGTGACTATTACTGTGCATAATTATTAGGCAACTTAACAAAAAACAAATATATACCCATTTCAATTATTTATTATTACCAGTGAAACCAATATAACATCTCAACATTCACAAATATACATTTCTGACATTCAAAAACAAAACAAAAACAAATCAGTGACCAATATAGCCACCTTTCTTTGCAAGGACACTCAAAAGCCTGCCATCCATGGATTCTGTCAGTGTTTTGATCTGTTCACCATCAACATTGCGTGCAGCAGCAACCACAGCCTCCCAGACACTGTTCAGAGAGGTGTACTGTTTTCCCTCCTTGTAAATCTCACATTTGATGATGGACCACAGGTTCTCAATGGGGTTCAGATCAGGTGAACAAGGAGGCCATGTCATTAGATTTTCTTCTTTTATACCCTTTCTTGCCAGCCACGCTGTGGAGTACTTGGACGCGTGTGATGGAGCATTGTCCTGCATGAAAATCATGTTTTTCTTGAAGGATGCAGACTTCTTCCTGTACCACTGCTTGAAGAAGGTGTCTTCCAGGAACTGGCAGTAGGACTGGGAGTTGAGCTTGACTCCATCCTCAACCCGAAAAGGCCCCACAAGCTCATCTTTGATGATACCAGCCCAAACCAGTACTCCACCTCCACCTTGCTGGCGTCTGAGTCGACTGGAGCTCTCTGCCCTTTACCAATCCAGCCACGGGCCCATCCATCTGGCCCATCAAGACTCACTCTCATTTCATCAGTCCATAAAACCTTAGAAAAATCAGTCTTGAGATATTTCTTGGCCCAGTCTTGACGTTTCAGCTTGTGTGTCTTGTTCAGTGGTGGTCGTCTTTCAGCCTTTCTTACCTTGGCCATGTCTCTGAGTATTGCACACCTTGTGCTTTTGGGCACTCCAGTGATGTTGCAGCTCTGAAATATGGCCAAACTGGTGGCAAGTGGCATCGTGGCAGCTGCACGCTTGACTTTTCTCAGTTCATGGGCAGTTATTTTGCGCCTTGGTTTTTCCACACGCTTCTTGCGACCCTGTTGACTATTTTGAATGAAACGCTTGATTGTTCGATGATCACGCTTCAGAAGCTTTGCAATTTTAAGAGTGCTGCATCCCTCTGCAAGATATCTCACTATTTTTGACTTTTCTGAGCCTGTCAAGTCCTTCTTTTGACCCATTTTGCCAAAGGAAAGGAAGTTGCCTAATAATTATGCACACCTGATATAGGGTGTTGATGTCATTAGACCACACCCCTTCTCATTACAGAGATGCACATCACCTAATATGCTTAATTGGTAGTAGGCTTTCGAGCCTATACAGCTTGGAGTAAGACAACATGCATAAAGAGGATGATGTGGTCAAAATACTCATTTGCCTAATAATTCTGCACTCCCTGTAGTAGTAAAATTTTATTAAAATTCAAAGTAGACAAAATGCCGTACAAGTTTAGTGATAAATCACGATACCAGAACACACTGAAAATAAGAAGTATAATGTTAATACAATGATAAAAAACAAAACACAATATAACCGCAATCAATTCAAATAAAGTCACAATGAGGGGAAAAAGGAGACACCTATTGTCTCCAGCCCAAAGGAAAGGCCAAGAGTAAACATAAATGGAGATCTGACAAGTAGAGTTGAGCACCTGGATGTTCGGGTTCGACCGAACTTTGAAAAAAGGCTGAAAGCGCACACAGCCGCTACAGTGAATATCACATCCTGTTCCAAGTTGCGGATCAGTCTGGTGATGGCTTCTGGTATCCAGTACTTAGAAAATTGGGCAGACTAGATGGACAGAATGGTTCTTATCTGCCGTCACATTCTATGTTTCTATGTTTCTTTTTACTGAAGCTGTATCAGGGTCCTGGTATGTGGCCGCACAAACGCTGGTGCTCAGTATCCGGGGGCATGCGGTTACCCTGCACCAGACCCTTCTAATCCATTCCACACTGTGACTCCTAACTTCAACATCAGGCATACTAGGTGTGTCTGGGTCCCGTTCACCGAACTGCAAATGGCTAGTTAAATCTGTTGTGGTTCCTTGGATAACTGTGTGAATTCTAAAGTTAATACATGCCGACGGTCGCTCCGCTTTTGTACCCTGCTCCCTCTTATGCTGTGCTGGTGCCTCTGTGCGACCAGCGCCTCTTCCTCCAAACTGCACACGTCACTCGCGTGACCATCATTCCATGTGGGGTCTAGGACCTAATCATCTTCCACCCACTCCTCAACCCTACCCTCCTTACCGGTCTGCACACTGCAGAAAGCCACTGCACTGTTTTTCCAGCATGTAAAGTCTGCAAAGGACATATGGAAATTGTTTTAGAATTGTATCCAGGCAACAGTTTTCCCTATAAAATGACCTCTCAGTTTGACTTGTGAAGGTATTGCCCCCGAATTATAATGTCATATTGATATTTGACTGTCAGATATGAAGTGCACACCCCAAATTTACTTATTTTTTTTTTTTTTTATTGAAAATTTGCAAGTGTACAACATATTTTTTCAACTACGTGTTACATAAAGCAATGGATAACATTGAATAACGATTATCACAATTATGTAGTTATTCAAACAGTTAATTAAGGTTATGGTCATGGGTCCCGCTGTTTGTTTCAAATTTGGGGCTGTCTGTGTACCTGGGGTGTGGGCTATGAAAGGGGAGTAGGAAGAAGAGTCTGGAGTCAGACGTTTGGGCCAGTGTTAAACAGTCGTGTTATCTATGAGTGGTTTTTGAGGTATTCACACCAGGGTTGCCAAGTGTCTGTATATACTTGGTATTTTTCTGTTATTGAATAGCATGTTTCTTCTAGACCACGTATCGTTTCTACTCTTTGGATCCATTCGCGGATAGAGGGCGGATTTGGTTGCTTCCATAGTGTGGGAATGAGGTGATTTGCAGCAGATAGTAGGTGCATTAGCAGGGCTGCCTTCCGTTTTGGTATTGTTTGGGGCGGTATAATGAACAAGAGAGTTTCTGGTGTAAATGGGATATGTGTGTTTAATACTGTTTGTATTAGACCATGGATACCTTTCCAGTAACTATTGATGACCTTGCATGTCCACCAGGTGTGTGGTGTTTCCATTGGGAGTATGGCACCTCCAACAGAGGTTGTCGAGTACAGGAAAGAGTGATTTTAGTTTTGATGGTGTATAGTGCCACCTCACTATCCTTTTGTAATTTCCCTCTTGGGTTATTGTGTTTCAGGAAGTTCCGTGTATTTGAATATGAGGCGCCAAGTGTCTGGAGCTATACTGGTATTAAGTTTTTTTTTCTCCCACGTTGTGGTGAAGGGAGGTTGTGTTTGTGCTACTGTTTTGTACATCACTGAGTAATTTTTTCTTTAAGTGTTCCTTGCATTGTTGTTCAAATCGTGTTAGCTCGGTATGGTTTATGCGCTAAAGGACCTGTGCAGATGAAATGGGTGAGTTGTCTATATAGGAATAATTGCATCGCATTTTGTTTGTCTGTAAGGTCCCGTAGGGGTTTTATCTGGTCTCCTGTGTTACTCACGAGGTCCCCTAATTGCAAGTAATCTGAATGGAGGTACTGTTTGAACATCCTGCCGTCTTCCCCTGGTTGGAACAGCGGGTTGTGCGTAATAGGGTACAGCGGGGATTGATAGAGGGATATCAGGTGGTGTGTTTGTATTCTGGCCCACATGCGGAGTGATTGTAGGATGGGGATTGTGACATAGGAATGCTTGTCCTGATTTATGCCAGGGTATCGTTAAGATGGGTGCTCTAAAGAATCAATTTTCTATTGTCACCCATTGTGTAGAGGAGTGTGGGAGTGTCCAATCGTAAATTCTGGTTAGGAGGACTGCTTGGTGGTAGTGTTCTATGTCTGGTAGACCCAAATTTACTTTTATCACCCAAAACAATTTGAATTTTTTTAAAGTGCGCTGAAAGCACAGGATTTGACGCTTCTATTTGACTCTCGGATATGAAGTGCAGGGCCCAAATTTACTATTTAGCAGATTAGCACCCAGAAAATAAGGTTTACAATTGCGCTGTAACCGCACTATTTGATGCTTCTATTTGACGCTTCTATTTGACTCTCCGATATGAAGAGCACGCCCAAAATGTACTGTTTAGCACCAAAACAATAAGAATTTGTACAATTGCACTGTAACCGCGGTATTTGACGCTTCTATTTGACTCTGATATGAAGAGCACGCTCCAAACTTACTGTTTAGCATCAAAACAATTAGAATTTTTACAACTGCAATGGGACAGTAGTGTTTGACACTTCTATTTGACTCTCAGATATGAAGTGCACCCCACTAATGTACTGGTTTGCAGAATATTTTCCTAATCTGTCCCTGAAAGCGGCAGCATCCTCTCCCTACAGTAAGAGCTCATGTGACGTGCGGCGCTACGCGACTCCAGCTTATATATAGAGCCTGGGTCACATGCTGCACTGGCCAATCACAGCCCTGCCATTAGTAGGCATGGCTCTGATGGCTTCTAAGGGCACACAAGTCAAATGCTTGTTGATTGGTTGCCCTGCAGCCTTTCAAAACGCACCATTAAATCGCCGAACACTAAACTCCAACCCAAACATACACCGATATGTCAGTGTTCGGGTCCGGGGTCAAAAAACGTAATGTTCGGTTCGAACCCAAACTTTACAGTCCGGGTTCGCTCAACTCTACTACTGACAAGTAAAAGAGAAACAATAGAGGTGAAAAGGAAGAAATAAGGCAACATTTGAACGATATGTAAAGTATAAACCTGTACCATTTGATTTATGAAGCAACATAAAGAGCCATGCTGAGTATTAAGTTTCCTTACTACATGTAATTCTTCTTCTATTTAATATTATGAGCTTCTTGTTTTTATTTTTAGATTAAAATGTTAGAGAAGGAAGGGATGCAATCTAAAACAATATCAACAGAGGTACAGACAGAAAAAATAATCTGTGTAGACCAGATAATTGTAATTTAAATAATATTGTATACTTGTTGTTCAAGTCTTTAGCAATAAATTAGCCGGGAAAATACATTAAACCCTTGACAGGATTTACATTAAGAGCACCTGTTCTTTCGAAAGTATTTCTTCTGTTTGCGTTGGACTTTTATGCATCGTTTTGTCCTGATCTGCAATTAAAAAAAAAAAAATTATATAAAAACTAAAAACAGAGCGGAGTGGTCGCACTGTCTGTCAGCTCAGAGCAACCAGCGCTAACATTACCCTGTATGGGATTGAGAAATATACCTGCCGCTCCCTAAAAACATTACCGCTACTGGTCAATGTCAATCTATTTTACAGTTGGCGTTATGAAGATTGAAAGCCCTCTATGGTTTAAAGAGTTGCTAGATGCTACATTACATGATGCCAAGGGCCCTCTAATGGCTGGTTTCTTTGGCCATTATTTAGCTGAGCGCATCAGCTGGGTGCTCTCTCTGCCAATAAATTACACTAAGCAGACATAAATAGTGTCCCGGATTGGAAAATGGCACATCAATGACAGTGTCGAAGGTGGAGTTACACCTTCAACAGGAAAGGGAATAAACTCTGCAATATACAGACTCCAGGCAGCATGACCACTTTAAAATACCCAAATGAACATATATACATGAAATATTTCTTGTTACCTCTTCTGTAATGGAACTTTCTATCTCCAATGTTGAATCAGATGATTTTGAATATATTTCTTTGCTACTGGAAAGACTAGGCTGTGAAAGAAAAGGAAGATTCAAATATCATGAGAAAATATTGGTTAGTCGGATTTCTCGCTAAGCAGCTTAAGCACAAGCCTGGTCCCTCTGCTGTTCTATGTTCATTCGCACCCGCTACATTGGAAGAGGTTTCAGCTCTGCTCCGGTCCTCCCGCCCCACCACCTGCTCCCTAGATCCAATTCCCTCGCACCTCATCCGTACTCTGTCTTCTTCTCTTTCTCTACCTCTCACTCTCACTAAAATTCTCAATCTCTCTCTCTCCCCTCTGGTATATTTCCATTGCCCTTCAAACATGCAACTGTAACCCCAATTCTAAAGAAGCCCAATCTTGACCCTAACTCCCCATCCAACTATCGTCCTATCTTGCTACTGCCTTTTGCATCCAAGATCCTTGAAAAAATTGTGTATGCGAGATTGACAGACTTCCTCGAGTCCAACCCTCTGCTAGACCCGCTTCAGTCTGGTTTCCGCGCTAAGCACTCTGCGGAAACGGCACTGACCAAAGTATCCAATGATCTATTTGCTGCAAAATACCGTGGTTACTACTCTATCCTAATTCTCCTTGACCTGTCTGTGGCTTTTGACACTGTTGATCATCAACAGCTTCTTCTCATCCTCCGCAATATCGGTCTACAAGATACTGCTCTCTCCTGGTGCTCCTCCTACCTCTCCCAGCGCTCTTTCAGTGTTTCTTTCTCTGGCTCTGCTTCTTCTCCCCTACTCCTCTCTGTTGGTGTCCCCCAAGGGACACCAACAGAGAGCCTACTGTTCTCCATCTATACTGCCTCCATCTATACTGCCTCCCTTGGTAAACTCATTAGCTCCTTTGGCTTCCAATATCATTTCTACGCAGATGACACGCAAATCTACCTGTCCTCTCCTGATCTCTCCCCGTCCCTCTTGACTAGTGTCTCTGACTGCCTCTCTGCTGCTTCTAACTGGATGGCTGCCCACTTCCTTAAACTAAATTTGACCAAAACTGAAATTCTGGTCTTTCCTCCCTCAAGTATTGTTACTCCTGATCTGTGATTTTAATTGTAAAAATAGAGAATTTAGGAAGATAGTTTCCAAATACTGGCCAATTTTAAGAAATGACCCTCTCCTTAATTGCATTCTCCCGGAGAAACCAAAAATAACCTATAGAGGAGTAAAAAACTTGAGAAACACATTGACATTCAATCATATACCCCCTAAAGGACACAATAAGAATTTTTTTAACGAATCGAAAGGCTTCTATGGCTGTGGAAGTTGTGGGGCATGTAAAAATTCTAAAAGTAGGAGGAGAATAGTTAAAGAATTCTTACACCCCCAGAATAAGAATATTAAATTTAAAATCAAAGAATTGAATTACATGCTAGTCCACGAAAGTGATATATCTTTTAACATGCCCATGTGGGTTAGCATATGTAGGACGCACCAAAAGAAACCTACATACTAGAATACAAGAACATATTAGGAATATTAGGAATGGTTTTGATAAGCATAGTGTTTCCCTACATTTTAAGAATATGCATAATAGTGATCCTAATTTATTGGAATTTCATGCAATACAGAGAGTACAGCCAGATTGGAGGGGAGGAGATTTTATTAAGAAACTTGGCCAAAGGGAAATGCAATGGATTTTTAATTTGAACACTATGCAACCCAATGGACTCAATGATGACTTCGAACTTTGTCATTTTTTAACATAACGTATTTCTTTTTTATATAGGTATTTTATACATATTTTTATCATTTTGTACTTTTTAATGAGAATATACATTTTATTGGGAAGAGTACATATGCTTTTTATATATGTACTATATACGTATTTTTTACACTTACTACTTTTTTATCGAAGCCATCATTGGGTTTGCTACTTTTCCTATATGTATTCATGCTCATTACATGTTGTCATTTGTGAGATCAGTTTTAATTGATAAGCTTTTTTTGAATCTTCTACCTCTATTTATATTCCTTTTGTGAATCAATTTGCATATATCTGTGCCTTTATATGTTGTAATTTATATAACTAGTTTTAATTAATTAAATTTTTTTATTACTATTTTTCTTGTGAATTGCCATTTTAATTAGTGTTTAATTATGTGCTTTAAATACATATCAATTTTATATATTATAAGTTTTCTGTTTTCTAAATGCTTCTAAGTATATCGTTTATTACGAATTTATATACAAAGAGGGCGTTTTGCCCATATCTAAAATGGAGGCTTCAGCTATATGTTCCGGCTTGAGATGCGTCACGTGACGTTTTCGGTCACGTGGGACGCACCGAAATCGGAAGCTTGGCGACCACCAATAGGAACGATTACACAAGGAAGTAAGCTGATTGGATAACGAGGAAGATTGAAGCACCAACCGAATTGGAGGACACGATATTTGAACCACCGATAGCAAGCAGTACTTTACCGATTGAAAAAGCTGTCAGGACACCGTGAAACGCGTCTCGGCTAGGAGCAAGGACTTTATATTTACTTTTTATTCATTTATTGTTTTTCTCTTTCTCCTTTTTTTATTATATTATTTAGTTTTTCTCTTTTTATTTCTATTACATGAATAAATTTTGTTTCATATTTAAGTCCTTCTCCCATCTTTTTTGCTGCTGAAAGAAAGGTGGTAGCCTCCTTAAAGGCACAGAAACCTATATACTAGGAGCCGGGTATAAGGGCTCCTTACAAGGTGAGATGCCATTTATTTTAATATTCACCATTGTTCAGTGTGATTTACTACACAAGGACCTCTCCCTCTTTTACTTCCTTTATGTATGCATAAGGATCATATAAGACATTTGGGATCGATTGGGTATTGTGTCGCCTAGTACACACACGCCGTTGTGATCTGAGCCTATCCCAATTGGCTCAGCTACATGTGAGTGGGTCTATATATTTACTTATTGTGTTTGTTACCTAGCGTTACTTGCACCATTTGTATCTATATTTGTTTCAGATTCACTGTTTTTTCCTTCTGTACATTTGTATGCATATCCATATGGGTAAGTTGATAATTATTTGAGCGCTCCACATATACACTAGTGGTGGGTTTTTTTCTAAATTTCCTACACTGAGTGTTCACTTTGTTCACTATTCACAGTGGTAGCTGCTATTAATATTTTACGGAAAAAGATTAGCGCCTTAACACACTGCCTTTGTATTTGTTGTTACTCCTGTGTCTGTCTCCGTCTCCCAAGTCAACGGTGCTACCATCAGCTCCACCACGCAGGCTCGCTGCCTAGGTGTTCTCTTTGACTCTGACCTCTCCTTCAAGCCTCATGTTCAATCTATCGCCAAATCCTGTCATTTCCATCTGAAAAACATTGCGCGCATCCACTCCTATTTAACGCCAGATGCCACTAAGGTGTTGATCCATTCCACTGTCCTTTCTCGCCTTGACTACTGTAATCCACTTCTGTGGTCTTACGCGCTCCCAACTAGCGCCGTTACAGTCTAAAATGAATGCGGCGGCGAGGCTCATCTTCCTGTCCGCCCGCACCTCCCATGCCTCACCCTTCTGTCAGTCCCTACATTGGCTTCCTATAAAATATAGAGCTCAATTAAAAATTCTGGTTCTTGCTTTCAAATCTCTACATAATGCTGCTCCCACCTATCTATCCTCCCTTATACACAAGTATGTCCCGTCTAGGCCCTTACGATCTGCTGAAGACTTACGTCTATCTTCTGTCCGTACTCCCACCTCTGATGCTCGCCTTCAAGATTTCTCGAGGGCTGCACCGTTCCTGTGGAACCTGCTTCCCTCCTCCGTTAGATGCTCACCCAGTCTCCACTCCTTCAAAAAAATCGTTAAAAACCCACTTCTTCATACAAGCGTATCAATTAAACTGTTAATAGCTCCTGACTGATTACTCTTCTGCAACTGTCATTAGTCTAATACTATCCTTACCTTTTTGTGTCATTTTACCCCACTCCCTCTAGCATGTAAGCTCATTGAGCAGAGCCCTCAACTCCTCTGTTCCTGTGTGTCCAACATGTCTGTTCGTCCACCCATTGTAAAGCGCTGCGGAATTTGACGGCGCTCTATAAATATCATAATAATAATAGTCTGTGGGGGAAAAAATACACAAAAAAACTCCCTATCTCTTATTACACAAAATGTGGGTAATTAAAGGAAAGCTAAAAATGGTTGTTAAAACCGGGGCAGCTACACAACAGTGGTGGCGACTTCAAAAATGAAAGTGTCCACTAAAAACAATCAAATAACACTTTATCAAAATCATTGAGAATGGTACCGAGCACAATAAAAAGCAACGACATAGCATATAAACAGAGTAACACTAAAAATTTGTAACAATCGGATATCCGGTTAACTGAAAGTAACAAATTAGCTAAAAAAAAACAAAAAAGTCACTGGCAAAATCAATTATATATATATATATGGCACTCACAATGCTAAAATGAAACAAACTAGTTTTAATGAGGAAAGCAGTATATCTACTTAATGCTCTGCAAATAAAATATACTGCCGGTGGAAAGATGGATCGCTTTAAAGGTTATGAATTCTGTATATATAAAAACGTTCTATTTTACCATCATCCCTTTATTTGTCCACAGACTGTACCAATGGCCTAACATATAAACCGAGTAATGCTGAAATCTGCAATGAATAAACAGGCTAGTGTCAATGAACAGAGGGGTATTATCCGCCAAATGCTCTCTGCCAGTAAAAGGAATCCAGTAGAAAGATTGATCATCTAAATCTACAGACATGTAGTTGTAACCAGACAAGTTGGGCACACAGGAACAGAGGGGTTGAGGGCCCTGCTCAATGAGCTTACATGCTAGAGGGAGTGGGGTAAAAGGACACAAAAAGGTAAGGATAGTATTCGACTGACAGTTGCAGAAGTCAGGCGCTATTAACAGTTTAATGGATACGCTTTTATGAAGAAGTGGGATTTTAAAGATATTTTGAAGGAGTGGAGACTGGGTGAGCATCTAACGGAGGAGGGAAGCGAGTTCCACAGGAACGGTGCAGCCCTCGAGAAATCTTGAAGGCGAGCATCAGAGGTACGTCTTCAGCAGACCGTAAGGGCCTAGACGGGACATACTTGTGTATAAGGGAGGATAGATAGGTGGGAGCAGCATTATGTAGAGATTTGAAAGCAAGAACCAGAATTTTAAATTGAGCTCTATATTTTATTGGAAGCCAATGTAGGGACTGACAGAAGGGTGAGGCATGGGAGGTGCGTGCGGACAGGAAGATGAGCCTTGCCGCCGCATTCATTATGGACTGTAACGGTGCTAGCTGGGAGCACGTAAGACCACTGAGAAGCGAATTTCAGTAGTCAAGGCGAGAAAGGACAGTGTCATGGACCAGCACCTTAGTCGCATCTGGCGTCAAGTAGGGGCGAATGCGCGCAATGTTTTTTAGATGGAAATGACAGGATTTGGTGATAGATTGAACATGAGGCTTGAAGGAGAGGTCGGATTCAAAGAGAACACCTAGACAGCGAGCCTGCGTGGTGGAGCTGATGGTAGCACCGTTGACTTGGGAGACACACAGGAGTAACAACACTTGAGGGAGGAAAGACCAGAATTTCAGTTTTGGTCAAGTTTAGTTTAAGGAAGTGGGCAGCCATCCAGTTAGAAAGAGCAGAGAGGCAGTCAGAGACCCTAGTCAAGAGGGACGGGGAGAGGACAGGTAGATTTGCGTGTCATCTGCGTAGAAATGATATTGGAAGCCAAAGGAGCTAATGAGTTTACCAAGGGAGGCAGTATAGATGGAGAACAGTAGGGGACCAAGGACTGAACCTTGGGGGGACCCCAACAGAGAGGAGTTGGGGAGATGAAGCAGAGCCAGAGAGAGAAACACTGAATGAGCGCTGGGAGAGGTAGGAGGAGCACCAGGAGAGAGCAACATCTTGTAGACTGATATTGCGGAGGATGAGAAGAAGCTGTTGATGATCAACAGTGTCAAAAGCCACAGGTCAAGGAGAATTAGGATAGAGTAGTGACCACGAGATTTTGCAGCGAGTAGATCATTGGATACTTTGGTCAGTGCCGTTTCCACAGACTGCTTAGCGCGGAAACCAGACTGAAGCGGGTTTAGCAGAGAGTTGGACTCGAGGAAGTCTGTCAATCTCGCATACACAATTTTATCAAGGATCTTGGATGCAAAAGGCAGTAGCAAGATAGGACGATAGTTGGATGTGGAGTTAGGGTCAAGATTGGGCTTCTTTAGAATTAGGAGTTACAGTTGCATGTTTGAAGGGCAATGGAAATATACCAGAGGGGAGAGAGAGATTGAGAATTTTAGTGAGAGGTGGTGAAAGAGAAGACGAAGTACGGATGAGATGCGATGGAATTGAATCTAGGGAGCAGATGGTGGGGCGGGAGGACTGGAGCAGAGCAGAAACTTCTTCCAATGTAGCGGGTGTGAATGAACATAGAACAGCAGAGGGAGTGAAGTTAGGGGAAGTATTGTAAGGGGAAGAAGAAAGATGAGATCTCTTCTCTGATTGTAGAGATCTTGTCAGTGAAGTGAGTTGCAAAGTCTGAGGTGGTCAAGTTAGGTGGTGGAGGAGGAATAGCAGGGCGAAGAAGAGAGTTAAATGTGTGAAATAGTCGTTTGGATTCGCGGTAGAGTGTGGTTATGAGGGTATTGAAGTAATTAACTTTTGCAGAGGAATGAGCCAAGCTGTATGAGCTCAGCATAAATTTATAGTGGAGAAAGTCAGATGCACAGTGAGACTTTCTCCAACAGCGTTCAGCAGTTCTGGAGCATTTTTGGAGGTATTGAGTGAGCTTGGTGTGCCAGGGTTGTTGTTGGGGGGTCCTGCGGCGTTTAAATGTACAAGGTGCCATGATGTCTAGTTGAGAGGAGAGGGTGGAATTGTAGGAGGAGGTTGCAGAACTAGGACAGGTGAGTTTGGAGATTAGTGGAGAAATGCTCTAGGTCAAGACATTGGAGGTTTGGGCTAATGTTTGCGTCAAATCCCAATGACCTCATCATAAGCTTCATTAAAATTAATGTGGGAGGGAAGTCGGGCCTTGATTCTCTAAAACATGCTTGGTACTTATATTAAATCTATTTCTGTTTCTCACTTTTTATTGCTCGCTTTAAGAAAATCTAAAATTGCATGATAGAGTATGAAATACAGGAAGGACTAGAAAAGTCATGTCTCTCATCACCTGTACAGTTAATGATAATACAAAAACAGTGAGCACTCAATATATAAAATTACCACAGGATATCACATCAAGACACCTGTAAAAGATATAAGTAGGCTTCCATCTGGCGTAATTTAGTGTCCCTGTTGCCTTTCCGTGATGGTTGTGCTATTGACTGTATTCCCATAAATCAATTCCTTTTGAGGAGTGATGGTGTAAATGTAGATGCCTGGAGATCGGGGTCTCCAATTTTCTTGTCACCAATTTGACATGTTCATGGATATGGCATTTGAAAAGTCAGAAAGCCCACATATTTAATTCCACATGAGCAGACCCATACGTAGATCATTGCTGCTGTTTTGTAGTTAAAGGAGCATATCTTAAAACTTTCAGTTGAGTCACTGCTAGAGAATTCTTTTGTTTTTTAGTATGTATGGTTATGGGCTGCAATGTCCACAGCGATAGGTACCTAGCGGGAGGTATAGGTTTAAGGATGGTGGGTGATGTTGTGTTAAGATGACTTGGTACCAGTAAATCCCACAAGTTCCTCCCCCTACGTGCTGTAACCGATGGAAAAGGGGTAATAGCATTTTTAAGGTGTTGGTCAGAGAGCAGGATTGGCCAATATTTTTTGAGGATAGTTTATATATTATCCCATCCGGCGTCGTAGGTGCCTATGCAGTGTATGGGTGAAGCCACGTTTTTCTGGAAGGTTTCTTCAATAAGAAACCTCCATAGGCTCTTTTAAGGATTTTATTAGGGTATCCTTTTTTACAAGTGGAGGTAAATTAGAATCGTAATAATAATTGTATGGTAACTAAACCAACTTAGAAGGTTGTTAGTGGCTGTCTTCTTTTTATATAATGTAGTATTTATTTTGCGATTGGGTAATGTCTGGATGGTGATGTCCAAGAAATTTAGGCAATTACCACCTATATCGCTTGTGAGATATTCAGAGAGTTGACGTTGAGTTTGTGAATGAACTCTTTGAGTTTGGTGGGTATGTCTAACCAGATTAAAAATATATCGTCAATATATCTTTTCCAGCAGAAGACATGTTCCAAGAGGGGTTGCAGCAATGGGTCTGCTGTAATCTGTCTCTCCCACCAACCCAGGAACAGATTGGCATACGATGGTGAACAAGATTTTGCCGTTGAAAAGAAAGATATTATGTGTAAGGACATAGTATAGAAGATCCAGTAAAAAGTTGACATGTTCATCAGGTAATTTGGAGTGCGAGTGCAGGAAAGCGCCTACATGTTTAATCCCTAAATGATAAGGGATGGAACTGTGTAACGCCTCAACATCGAGGCTACAGATATTTGCTTCTATAGGTAGTGATAGGTGTGACAGAAAGTTAAGCATCTGCTTAGTATCCCTGATATGGGGACAATTTCATGACTATTAAGATACTGCCATTCTGGGTGATATTACCATTGCTTGATACTATAGGTCTACCCCTAGGATCCACTAGGGACTTGTGTACTTTCGGTAGACAATAGAACGTTGATAAGACTGGCTGTTTATAATATATGAACTCATATTCGTGTTTAGATATGAAATGCTGGTCCAAAGCCTCTGACGAGTACATGTAGTTCAGTCAGATACATGGGTGTAGGGTCTTTCATTATAGTACAGTAGGTATTTGTCTGTGAGTAACTGATCTGCCATTTTGACGTATTGCTGTCTATCCATAATGATGATATTCCCGCCATTATCTGAAGGTTTTATAATCGGGTTATGATTATTTTGAAGTTGTTTAAGGTCCAGAGATTCTTGATTAGTTAGATTACTCTTTGGATGTATAGACAGATCCTTAATTTGTAAGGATTCCATTTCTCTACATACCAGATCCACAAAGATCTCCAGATTATTATAATCTTTATATGGAGGGGTAAACCTACTCTTGGTTTTAAGATCTGTGTGGGGGATATTCTTAGACTTAGTGTCATTGGGTTCCAGTAGATCCACGGTGTGCAGACATTCAAGATTACGGAGTGTTAACCCAATGTTCTGTGCTTTAGCCTCCTCTTTCATGATATGGTATTTATGAAGGGCTAATTTCCTGACCAACAGATTAATATCTTTGGCCCATATGAATTTATCGAATGGAGGCACTGGGACAGGACTTGCAGAGAGGGTAGTAGTTGAAAGGTTAATAATCCTGAGCGGAGTGTTATTTATTGTCTGCATCTCCTCTGGTCTCTTGCCCTGTTTTCTCTGGTCCTTTGCCCTAATCTTATTTCTGCTTGACGTAGTCCTAAAAAATCCACACCTTTTTTCAGTGTACCCTTAAGTGTGTTGTCCTGTGTATTCGGTTTGGAGGAGGATGAGGTGTCACCCTCAGTGTCTGTGGAGTCATACTGAAATGATTTAGAGTCAATCCTACACTCAACCCTTTTCGAAATCTATAGTGTCTCTCTGGAATTTTTGTTGTTTCTTAGCTTTCACCTGATTAGAAAATTTGTCAATAGTGATGTCGCGAACAAAAATTTTTCGGTTTGAGAACGTGAACTTCCGCAAATGTTTCGCGAACGGGCGAACCGCCATAGACTTGAATAGGCAGGTGAATTTTAAAACCCACAGGGACTCTTTCAGGTATGATGTTGTATCGATCAGGTAGTGGAAGGGTTACGCCCGCGACACCCTGTTACGTCCCCCTCATCAGGCCTTTTTTAGTCGAATGTATCGCCCACTGTCAGTCCCTTTGGGATCCCTCCCTCATTCATCTTAATAAAGGTGAGGTAATCTAGACTTTTTTGACCTAGGCGACTTCTCTTCTCAGTGACAATACCTCCTGCTGCACTGAAGGTCCTTTCTGACAGGACACTTGAAGCGGGGCAGGCCAGAAGTTCTATCGCAAATTGGGATAGCTCAGGCCACAGGTCAAGCCTGCACACCCAGTAGTCAAGGGGTTCATCGCTCCTCAGAGTGTCGATATCTGCAGTTAAGGCGAGGTAGTCTGCTACCTGTCGGTCGAGTCGCTCTCTGAGGGTGGATCCCGAAGGGCTGTGGCGATGCGTAGGACTTAAAAAGGTCCGCATGTCCTCCATCAACAACACGCCTCTAAAGCGTCCTGTCCTTGCCGGCGTGGTCATGGGAGGAGGAGGATGACTTCCACCTCTCCCCCTGTTAGATTCCCGTTGTGCTGTGACATCACCCTTATACGCTGTGTAAAGCATACTTTTCAATTTATTTTGCAAATGCTGCATCCTTTCATACTTGTTGTAATTCGGTAACATTTCCACCACTTTCTGCTTATACCAGGGGTCTAGTAGCGTGGACATCCAGTACAGGTCGTTCTCCTTCAGCCTTTTTATACGAGGGTCCCTCAACAGGCACGACAGCATGAAAGACCCCATTTGCACAAGGTTGGATGACGAGCTACTCATGACCTGTCCTTCGTCCTCAGTGATCTCACTGAAGGTATGTTCTTCCCCCCAGCCACGTACAACACCACGGGTACCAGATAGGTGACAACGAGCAGCCTGGGATGCCTGTTGTGGTTGGTCCTCCTCTGACTCCTCTTCCTCACAATCCTCTTCCAGTGTTGCCGCTTGTCCAGCAAGCGATGCTGATAAGGCTGTTTCTGGTGGTGATGGTGACCACAACTCTTCCTCTTCACCCCAGATAGCAAGGATAACTTGCCACAAATGTGTGGAAGACTTAAACTGTAAGTCTGTTTAACTTGCTGCACATTTTCACTGGCAAGTGATTCACTAGCAGAGCTCTTGCAGCTCAAATTCCAGTTGACACTTTTTACATTTATAGCACATTTGCTTGGCAAGTCACGAGCAAGAGTAAAATTGCTGTGACAAGTCTACAGCAAGAGCCCTGCAAGTCTTCAGCAAGAGCACAGTTGCAGTGGCAAGTTTAAGAATAAAATATATTCTTAATAAAATATAAGAATAAAATATAAGAATAAAATATATTTTATACAATTGTGCACGTTCTATGTAAATCTGAAAATCAAATGCAAATTTTATGCCATTACTGACATGGATAAATTAATCTTACTTTTGTTAAATGTGGAAAAAACTGCAAACCTCAATAGTGCATTAAGAAAAAAGTGATCAACATAAAAATATTAATTAAAATATTTTAATAAAATCAATACATAAAGCATTACATCTTACAAACAGTTACATTTTTATTAGGTTGAACGTTTGCCAAACATGTAAAAGAATTACTAAACATATAACTACAACGATAACAGTCAAAGAATAATTACATTTTTCAAGACAAACAAAATATATAATTGGTATCTGTTCTATGGGCTTGGATCTGGAGCTGGCCTGTGAAAATAAAAACAATTATTAGTAAGCATCGAAAAAAAAATTTCTAGAGAGAAACAGTACTAACTATATGATAAACAGACATATATCCATATGTGATGAAATAACGTGCCTTTAGAGAGAACCTCTCACTTCAGAAATATATTCAATCGAGGATTAAATACTAATATTCGAAATGTCAACAAATAAGAACCGTATTTCATAGGTCTTTTGCATTCTGAAAATTATCTATCTTTAATACTAAAAAAATATATCAACTAATAAAGAATCTGAAAACACTTCAACCTAATGTTGCACTAAAATAACTGCTCACTTAAATTAATGTACACATCATTGACGTATTCCAATAAATCATACAACTCATAAGGTTTTAAATATACAACTGTGTTAAAGAGGCACATTGAGTCCAACTGTAAAAGGATACACCTCAATTTAAGAGATTACCAGTTTGTTTTTCAGAGATTTGCTTGTTTTCAAAGCATCTACCAATTTTTGAAAGTCCAAAGACTTCATGGCCAGAAGACTAAAAACTGATGTCATCTTCTGTGATGCTTTTGTGTAATGTCTCTTTAATTGGAACTCAACTGCAGAAACAATAAGTTTCACCTCCTTTATTTTATTGAAGTGAACAAGGTAGACTGTATCTTTAAATACACATGCAAGGAAAAAATGCAATGCTTATTTGTCAACAGAGAGTTTAGAGAAATTAAATACTATAATAATTGATATGACTTGCTTCCTTGACAAGAGATTTACTTAACTTAGAAGCACTCTGGCACTGGAATGGTTAATTCACCCAATGGAGGAAAAGGAAGGAGTCTCTTTTAACAAACTGCAGTTTAGTAGTGAGAGAAAGGAAGTCCGTTTGTCCAAGCCGAGGTCTGAGAGAGGAGAAGGTAGAAATCCGTTTACAAGCCGAGGTCTGGGGGATGAGAAGGTAGAAATCCGTTTACAAGCCGAGGTCTGGGGGATGAGAAGGTAGAAATCCGTTTACAAGCCGAGGTCTGAGAGATGAGAAGGTAGAAATCCGTTTACAAGCCGAGGTCTGAGAGATGAGAAGGTAGAAATCCGTTTACAACCCGAGGTCTGAGGGATGAGAAGGTAGAAATCCGTTTACAAGCCGAGGTCTGGGGGATGAGAAGGTAGAAATCCGTTTACAAGCCGAGGTCTGAGAGATGAGAAGGTAGAAATCCGTTTACAAGCCGAGGTCTGAGGGATGAGAAGGTAGAAATCCGTTTACAACCCAAAGTCTGAGAGAGGAGCCGGTAGCATCGAGTGGGGCAGCTGATCTTACTGCCGCACCTGAGTGTATAATCCAGCCCTTTGAATCTGGCGCGGTCTTCCTAAGTATCGTGGAAAGACCGCGTCAGAAAAAAGGGCGGAGCTAAGCGCAGTGAACCCGGAAGTGGGTTCCGGCGGCAGCATGAATGTTAGGTATACCTGACAGTACCCCCTTCTCATGGGGCATCCTCTGGGTGCACTTATTTCGGTTTAAAGGGGTAGCATTTGTGAAAAGCATCAATTAATCTCTTTGCATGAACATTAGATGAATCTTCCCAGGTATCTTCATCAACTCCATAACCTTTCCATCTGATAAGGTATTGTAAAGAGCCACGGTGGATACGAGAATCCAAAATCTTATGAATTTCATATTCTTCTTCACCTTGGACGATGATAGGTTCAGGAGTTGTTACTATTTCTCTATGGAAAGGATCAGGGATGTGTGGCTTAAGCAAAGAGACATGGAATACTGGATGAAGTTGAAAACTTGGAGGAAGTTTTAATTTAACAACGTTATCATTGATGATTGTAGTTATTTGAAAAGGACCAAGAAAAAGTGAGCTCAATTTCTTTGAAGGACGGTTTGTGGTAATATTTTTTGAAGAGAGCCAGACAAGATCCCCCACTTTATAAGGAGGGGGAATTATTCTTTTATGGTCAAAAAACTTTTTCTGGTAGTTTTGGGCGAGTTGAAGATTCTCCCGTAATTTAAGGAATAGAGAAGACATAAATTCATTTTTTGAAGTAACCGTGGGATTGGATGAAGAATTAGATGGGATGGGAAATGAGGACGGATGAAATCCATAGTTGGAGAAAAAAGGAGTCATTTTCGTACTAGAATGAATGGTATTATTGTAAGAAATTTCAGCCATAGGTAACCAAGTGGTCCAGTCATCTTGCAGGTATGAACAATAACATCGGAGATATTGTTCCAAACATTGATTAACTCTCTCTGTTTGCCCATTAGTCTGGGGATGATAGGCAGAAGAGAGTTTGCGTTGAATTTGAAGAGAGAGACACATCTCTTTCCAGAATTTGGAGGTAAATTGTGTCCCCCTATCAGAAATAATTTCTTCTGGAAGACCATGAAGCTTTACAATATTATCAATAAAGACTTTGGACAATTCTACGGAGGAGGGTAATTTTTTTAAAGAGATGAAATGGGACATTTTAGTGAAGCGGTCCACAACAACAAGAATAGTGGTGAACTGTCGGGATGGAGGAAGGTCAACAAGAAAATCCATAGAAATGGATTGCCAAGGTTTTTATGGAATAGGTAAGTTAAGTAGTAATCCAAAAGGTTGATTATGTTCAGATTTGGACCTTATCTTGGCGAGGCCACCAATAATATCGTGAAGTTAGTTCAAGAGTTTTCTTTATTCCAGGATGTCCAGCTAGGGGTGAATCATGAACCATTTTGAGTAATTTGTTCCTAAGAATGGGAGGAATATAAATCCTATTTTTAAAGTAAAATATACCATCCTTTTTTGTTAAATTAGGTGTTTTGGGAAGTTCAAGATCCTTTTGATTCAAGTTCCTTAAGTCATCCTGAAGAGAAGAGAGGATCCCTATTATTTTGTTAGGAGGATAAACATCAATAGAAGTTTTAGAAGGAATTCGAGAAAGAGCGTCAGCCTTTTTATTTCTAGTTCCAGGTCTGTATATTAATTGGAAGTTAAACCGGTTAAAAAATAGGTTCCATCTAACTTGTCTAGCCGTAAGGGTTTTATTAGTATAAAGATATTCAAGATTTTTATGGTCTGTATAGACTATGATAGGTTGTTTTGTATCTTCTAATAGATGGCACCAATTTTCAAAGGCAGCTTTAACACTTAATAATTCCTTTTCACCAATAGGATAATTTTTTTCAGCAGAGCTCAAGGATCTTGAAAAGAATGCGACTGGATGAAGTGGATCTTGAGGAGTCTTTTGCTGAGAAAGAACTGCTCTGATAGCTGAATCTGATGCATCGACTTCTAGGACATACAAGAATGTTGGATTAGGTAGCTGTAGAATAGGTGCAGTTGTAAATCTTTTTTTTAAACTATCGAAGGCAGCTTGTGCATTTTTATTCCATTTGAAAGGACGTTTAGTACTGTTAAGGTGGTTAAGTGGATGTGATACCTCTGAGTAGTTTCTAATGAATTTTCTATAGAAGTTTGCAAATCCAAGAAATCGTTGCAATTCTTTTGTAGTAGTAGGAACGGGCCAGTTAATAATACATTCTATTTTAGAGTTATCCATTTTCAGAGAATGAGGTGAAATAATGTATCCAAGAAAGGAGAGTTCAGTAACTTCAAAAATACATTTCTCTGGTTTAGCGTATAATTTGTGAGTTCTCAATCTAGATAGAACCCATCTTACATGCTTCCTATGCTCATCCAAATTGTTAGAATATATTAGAATATCATCTAAGTAGATAATAACACAAACATCCAAAAGATCTCTAAAGATATCATTTATAAAATGTTGGAATGTTGCAGGGGCATTACAAAGCCCAAAAGGCATCACTAGATATTCGTAGAGACCATATCTAGTCCGGAAGGCGGTCTTCCATTCATCATCCTGTTTTATTCTGATGAGGTTATATGCGCCTCGGAGGTCGAGTTTAGTGAATATAGTTGCGGTTCTTAACCTTTCAATTAATTCATTTATTAGTGGAAGAGGATAACGATTTTTTATGGTTATTTTATTTAAGGCTCTGTAATCTATAATGGGTCGGATGGTTTGGTCCTTATTCCTCACAAAAAATATACTAGAGGCAGCCGGTGAAGTCGAGGGTCTGATGAATCCTTTACGTAAATTTTCATTAAGATATTCTTTTAAGGTCTGTAATTCCTTTTCAGAAAGTGGATAAATGTGTCTATAAGGAATGGGAGCACCAGGTATTAGATCTATTTGGCAATCATATGCTCGATGAGGTGGAAGTGTTTCCGCTTCTTTTTTACAAAAGACATCTGAAAAGTCAGAGTAGAATGGAGGTATAATTGATTCCTGAGTAGTTTGGAGAATAGGAATATGTTGGAAGCAGGTTTTTTTTTGCAAAAGTCAGAAGGAAAAGAAATGGAAAAGGGTGACCATTTAATTAAAGGATCATGAGTTTTTAACCAATTAATTCCTAGAATGACGGGATAAAGTGGAGATTTAATAACATCAAATGTAAGGAACTCTGTGTGTACGTTATTGGTAATCATTCTTAGAGGAATTGTCTCATCTTTTATGGGTCCTGAGGATATGAATGAACCATCAATAACTCTGATTGGAATAAAATTGGTTTTTCGAACACACGGAATTTTATTCTTTGCAACAAAAGAAAAATCAAGGAAGGTTCCATTAGCACCAGAATCAATAATGGCTTCAGTCACGATTCTTTTTGTATCCCACTGTAATATGAGAGATATAGAAAAATAAGTAGATGTTTTCTTTTTGTGAAGAACGTTCAATATAGAAGTAGATGAATGAAGCTTACCAGCTTTCGAATGGATTAGTAGGGGACATTCTGGGATTAGATGTTCTTTTGAAGCACAATACATGCACAAATTTAGTTGTCTCCTTCTTATCCTTTCTTCCGAAGTAAGAGGGCTTCTTATTATACCAACTTCCATAGGTTCATTGTGAGGAAGAGATTTTTCAGGAAATTTTGGAGTAGTAAAATGTTTTCTCCAGTTAGACGTAGTAAGAACTTTTTCAGCCCTTCTTTCTCTTAGACGTCTGTCAATACTAATGGAAAGTTGAATCAAGGCATTTAAGGTGGGAGGAAGTTCAATACGAGAGAGTTCATCTTTCACAGCTTCTGATAATCCGAGACGGTATTGATTGCGTAGTGTGATGTCATTCCATTGGGTTTCGGGAGCCCATCTTTTAAATTCGGCGATGTAATCTTCAACAGGTCTGTTCTTTTGGTGGAGAGTTCTGATGGTTAAATCAGCAGTAGCCTGTTTATATGGATCTTCATATAATAAAGACATAGCTTCAAAAAATTCATCCAGTGAATCTAGTATGGGATCATCATTCTCTAAAAAGGAATGGGCCCAAGCCATAGGTTCACCTCTTAGAAAGGAAATTACTGAACAAACTTTTGACCTTTCAGTGAGGTAAGATCGAGGTTTCAAAGCTATCAGAAGTTTGCAAGAATTTAAAAACTCTCTGTACTTTGTTCTATCTCCATAAAATTTTTCTGGATTACAGACAGCAGGATCACCAGCCGATTGAAGAGCGGCATGAGGAAGATGGCCTTGCATGTCTCTAACATAGGTTAATATTCTCTCATTTGTAATTTGCAATTCCTGTAACCCTTGAGCAATTGTATCTACTCTATTGGTTAGGGCAGAAACTTGAGAGTTAATATCTGCTGGTTCCATTGAATGGGCTGGATTATTCTGTGATGCTTTTGTGTAATGTCTCTTTAATTGGAACTCAACTGCAGAAACAATAAGTTTCACCTCCTTTATTTTATTGAAGTGAACAAGGTAGACTGTATCTTTAAATACACATGCAAGGAAAAAATGCAATGCTTATTTGTCAACAGAGAGTTTAGAGAAATTAAATACTATAATAATTGATATGACTTGCTTTCCTTGACAAGAGATTTACTTAACTTAGAAGCACTCTGGCACTGGAAGGGTTAATTCACCCAATGGAGGAAAAGGAAGGAGTCTCTTTTAACAAACTGCAGTTTAGTAGTGAGAGAAAGGAAGTCCGTTTGTCCAAGCCGAGGTCTGGGGGATGAGAAGGTAGAAATCCGTTTACAAGCCGAGGTCTGGGGGATGAGAAGGTAGAAATCCGTTTACAAGCCGAGGTCTGAGGGATGAGAAGGTAGAAATCCGTTTACCACCTGAGGTCTGAGAGAGGAGCCGGTAGCATCGAGTGGGGCAGCTGATCTTACTGCCGCACCTGAGTGTATAATCCAGCCCTTTGAATCTGGCGCGGTCTTCCTAAGTATCGTGGAAAGACCGCGTCAGAAAAAAGGGCGGAGCTAAGCGCCGTGAACCCGGAAGTGGGTTCCGGCGGCAGCATGAATGTTAGGTATACCTGACATCATCTTCTGCTATAGGTACTTGTATTTGTGCTCTGGCGTCAAATCTTTACTCTATTTTTTCAAGTCTTCCAGTTATGTCTGCCGTCCACTGCAGAACAGCTGCCCATTTTCTATTCTCTCTTACTGGAGCTGGAAATAAAAAAAGACAGGAATCAGTAAGATTCAGACATTACCGAGAGCAACTTTAAATGCCCTGTTGTAATTATTGAGCACTCTCCATTTGACCATGTCAGAAAGTGACAACTAAACTATGGTTTCCTCCTTTTATTCAGCATACAAATTATGCAAACTACCTCAAATTTCTACTTCAACACAAAAGTAGATTCATCGAAGAGCTATTTTTTTTTTTAGTTTTAGCCTTAGATCAAGGTAAAACAATGTACAGCAAGCATATTGGAACCAAATGAAGAGTACATGATCTTTTGCAAGCAGTGTGGAAATGAAGCAGACAATATAACTTATTTAAAATAATAAAACATGAACACAAAAAAATATACATTGCAAAAAAAAAAAAAGAAATGTGTTAGACAAACCTGAATAATAGGAAATGTGCTGCAAGTCTTCTTGAACGGAAGAATAGTGTGAAACTCTACTAGATGCAGCAGAATCGAAAAGAATGATAGTTGGAGGACTTCGAAGAATGCAGAGATTTTGTAACGGACGACTCATGTTGGAAAGGTGTAAAGCAGGATTTAGAAATATCTGTTAAAGTGTGTGTAAGGGGTGCATTATTAGAGGGGCAATGTGTAGTTGAAACAAGCTGGGCTGATTGGGGGAAGTTAGTTGGTGAAGAAACTTATGGAACATTAGAAAAAATAGCTGAGGAAGGAAAAGGTAACTGAGAATAAAGGAGCTGATGCAGCAACTGGTACATGAAAGGACTCAGGCTGAGGGAAAGGTGGTAGCACAGATGATCGTTGTTGTACGGATGGACACCTTGTTACACGGTTTTGTATTTGTTTCTGCTATGTCAGATCCTTCATCACCAGCCTCTTCTCCAGGAAGCAACACAGTTGCTTTTTTGATTTTCCTTCTAGGTCACTGAGGTCAGGTTCAGGGTCCAAGCCTGAGGTTTCCTCTGATTTTTTAAGATTACTTCTGGCCAAAGCAAATGTAGCTGGAAATGCACAAAGACAAAGAAAATAAATATTAAATATATATATATATACACACACATACATACACACACACACAAAAGAAGTATACTGTAGGACATAAACTAGAAGAAAATGACTAGCAGGTTTATTGTATTCCTATACAAAAGAGTAGATACTCACAATAACATGCACTTTGCAGATTGCCCACTTGTATGCTGTTCTGTGGACTCACGTCATCCTTAATGAGGCGTCCTCTCATTTGGTCAGTTTTAGACTCTGGATAGTAACATGTAGAGTAATCAGTCGCCAGCCATGAAAGTAGAATAATGCCTGGAGCATCATCTTCATCTATAAATTTGACGATTGCAAATGCATTTGCTTCTGCCACATACAACTTTCACAGAAAAGATTATAACTCACTCTTATGAAAAAAAATAAGATAAAGTATACACAAAATAAATGATGAAAGTAATTTTATATAGCATGTACCCTTGCCTTCATTAAAAATGCATTTAAGAAATGAATGAAATTACATAAACTGGATAGATTAATAAAACCTGCAGATTAGCCACTTCCATGCCATGTAATGGAAGGGGTTAATGCCCCCAGAGTGTCAGGCGTGTATTTTAAACACAGGACAACCCCTTAATTGAAATGCGTCCTTCCATGTTTCCAGTCAGGCCCTGCCCCACCAGCCGTGTTGATTCTTAATGAGGCGAAGGATCTCTTCCCTTCACCTCAGCCGGACGGCTGGAGACCATACAGTGCAGCCTTATTGTGGCCAAAGGCAGGCGAAATACTGCGGCCAAAGGCAGGCGAAATACTGCTTCAATAGCAGTACTGAGCCTTAGTCAACATCACCTCTGATACAGTTTAAGATCCATTTGGCTGCCAGTACAGCTACCTTCGGTCCTTAGTGAATTAACCTGTAAATATATTTAATTTTGTTAATAAATAGCTAAATAAGGCTTAAATGTGGCACAAAACAGAAAAAATACAAAGATTAACAGAAAGTATGCATAGTGCAATGTCTCAAAAGACCTTACACCCACAAGGTAGAGGGGCCTACTCTATGTAAGAGAGAATAGACAACAGAGACATCGTCAAGATATAGTAGCATCAACTTTTCAGTTACATCTGCAATTTTACTTAAAATAAGTTTATCTAACTCACTAACTTTACAGATTCCTAAGTAAATGCTGTTGCAAAAACCCTCTTCATAGAAATGTTCTACTTATTTGAATTTGTCCAATTATGCACATTCCATTAAAAAATGAATGGATAATATTTTCTATAAGAACAATTGTTCCATCAGTTATTCTGCAGCAATGGTTAGGTTGTGAGGTTGTCATTTTCATACCGTTCACTTTTAAACATCTGTATTGTTCACCTGTATCTAAACAATTCAATACTGGACCCGATGTATACAGTGAAGTGTAAGTGGCCTCAAGGCCCATGATGGCATACCATTTGCAAAAGTAGACAACCCAAGGTATTTCCAATGGGGTATGTTCAATCTTTTTTAGTAGCCCCTTAGTCACAAACACTGGCCAAAATTGGTGTTCAAATTAGACACAAAAAATAGTAACGCTAAATCCCTATTTCTCCGGAATAAAATGATAAATAATAAGTGTGGGTGCACTTAACACGAAAGAGGTGAAGTACGGTTGAACAGACATATAGTCAAATTCCAAGTTTTGTTTACGTTTTATTTTGATTAAAACATGTACATTTGGCTCAGTTCTTCAGGGTAAATATTGCCGTTTTTAATAAAACGTGATTTGTTTTAGTGAGCTATTCCAGTTATTAATGTCATTTAATGGGAAATTTTAGATACCAAGGGTTTGTTAGGTGTACACATAAAGTTAAAAAGAGTCAAAGTTTTAAAACAAAGATTTTATTTATGAATTTATTTTAAGAAGTATAGGTGACTGCTTTGCAGCTTATTCAGCTATAGAGCTACTGAATGAGACAGTTTTCTCAGAAGGATTGCATGTTAAGCAAAATCTCAGCATATAAATGAGGAAAACTTAAATATTGCAAACTGTGCTACACTAATGTAATATTATGTTTAGTTACTCCTTGATTTCTATCCTCCCTGAACTCTATATCAGAACTCATGGTTCCCACTCAGCTCTCTTCACACAACCTCCAAGTGATTATAAAATGGCTGTCAGCACCATAGAAGGAAAAACTTACAGCAATGAGATGGAACGTCAGCCCCTCTGTCTGACCTCTGTGGTGGGATGTACACATTGCACACAACATTCTAACCACTTGTAGCAGACTTGCAGCAAAGTTGCAAAGCAAGTTGATTTGGAGACTTGCAATGCAGACTTTAAGCAAATGTGCAACACCTGTGAAGCTTGACAATAAGAATAGGGAATGTTCCCCCTACATAGGGTCACTTGGCATATATGGATTGACACCTATCCTAAGGATCCCTGATACAAACTGACACAGAGCAGAATAGGGAATGTTCCCCTTACATAGGGTCACTTGGCAGATATGGATTGACACCTATCCTAAGGATCCCTGATACACACTGACACAGAGCAGAATAGGGACTGTTCCCCCTACATAGGGTCACTTGGCAGATATGGATTGACACCTATCCCAAGGATCCCTGATAAACACTGACACAGAGCAGAATAGGGACTGTTCCCCCTACATAGGGTCACTTGGCAGATATGGATTGACACCTATCTTCAGGATCCCTGATACACACTGACACAGAGCAGAATAGGGACTGTTCCCCCTACATAGGGTCACTTGGCAGATATGGATTGACACCTATCCTCAGGATCCCTGATACACAATGAGACAGAGCAGAATAGGGACTGTTCCCCCTACATAGGGTGACTTGGCAGATATGAATTAGGTAATCTATATCAGCAATGGTTATGCCCAAATTATGGGTAGCTTTGGCGCGCATTGGAATGCACTCTTCCTCCCTCATTTCCATAAAGTACTGCATATTTTGCTCCAAGGAAACCATTGCTGTTGTAAATTGCCTAACGCCCTCATTCAAAATGTTTGACATGGAGTGTTCCTCAGTTATTACATTCTCGAAGAGTTCTCGCTGATTCTCCATATCCTGCTGTATGGACGTCTCAAGTTCAGCTTGGTGAGCCTGGATCGTCTCATACAGCGCAGCCAACTGTGGAGGAAGTTGTGGCAACGGCATTTCTTCGGCCCATATCCTGCTGTATGGACGTCTCATGTTCAGCTTGGTGAGCCTGGATCGTCTCATACAGCGCAGCCAACTGTGGAGGAAGTTGTGGCAACGGCATTTCTTCGGTCCATATCCTGCTGTATGGACGTCTCCAGTTCAGCTTGACGAGCCTGGATCGTCTCATACAGCGCAGCCAACTGTGGAGGAAGTTGTGGCAACTTCATTTCTTCGGCCACTGATGTCACTGAACCAGGATCCACTGCTGTAAGGGTAATGGTACCCTCCTCTTGTAGGGGGAGAGCACCATCATAAACTATAGGGGAGAACAGAGAAAGAACATTGTTAGCATGTGTCATATGTTGCAATGCTAACTATTATGTGTACAACATTATTAAAACTTGGAAATAAAATATATGCGGTCATGGTATTAATTTATTATGGTCTAAGTATATTTATGCGTCTTTGTCCCCCCCAGCCCTTTCTCTGTCTCTTTGTGACCTCTCAACGCCTCTTTGTGCCCACCTCCCTTTTCTTCTAATCTCACTACATGTATCATGGCCGAGCGTTCCCAGGTAGAGAATCTCCTGTTTCTGATCGTTGCAGTCAGCTTCCTGTCAGGCCAAGTAGAGGTCCACTCAGCCACAGTACATAAAGTGAACAAGAGAGGAGCGATGTGCGCTCCCCCCCTACCCCAGCTGGTCACCGAGACATTGAGCCCCCTGGCCAGTGCGCCCTAGGCAGACGTAGAGTTTGCAGAGCGGTTGACCCGGCCCTGCCTGTTACATAAACTAGTATGCCTGCAAAGAATTAATCTAAAATAGTATGTGCGCTCCTAAATAATATATATATAACCAATAACAGACAGTGTCTCTCAAGAAACATTTGTTTTAATAAGGGATATAATCAACATAATATCGTTGAATCTACACCTCTCACACAATAGAATGCACCCCATATACACTAGATGGTACTGCAAACAATATTGATACTGTGATAACATGATAGAGAGCTCACGGCTTGTGATAGCTGCTAGTGTGATATGAGATAAACTCCTAACAAAATGAAAAGGCGGGTTGCAACCTGGCGTGTGGGTGCACTGCATTGGTTTGTACCAAATATAGATAAAAAAATAAATGCTGTTGCAGGATAAGTGTATTACACCAAAAAATTAAAATGTACTGATAAATAAAACAGGAAAAAAAAACCACATAAGGCGCACACACATATATATCTAACAATGCTATGCAAATTCTTACAAGAGGAAAGTGAAGCCAGGCACATCTCCATGGAGAAAGGAGGTGAACCTGCTGCCCTACTTTCTGTGGAGACAGTATCTACAGTAGTTCATGATGCCTCTTCCTGGGATTGAAGGGCTTGCGCTGATGGTATAGAAAATACAAATTGGAGGGTTAACACATGAAAACTGATGTATGTACATTTTGACTAACAAATATGATTTTAGCAACGTACCTTTGGATGTTTCAGCACCAGTTGTCCTCTCAATCCCAACAAGGCTGTCTTTTCCCAGGAACTGCAGGAGCTCGTCTTCATAGGGTAGGACTGTTTCTATATATATGTTTAATGACTAGTGATGTCGCGAACACAAAATTTTCGGAACGCGAACTTCCGCAAATGTTCGCGAACCGGGCGAACGCCATAGACTTCAATGGGCAGGCGAATTTTAAAACACACAGGGACTCTTTCTGGCCACAATAGTGATGGAAAAGTTGTTTCAAGGGGACTAACACCTGGACTGTGGCATGACGGAGGGGGATCCATGGCAAAACTCCCATGGAAAATTACACAGTTGATGCAGAGTCTGGTCTTAATCCATAAAGGGCATAACTCACCTAACATTCCTAAATCACAATGGATATGGATTGACATATGACATATTGACACCTTGACATATGGATTGACACCTGTCCTCAGAGACCCTGATACACACTGACACAGAGCAGAATAGGGACTGTTCCCCCTACATAGGGTGACTTGGCAGATATGGTTTGACACCTATCCTAAGGATCCTTGATAAACACTGACACAGAGCAGAATAGGGACTGTTCCCCCTACATAGGGTCACTTGGCAGATATGGATTGACACCTATCCTCAGGATCCCTGATACACACCGACACAGAGCAGAATAGGGACTGTTCCCCCTACATAGGGTCACTTGGCAGATATGGATTGACACCTATCCTCAGGATCCCTGATACACACTGACACAGAGCAGAATAGGGACTGTTCCCCCTACATAGGGTGACTTGGCAGATATGAATTAGGTAATCTATATCAGCAATGGTTATGCCCAAATTATGGGTAGCTTTGGCGCGCATTGGAATGCACTCTTCCTCCCTCATTTCCATAAAGTACTGCATATTTTGCTCCAAGGAAACCATTGCTGTTGTAAATTGCCTAACGCCCTCATTCAAAATGTTTGACATGGAGTGTTCCTCAGTTATTACATTCTCGAAGAGTTCTCGCTGATTCTCCATATCCTGCTGTATGGACGTCTCAAGTTCAGCTTGGTGAGCCTGGATCGTCTCATACAGCGCAGCCAACTGTGGAGGAAGTTGTGGCAACGGCATTTCTTCGGCCCATATCCTGCTGTATGGACGTCTCATGTTCAGCTTGGTGAGCCTGGATCGTCTCATACAGCGCAGCCAACTGTGGAGGAAGTTGTGGCAACGGCATTTCTTCGGTCCATATCCTGCTGTATGGACGTCTCCAGTTCAGCTTGACGAGCCTGGATCGTCTCATACAGCGCAGCCAACTGTGGAGGAAGTTGTGGCAACTTCATTTCTTCGGCCACTGATGTCACTGAACCAGGATCCACTGCTGTAAGGGTAATGGTACCCTCCTCTTGTAGGGGGAGAGCACCATCATAAACTATAGGGGAGAACAGAGAAAGAACATTGTTAGCATGTGTCATATGTTGCAATGCTAACTATTATGTGTACAACATTATTAAAACTTGGAAATAAAATATATGCGGTCATGGTATTAATTTATTATGGTCTAAGTATATTTATGCGTCTTTGTCCCCCCCAGCCCTTTCTCTGTCTCTTTGTGACCTCTCAACGCCTCTTTGTGCCCACCTCCCTTTTCTTCTAATCTCACTACATGTATCATGGCCGAGCGTTCCCAGGTAGAGAATCTCCTGTTTCTGATCGTTGCAGTCAGCTTCCTGTCAGGCCAAGTAGAGGTCCACTCAGCCACAGTACATAAAGTGAACAAGAGAGGAGCGATGTGCGCTCCCCCCCTACCCCAGCTGGTCACCGAGACATTGAGCCCCCTGGCCAGTGCGCCCTAGGCAGACGTAGAGTTTGCAGAGCGGTTGACCCGGCCCTGCCTGTTACATAAACTAGTATGCCTGCAAAGAATTAATCTAAAATAGTATGTGCGCTCCTAAATAATATATATATAACCAATAACAGACAGTGTCTCTCAAGAAACATTTGTTTTAATAAGGGATATAATCAACATAATATCGTTGAATCTACACCTCTCACACAATAGAAACTAAGTAACCAGTGTTACAATGCACCCCATATACACTAGATGGTACTGCAAACAATATTGATACTGTGATAACATGATAGAGAGCTCACGGCTTGTGATAGCTGCTAGTGTGATATGAGATAAACTCCTAACAAAATGAAAAGGCGGGTTGCAACCTGGCGTGTGGGTGCACTGCATTGGTTTGTACCAAATATAGATACAAAAAATAAATGCTGTTGCAGGATAAGTGTATTACACCAAAAAATTAAAATGTACTGATAAATAAAACAGGAAAAAAAAACACATAAGGCGCACACACATATATCTAACAATGCTATGCAAATACTTACACGAGGAAAGTGATCCTAAGGATCCCTGATAAACACTGACACAGAGCAGAATAGGGACTGTTCCCTCTACATAGGGTCACTTGGCAGATATGGATTGACACCTATCCTCAGGATCCCTGATACACACTGACACAGATCAGAATAGGGAATATTCACTAAATGACAAACATTGTTATATAGGGGAATATTCAGTAAATAAGGATAAGGGGGGACCTACTGTCCTACCCCCTGGCCCCCACCCGTGAGCGGTGGGTGGGGGCCTAAAAATAATGAGGGGATCAGGTAGTGTAAGGGTTACGCCCTCTTCACAGTGACAGACCAAACTCCCTGTTTAACTCACCGCAAACAACCGCAAACAGTCCATTTGCACAACCGCAAACTCCCCATTTGCACAAGGTTGGATACCAAGCTAGCCATGTCCCGCTTGTCCTCACTGATGTCATTGAAGGTCTCTTCCTCCACCCAGCCACGTACAACACCAAGGGTCCCCGAAAGGTGACAACAAGCCCCCTGGGACGCCTGCTGTTTTTGGTCTTCCACCTCCTCAAAGCCACCTTCCTCCTCTGACTCCTCTACTTCAGACTCCTCTCTCTGCGTTGCCTCTCTCTGCGTTATTATAAGGTGTGTTAAGTAGTATTATTCTTATCAGTTTAATCCCTGTTATGTGCCTTTTTTTTGGTTTGGTTTTTGAAACCACAGTGCAGCACCAGAGGCCCGAAAAATTAGGCATGTACAAATGCCTGAAAAATTAGGTATTGTTGCAGCCGCTGCTGTAGCAGCGGCCAGAAGAATTGGTTTGTTTCCCAGGCAGAAAGTGCCCTAAAACAGTGTTCCCCGGGCCGCGGACCGGTACGTGGATCAAACGGTACCGGGCCGCCCGAGGAACTTTAATTTCACTGTGGTGGCCGAGGCGCAGAGCATTGTGCTCCCCGGAGCACGCCCATTGTGTGACAATAGCGAATGAAAATTCCCTATTGCTACACTGATCCTCCTCCTGGGTCCTCCCGCTTCCTGATTGGCCGTAAGGCAAACCGCACGCCATTGGCCGAACTCAATCTGGGCCTTCAGGGGAAAATGACAACTTTTTTCAAGTTGTCAGACAAAGTAGCTGCATTTAAAGCCAAACTGGAGTTCAAACAGGCATTTTGGATATGTTTCAGACATTAGCGGGGATTTTAGGCGAGACTGAGCTTGAACATTAATTCTGCCAGTTGGTGCACGATTACATGTCTTTGCTTTTAAATGAGTTTGAGCGCTACTTCCCAACCACAAAAGACCCACGAACTGGTAAGGAATGGATCCGCGATCCATTTGCCAACAAATCAGGCGAATCTAGCATGTCTATGCAAGAATGCAAATGACGGTGGCCTTAAAACTATGTTTGAGACAACAACTCTGCCGGTGTTCTGGATTAAAGTTATGGCGGAATACCCTGAGATTGCCACCACAGCACTTAAATCTCTATTGCCATTTCCGACAACCTATCTGTGTGAAGCGGGGTTTTCTGCAGTGACAGCAACCCAAACAAAACAGCGGAATAAACTGGACATAAGCAACACACTTCGGGTGTCATTGTCTCCTATTACCCCCAGAGGGAACTGTCTCGTTGCGAAGAAACAAGCTCAGGGTTCTCATTGATTTGGCATTCTAGTGAGTTAAATAAAATAAATCACTTTATATTCATTTTTTGGTGTAGCTGTATTTTATTTTGAAGGCATGTTTAAATACAATTAAATTAAAATTATTAAATCAAAACAAGCGGGCCACGGAAAAATGATCAAACGTTTACCGGTCTGCGGCGATAAAAAGGTTGGGGAGCACTGCCCTAAAACACTGCGGCTTGAACCCTAGTTGGTGGCGGATAAGTCACGCAAGTCAACCGGCATTCAGAGCTAAAATACAGCAGCGTGTGGACCATTTTTAGCCCAAGGCAGCTCATCTCATCAGGCCTTTTTTAGTCAGATGTATCGCCCACTGTCAGTCCCGTCGGGATCCATCCCTCATTCATCTTAATAAAGGTGAGGTAATCTAGACTTTTTTGACCTAGGCGACTTCTCTTCTCAGTGACAATACCTCCTGCTGCACTGAAGGTCCTTTCTGACAGGACACTTGAAACGGGGCAGGCCAGAAGTTCTATCGCAAATTGGGATAGCTCAGGCCACAGGTCAAGCCTGCACACCCAGTAGTCAAGGGTTCATCGCTCCTCAGAGTGTCGATATCTGCAGTTAAGGCGAGGTAGTCTGCTACCTGTCGGTCGAGTCGCTCTCTGAGGGTGGATCCCGAAGGGCTGTGGCGATGCGTAGGACTTAAAAAGCTCCGCATGTCCTCCATCAACAACACGTCTGTAAAGCGTCTTGTCCTTGCCGGCGTGGTCGTGGGAGGAGGATTACATTCACCTCTTCCCCTGTTAGATTCCCGTTGTGCTGTGACATCACCCTTATACACTGTGTAAAGCATACTTTTTAATTTATTTTGCAAATGCTGCATCCTTTCCGACTTGTTGTAATTTGGTAACATTTCAGCCACTTTCTGCTTATACCGGGGATCTAGTAGCGTGGACACACAGTACAGGTCGTTCTCCTTCAGCCTTTTTATACGAGGGTCCCTCAACAGGCACGACAGCATGAAAGACCCCATTTGCACAAGGTTGGATGCCGAGCTACTCATTTCCCGTTCCTCCTCCTCAGTGATCTCAATGAAGGTATATTCTTCCCCCCAGCCACGTACAACACTACGGGTACCAGGTAGGTGACGAGCACCCTGGGATGCCTGTTGTGGTTGGTCTTCCTCCTCCTCTTCCAGCGTTGCCGCAGGTCCAGTAAGCGATGCTGATAAGGCTGGTTCTGGTGACCACAACTCTTCCTCTTCCTCTTCACGCTCATCTACGGCCTGATCCAGCACTCTTCGCAGGGCATGCTCCAGGAAGAAAACAAATGGTATGATGTCGCTGATGGTGCCTTCGGTGCGACTGACTAGGTTTGTCACCTTATGAACAGGCTGTTGGCATAGTGTGTGGTGGCGGTAGCTTCACGAGGGCTGTACTGGCGACGGAATAACAAATATTCATTAACGGCTTTTTCTTGTTGAACGAAGCGGTCGAACATTAGGAGTGTTGAATTCCAACGTGTCAGGCTGTCGCAAATCAAGCGCCTCACTGGCATGTTGTTTCGCCGCTGGATATCGGCAAAGTGCGCCATGGCCGTGTAGGAACGCCTGAAATGACCACACCTTCCTGGCCTGCTTCAGGACGTCCTGTAAGCCTGTGTACTTATGCACAAAGCGTTGTACGATCAGATTACACACATGTGTCAACTTACCCAACTTCAATGCCGCCAACAAATTTGTTCCGTTGTCACAAACCACTTTGCCGATCTCCAGTTGCTGCGCAGTCAGCCACTTTTCCACCTGTGCGTTCAGGGCGGACAGGAGTGCTTGTCCGGTGTGACTCTCTGCTTTCAAGCAAGTCAAACCCAAGACGGCGTGACACTGCCGTATCCGGGATGTGGAATAGTACCTGGGGAGCTGGGGGGGTGCCGTTGATGTGGAGCAAGACGCAGCAGCAGAAGAGGACTCAGCCGAGGAGGTTATGGAAGAGGATGGAGTAGGAGGAGTAGAGGAGGTGGCAGCAGGCCTGCCTGCAAGTCGTGGCGGTGTCACCAACTCTCTGCAGAGCCACGCATTCCATGCTTGCAGCAGCAGTCAGCAGGTTTACCCAATGCGCAGTGTAGGTGATATACCTGCCCTGACCATGCTTTGCAGACCAGGTATCAGTGGTCAGATGGACCCTTGCCCCAACACTGTGTGCCAGACATGCCATTACTTCCTTTTGCACAATCGAGTACAGGTTGGGGATTGCCTTTTGTGAAAAGAAATTTCGTCCGGGTACCTTCCACTGCGGTGTTCCAATAGCTACAAATGTTTTGAACGCCTCAGACTCCACCAGCTTGTATGGTAAAAGCTGGCGGGCTAATAGTACAGACAAGCCAGCTGTCAGACGCCGGGCAAGGGGGTGACTTTCTGACATTGGCTTCTTACTCTCAAACATGTCCTTGACAGACACCTGACTGTGGGCAGATGAGCAGGAACTGCTCAAGGCGAGAGACGGAGTGGCGGATGGTTGAGAGGGGGCAAGGAGGACAGCAGTGGTTTACGTGGCTGAAGATGCTGGACCAGGAGGAGGATGGCGGCTTTGAGTTTGTGTGCTGCTTGTACTCATGTGTTGATCCCATAGGCGTTTGTGGTGTGCGATCATGTGCCTACGCAAAGCAGTTGTACCTAGGTGGGTGTTGGACTGCCCACGAATGGCATCTCTGTTGTCAAAGGCAGACACACTAAAAAAATGCCACACTGCTGAGTTCTGCAATGACGGCATTCTGGTGGTGGACACAGCATGCGTTGATTGGCGTGCTGTCGGGCTGACCCCAGGTGCCGATGCATGCTGTCTGACTGTGCCAGTAGCTCCTTGCGACGACCTCCCCCTGCTCCCCCTGCTTCCTACTCATCTCCTCCTCCTCTCTGTCTCCCCATCTGAACTTTCGCCCTGTTCTTCTTCTTGCCAAGCGGGCACCCACGTGACATCCATGGACGCATCGTCATCATCAACCGCTTCACTTGTATCTGACAACTCAGCAAAGGAAGCAGCAGCGGGTACATCATCATCACACCGTACATGTGTAATGCTGCCTGACTGAGATATCCCTGTTATCTACATCCTCTTTGGCGGAAGGCGGGTGAGTGGTATCTTGAGAGGTGCCCGAAGCTAAGCTGGAGGAGGATGTTGCGTCAAGGTTCCGAGCGGAAGCTGTAGAAGATTGGGTGTCCTGTGTTAGCCAGTCAACTATGTCCTCAGAACTTTTCAAGTTCAGGGTACCTGGCCTCTGAAAACTGGGCATTATTCTAGGGCAAAAGGGAATCACTGCACCACGACCATGACGGCCCCTGCGGGGTAGCCTGCCTCTGCCTGTCATTTTTTTTCCGATTAGTGATACTATGCGTGCAAGCTACTGTGACACCAGATATGAGTGGCACTGTGAACTGGCAGAGGTTGGCAGAGTACACGCTGTAGGCCTGACACACCCGCTTGAAGACAACTAACTGCTATTCAATCTATAACAGCGAAAAAAGTTTTGGGGTTTTTAAATGCACGCTATTGTGACACCAGTGAGTGAGTGGTGGCACTGGTGGCTGCGAGCCTGACACACAGACGCTTGCAGACAACTAACTGCTATTCAATCTATAACAGTGAAAAAAAGTTTTTTGGTTTTTAAATGCAAGGTATTGTGACACCAGTGAGTGAGTGGTGGCACTGGGCAAGTGGGCACAGTATCCACTGTGGTGGACACAGCATGCGTTGATTGGCGTGCTGTCGGGCTGACCCCGGGTGCCGATGCATGCTGTCTGACTGTGCCAGTAGCTCCTTGCGACGACCTCCCCCTGCTTCCAACTCATCTCCTCCTCCTCTCTGTCTCCCCATCTGAACTTTCGCCCAGGTTTTCTTCTTGCCGAGCGGGCACCCACGTGACATCCATGGACGCATCGTCATCAACCGCTTCACTTGTATCTGACAACTCAGCAAAGGAAGCAGCAGCGGGTACATCATCATCACACCGTACATGTGTAATGCTGCCTGACTGAGACATATCCCTGTTATCTACATCCTCTGTCAATAATGGTTGCGCATCACTCTTTTCAAACGGATCTGAAAACTGGGCATTATTCTAGGGCAAAAGGGAATCACAGCACCAGGTGGCAAGTGGGCACAGTATCCACTGTGAGCCTGACACACAGACGCTTGCAGACAACTAACTGCTATTCAGTCTATTATATTGAAAAAAAATTTGTATCACTTTTCCCTATTAATGACAATTCTCTATCGGCCATTTGAATCATCTTGGCTGCATGGTCACTTCTGGGAGAGTAGCCATAGCAGTAAATCACCTACAATTATATAGTGGGGATTTTGGGTCATTAAGCATAAAAACCAGCATGGCTGCCAGACCATAAGATATATAGGCTTCACAATGCAAATGGCAGAGAACACCATAACTGCTATCACCACAACTGTTATCACCACATTGTTGTAAAGAATTTTTGATTTTGAAGATTTTAAAAAAATGATTGTGATATTGGTCAAGACTTCAACACAGCTGCCAGCCAAACCACGTAACTAATTGACTTTTAGAGGTGAAACAAATATAAGAGCATGCACATAGCAAGTGCATAAACCTAACATATAGATAAGTTATTTACAGGAATTTAAATTCACAGTAAAAATCTAAACGTATTATAAATTTTGCATGATCGTCAAATTCAAAATGACCACTGATCTTTGCGACCTTGTACCCCTATGTGACCTATGGCATGGTTATTGCATAATCATATTTTTGATGCTGGCTCTGCTCCATGTTGACCCGGGACACCACACTGTCCGTTTGTGTTGATAAGTTAAGACTCATGTGGTTGATGGCCCGGTCTGCCTCCTTATAGCACGAACCATATTCTCCAGTAACTCCTCTTCTACATTATTACACCAATGCAACCTGCTTCAATAAGTTATTTTTCTTGTCTATGTGGAACATAATGTTAAAACATTTAACCTAGGCTGGAAAAGTATGTGAACCTTTGTATTTCACAACTGGTAGAATCCTCTTTGGCATCAATACGCGTTTGTATAAAGCTTTTATATTAAATCAATTACATAGATTTTTGAGGTTATGTATAAAAGTTTACATATTTTGATTTAAAATGGGGCAATTACCATGGAAACCAGTGGAACCAACAGACACATTGCATTGGTGATTCTACCCCTTTTTATCCGTTTAAACCACTTTTCAGAACACAACTCTTTTATATAACCCCTTATGTTTGAAATGCTTTCTCCTGTGGATCCTTGGAATGCGGTGAACATGTTATACCTCCATTCCACTCTGGTACTCCTGCTGATCACCCACAGTCAGTCACTGGTGTGTTCTAAAGGCCAGGTAAACGTATGTCATTAATGCAAAATCCTGCAGTGATTTCTTCAGCTTCTAATTTTTTGATAAAGTACGCATAGTCTATTCCTTTCCTGAATCAAGATATGTCCTTTCCCGAATCTACCCATTATTTACACGTTAAATATTCAACACGTGCTGCATTTATATCAAATCATTTATAGGTCATTTAATTTTAGGCTAAGCCTAGCAGACCAAACTTGTGCACTATCCCAAATCCCTATGCACACTTAACTGGAGGCTTTTTTTTTATCGCTCCAATGGCCATTAAAGCTAACCTGCCACATGAACTTAACAGTGAGTCTTAACAATTCAGGTAAAAAGCAAAATCTTGAATGAGACAGAGAGGGATAACTTTCTAAACCCCTACACACGTATTGACCCTTAATAGGGAACACATGGGGTGGGCGGCAGCATTGCAATACAAAAGCAAATACAAACAGAAAATTAACCCCTGCGCTTCAAGTAACTGGAGGTTTTTCATATCACTTTTCCCTCTTAAGGGCAATTCTCTGTGGGCCATTTGAATAATCTTGGCAGCATGGTCACTTCTGGGAGAGTAGCCACAGCAGTAAATCATCAAAAAGACAATTTAACAATGGACAAATGAATAACTAGCTCTTTGAGATAACTTTGTAACCCTTTCCAGCTTTATGCAATGGAACAATTCTCAATTACAGGTCTTCTGAGAGCTCTGCATTGTTCAAGACAGATTTTGAAAAAATGTATTAATAAATATAGTGTATTTTAAAGGGTTCACATACTTTTTTGCCATTGTATTCTAAAGATGACATTGTGTATATAACAAGGCATAAATATTATGTGGCTTTTAAACTTTTTTTTCCTGTTGGTACAAACTCTGGTAGAGCACTCAAAATAAACCTGTGAAATTGACATCTTGGAAATCTGAAATTGCTGCTGTGCAGTTTTTAATCATCTCTCTCTAAAAGGTCATCGCAACCTACAATGAATTTATCACCAGGAATTAAAATCAATAACTTACAACTTTGCAGAAATGTTCTCTACGCCTGTCTTGTTAGGCTAGCTTACCATGGTATTAAAAAAATAACTTGGAATGGAGAAGTGTCTCCAGTAATAAGTACACTATTAAAAAGGACCAGAGACATTAGAAAGTCCTGAACGCTCATCAATATTATGTATAAATATACTTATGATGTTGTAAAATCCTTTAAATGTTAATTTACACAGGCACTCTGCACTAAACCTCAACATGCAGGACATGTTGACATTTTCTGAACTGTTAAACTGTTTTACGCCCTTAAAACCGGAGGGCGTATTATTACGCCCTATTCTAAGCGGCTCTAAATGCTGCAGGGCGTAATAGTACGCCCTCACGGTTTTTCTTACTTACCCGGTCGCCGGCGATCCCATGCTCGCGGTCGGGGGACTCACCTGGGATCCCAGGGAGTCCTACGCGGCGGATCCTGCCTCCTCCTGCACCCCCAAGCCATGTGAGTTAGGTCCTTGCGAGGGCTCCAGGTAAACATGTATTTTTTAAATTTTATTTATTTTTTCATATTTTCCCGCTTCTTTCTTTTGCTATGCATTAATACTCCAGGGCCTGTTGTAAGATCTCTTCACCTTGCAAAATCCTGTCAGGGAGAGAATAGAGGGACAAATCAAAAAATAAAGCTTCAAAAGAAACCCTGTCTACTAGTGACTTATAAAAGCCTGACTCAAAGTAAGGTATCAATAATTCTGAAGAGATATTTGCATTGTTACTATACCGCCTAAAGTGTAACCATATCCAGCTAAAAAAAAAAAACTATTTACAATTATTAAATATATATAATACTACTAGTGATTCTGCCCCTTTATATATGTTATATATACATATATAAATTCTCATTTATTTATTTTAAAAAAAAAATTCAATAAAAATAAGACACTTTTTTCACAGTTTTGGCAATAACGTGTGCATAATTAGTGCAGGTTAAGGAAAGTAATTAAAAACTAGGAAGGCTACAATTTCTGGGGAAATTGTGTTGAAGTGTTCTTGCCTCCACCAGTATTATGTGAGATAATAGTTGCCATCTTCAAACGGTTGTAGTTTTATAAATCCTACAGCGAAGAGCTTTATTTTGTGGGAATCACAAGACCCAGACCTACATTTTGATGCATAGTATGTCTCTGAAATATTAAAAATGAAGATACAGTAGCAGTTTAGAAATTGCCCTTCAAATTTGAGGTGGCTAGAGTGGAGTTCAATGAATGTCAACGGACAGCGTGAGTTGCAAACAAATGGTCATATTGTGAAAATTATCAGGACTATGGCTTAGCCGTGGACATCTTTAGTGGCAGCAGGATAAATGAGTGGTGACAGTTTAGAAATCATGTCCTAATTTTTTAGCTCACACTCTAGCTTTGAACATTTCGCCATTCATTCATATAGGACCAAGTTCTCCACAGAAACGGCGAAATGTTCCACAAAGTAATAGTGCACCAATCGGGAACAATCCGCTCGTTTCGGTATATTACTATCTATGTAGTGTAAAAACTGTGGGAGGAGTTAGGGTGGTAAATTTGGCTATAATAATATATATGTGAGATAAGAGTAAGTGGTCTTGCTATGCAAGAACACTTACTATTATCTCACATATATATATATATATATTAAGTGTTCTTGCATAGCAAGACCACTTTCTCTTATCTCACATATATATATATATATATTAAGTGGTCTTGCCATGCAAGACCACTTAATAAATTAATTTAGTTGTTCTGATTTACAGAATATTTAATATGTCTAGCATTTTGGTTTAGTTTTGGTTGTTACAGGTCACGATATACAAAATTGCCACACAAAAGTATATATTTATATAAAGTAGACATCACAGGCTATTTACACAAAATACAGAAGGAAATCAGTGCTGATTAACAAACAATATGAGGATAGGCAGCAACCCAATCAAAGGAGACCAATCAAATTCTTCAAGTAATGGGAAAATACAGATAAATGGGGTAGGGCTGCGCCAGTAACAAATAATAAATAGATAAAATAGCGTAAAATAGTCCAAAAGAGTCTCAGTAGAGTGACAGTGCTTGATGGAATAAAGATGAGTAGACCTTTTAGTAGAAGTTGGTGCGTCCTAGTGTCTCAGGGTATTCGCGTATACGAAAAACAAGGAGACACGTCAGTAGTGCAATACGTCTAAAATCCAGAGGGTAAAATAATAGTAAGATAAAGAACTCACATTTAAGAGCGCTATGGCCAGCTCTGGTGTGAAGGGTGTACAGCGATACAATCCTCGTTTATGGGACATGTGAAGGGAGTGCTTCTGTCAACAGTCTGCTCATCCAAGGCTCCTAATAGGGATAAAGAGAGGCGACAATAGTGCTCTCAATTAGATAAGAGTAAGTAAGAGTAACTAAAATAATACTTACAAGTGTAGAGCAGGAACACTGCTCTATTAATAAAGCGTTGGTGGTACGATCCCCACCTGGGGTTTCTTTAAGTGCAGGGACAACAGTAAAAAGCCAGGAAAGTAAAAATAGTAAAAGTGCATAAAAAAAATTAGAGAATTGGCACAGTAAGTAACCAAAAACTTTTAATTGATCTTAAAATACACAATATAAAATAACCAATACGTGTTTCACCAATAAGGCTTTCTCAAATAGCATAAAACATTTCTCTGTATTATCACAGGCTATTTACCTAAGGGTCTCTGCTAAATCTTATACTAACAACAAAAAGGATGTGTACAGTGGAATAATATACTCCACTAGAGGGCGCTAGATACCCGGCACGTAGTACTATTTACCAGTCCTGCTGTTTTAAATATACTCATGTATATAAAACAATATAATACAGGAAGACAAAGATAATCAGTGAGATATCAAAATACAATTTATTTCCCAAACAGTTAAAATAAGCCATAAAACATGGAAAAAAAAATGTTCTAATTCAGGGCCAGGACTCACAACGTAATTAAAAGTCCCACTGGTCACGACTCCTGGATATGGGTAATGTAAGTATGTAAAGGTTCTGAAACTTGCCTAAAGTTCTTCTGTAATTGCTCAACGCGTTTCATCCTTTGATCGTCGCGACGTCCTCAGGAGCTGTTTTGCTCCTTTTAACCCCTTAAGGACAGAGCTTCAGAAGCTTGTCTTTAACTTTATAACAGCAGCATTTTTTTGAATTTTTTTGCTGTTTGCGTTCAACTGCAATTTGCATTTTACTAATTTATTGCACCGACACATATTATATATCGTTTTTTAAAGGACAGAAAGGGCTTTAATTTGATGTAACACACACACACACATATATATATATATATATATATATATGTATATATATATATATAAATGCTTATTTATAATAAAAATACAGAAATATGCAAAAAAATGAAAAAAAATTTAAATTTATTTTACAGTTTTTGCAATAATGTGTGCATGATTAGTGCAGGTTAAGGAAAGTAATTAAAAATAAATTAATTTAGTTCTGTTTTACAGAATATATAATGTGTCTGGGATTTTAAGTTTTTTTTTGGTAGTTACAGGTCACAAAGCACAAGGAGTAAAATAGACTTTTAATGTGGAGCGATTTTAGAATTTGGTATGTTTGTCTTGTAAGCTTAATAGCCATAAAAGAAAACAAAATTGCCACACAAAAGTATATATTTATATAAAGTAGACATCACAGGCTATTTACCTAGATTTGTTTTGACACTTTCTACATAGCCATTTCACCGCCAACCTCTGCTAAATATTGGAGTAAAATTGTGTTTTATTTGGTTTTTAGCACACAAACTTATAACACAGAACTTCTTGTGTGTATTTTGTAAAGTTGGTGTGTGCTATTCCTGTACAAAGTTTTATTTTGTGTTCAGTTACAGTTGCTGAGTAAAATGACACCCCATTGTATGTCTTTGGCACTGTTTCGTGAAGCTACAGTGCCATATAGGAGACCTGTCCTTTTCAGTAATCACAGTAGAATTTTGAGAGATGGATTTAATGAGCCTATGCTTTAATCTGGGGTATTATAACAGTTTGACTGTTCAAAAAACCCCCACAAAGGCCTGTGTAAAAGTACACACTCCAGGGTATCTCATAAGGTGCATATTGTGCCTCAACATGTCCCCATTTTTTCACCAATAAATGCCAAAGTATGTGGTAAATAATTTTGTGCATTTTTGCTGGTCATTTTGTGTATTTCACATGTGCCACTAAGTTCAAACCCCCCAAATTATGTTCAGCTAAGTCTTCTGAGTAAAATGACACCCCCATTGTATGTCTTTGGCACTATTTCGTGAAGCTACAGTGCCATATAGGAGACCAAGCCATATCAGTTTTTAACCGAACTTTGAATTTTGACGCTGGGCCGATGTGCAATTTCCAAGCATCTTAGCAGGTTTTAAATTCAAACTACCCCACAAAGGCCTACCATTTTTGAAAGTAGACACCCCAGGGTATTTCAAAAGGTATATTCTAAACCTTAGTGTAGGATCATTTTTTTGTTAGTTTGTACCAAGTCTAGTTGCAATTAGCATTTTTTCTGCCTTTTTGACACACACTTGGAGATGTTACTGTATATTTTGCTATCCTTATGTGTGCTACGGTAGTATAACACCTAATATGTTGCTCAGCTCTGTCATCTTAGTGCAACGATAACCCAATGTGTACCTTTCTCAGGGTTATGTGGATGTTGAAGGGGCACATTGGAGACACACCACTTTTTCAAAAGTGGATGCTGGGCTCGTTGTAGCAGCTCCGGACTGCAAATTACCTCTCAAAGGCCACATATATTTTTAAGTATAAGCAGCTCATCAATTTAAATTATGAACAAGTCCATACTATTTGCTGTGAAAAGGGGAAATAGTTGGGGTAAACTTATCCGGGGGTAGTACCCAGTCATCTGCATCCCGGGCAAAGCTGTCATGGATTCCGAAACCAAAACACAGACTGACCACAAAGAGAGAACACAGAGAGAGAAACTTGTAATACCGGTCCTTAGAATGGCCGGGCTATACAAGCAGAGAATTGTCAAGGTACAAGCCGAGGTCAAACGAGTAAAGAGAAACGGAACAACGATAGGACAAGCCGAGGTCAAGGATCAGAGAAGACAGGATAAGCGGGAGACAAAGCCAAGATTAGGTAACCTATCAGACAGATGACTACAAATCACACCCCAAAACTGGTCTACTTATTCGGCCTGGGTGTGAAAATTTTTAAAACAGTGGCCAATACATAGGCCGGGCTGAGAGGGGCAATCAGGGCAGTAATAGCTGGTCTCAGCTCTTACGCCCATCTTGTAACACACCCTGCACCTTTTCTGGGGGTTTTGTTTTTTAGGGGTTGGTGGAATCTTAAAGCAGAAGTGACCTGCCTCCATTCTTCTGCTAGCCTCCACTGATGGTCTCCTTGTGTGGCATTCAAGTAGCCCAGAAATGAGCTCAAACTGGAATGAAAGAAAAGTGCTTTTCAGACCAGGATTTGCCTTTTTAAAAATGACAAAGGCATTGTGGATTACCATCTGCATCAGATATATGCCCACTTTTTTATACCATGCCCTGGTCTTTCGCATGATCAAATACGGCTGCATCAGTTGATCGGACAGGTCAACGGCCCCCATATGCCGATTATATTGCTGTATGCAGACTGGCACCCGTTTACATTCCTCTCTGCCACGAACTGCGACCCTCCGAGTGTTTTCACCATGGATGGTGGTTAAGATGAAAACATCCTTTTTATCCCTGTACTTGAGTGCCAGCAGTTCATTCTGGCAGAGAGCTGCTGTTTCCCCCCTTTTCATTTTTTTTGTTCGCTAGAGCCTTTGGGAAACCTGTGCGACTCTTCCGAATAGTGCCAAAGGCCACGGTCTCGAAGCAGTATAACATTTTTAACAGTGGGATGCTATTATAAAACTTATCGATGTATAAATGATAACCTTTATTAAGTAGTAGCATTATTAAGTCCCAGACAATTTTCCCACTTGTCCCTACTATATCTGGGCAACCTGGGGGATCAAGGTGGCTATCCCTTCCTTCGTATACCTGGAAGGTGTATACGTAGCCACTTTCACACAGTTTATAAAATTTTATCCCATATCGGGATCTTTTGGATGGGATATATTGTCTAAACCCCAGTCTTCCCTTAAACTTCATGAGGGACTCGTCAATGGAAATGTTTTTATTGGGGGTATATATAGTGGCAAATTTACTGTTAAAGTGGGCAATTAAAGGGCGTATTTTATAAAGATCATACTGCGGATCACCTTTTGGGGGGCACTTGTTATTGTCACTAAAGTGCATAAATCGCAGTATGTCTTCATATCTTTCCCTCGGCATTGTCTCGGCAAAAATGGGGGTATTGCAAATAGGATGTTTAGCTTTATACATCCTAATTGTGGGCTTTTTAATTAACCCCATTAACATGGGCAGTGCCCAGAATTGTTTCAATTCTGGCACACTGGTTGGGTTCCATCTCTTTCCTGGAGATAAGAGTCTGGATTGCGTGCCAGATACTGCTCCGCATAGAGATTAGTCTGGGTGACTATCTCCCCAAAAATCTCATCCCCCAAGAACAGCTGCATAACATCCAGCGCACTATAGCCAGACAGGTCAGCCTGTATGCCAGGATTGGCTGTTAACACTGGGATGTCTGGGGAAAAATTCTGCGCCATGTTCAGCATTAGGGGAATCGTCGATTTCCCCTGATGGTCCTGCAGTATCTGGCACATAGTCCACTGCGTCACTCTCTGAGGCAGTGTCTGTCGCCTCTGAGTCGGCTGCTAATAGGGCATAAGCCTCCTCTGCACTATACTTCCTGAACATTGTTAAATACAGTTAACACAGCTAACAAAACTTTAACTAAATAACTAAACTTTTTTTTTTATTCCCTAATTTCCACTAAATTCCACCCACCCAAGTAACTAAATCATAAACTAATAAAATCAAATAATAAAATTTAACCCCTTAGGGTTACAAAAAACATAAAATTTAACCCTGGAAAGTTAAAAAATAAAATAAAAATACATCACAGTAAAGTACTGTGACCTGTGCAGTGATCAAGCAGCAGGGAAAGGGTTAATTTAAAAAAAAAAAATTTTTAATAAAGGGGAAAGGGGTAGGCAACTTTTAATATAACTTAACTATTCTTCTGGGACACAATGTTGCAACTATCCATCTCTCTCCACTTCACAAACCCACAAGAGGTGGAGAGAGGCGGATCAGATGTCCCAGCAGCATTGTGACTGCTGTGACTGGTTGTCACAGCGATCACATGGGCTGGGATATCGGGATTTGCTGTTGCTGGTCTACCCCTGACTCAGAGGCACCCAGCAACAGCGTTAACCCCGCGATCGCCGGCAGAGCGGCGATCGAGGGTTAATTTTAATGCTTTCCCCTGAGTGACGGACTTTGTCCGTCACTCGTCCTTAAGGGGTTAATATTCAGAGAACGTGTGTGTTGGTAATTTTTTAATTCTGTTTTTTTATACACACTTTGCTTTTAGATTTTGGCCACAATACTTTTTTAACCAAATGTGCAGGTATCAAATGCACCTTTAGCAGCAATCTCTGAACTAACTCCTGCAAAATGAATCTAACTGGAGATTTGGGGAAAGGAAACTAACTAAAATGTTCTGCTTTCAAAAGAAACAAAAAAAAAATAATTCAGGAACAAGTCTTACAAAAAGGTATGCTCTGTGTGGTAGAGCTTAAAACATGTTCCAATACATAATCCGGGTTTTGAAGGGCAATCGGGACAGTGAAAGGGGGTGTCTGTCCTTTTCCCTTTTTTGTAACAGACCCGGCAACGTTTCTGGGGATTTGTTTTATTTGCAGTAGGGGGGATCTTAAAAATATAATGCATAGCACCAATTCTTGATTCCTCTGGCACCGTTGTTGGAACTTCAACGGAACCATCTCCATAAATGACTGTTGAAATCACTTTTAGTTGAAATTGGAGAAAGGTGGTTCTTCCAGGATTCATTTTTTTAAAAAGTATAGACGAATTGTGGGTTGCTACTTGCATCAGATAGCCACCACCTGTACCAGGCTTTAGTTTTTCTTAAAATAAGATATGGCTGCATGAGCTGGTCAGCCAAATCTACACCCTCCATGTGCCTGTTATAAGCCCTGACGCAAACAGGTTTGGAATTTACTCTGCCTCGGACAGTGACGTCTGACATGCTTTCGTCATGGATGGTGGTTAGCATGTTAACATCCTTCCTGTCCTTAAATTTAATTGCAAGCACTTCAGCTTTGCGCAGACCTTTGGATTGACTTTTTTTTAATTTGGCCTCTACGAGAGGTCTGGGGAAATCTTTGGAGTTTTTTCTAACCGTGCCGCAGGCCAGTGTCTGCAAACTATAAAGTGATTTAAACAAACGGACACTACTATAGAAATTGTCCACATAAAGGTGGTAACCCTTATTGAACAAGGGGGTCAGTAGGTCCCAAACTATATTCCCACTTATCCCTAGAGAGTCAGGACAGCCAGGATGGTCCAGTTGACGCACAATTTTTAAAACTTGATGCCATACCTAGCGCGCTTTTGAGGGGATGTACTGTTTGAACCCCAATCTCCCTTTATATTTCATAAGGGATTCATCAACAGATACATTTTGCTGGGGAGTATAAACGTCAGAAAATCTTTGCTGCAGATGGTCTATTAGTGGGCGTATTTTGTGAAGCCTGTCATATTGGGGATGATCTCTGGGGTGACAGAGGGTATTATCATCGAAATGCAAGTATCGCAGCACTAATTCATATCTTGCTCTAGACATTGTTTTGGAATATAAAGGACTAGAAAACATTGGGTTGGTGCTCCAGTAAGAGCGGATTGAGGGCTTCTTTATTATCCCCATGAGCATGGTAAGAGCCCAGAATTTTTTTTTTTTAAATAGTCTAAAACAGACTTTAGCGACAATCCCTAAACTAACTCCTTCAAAGAGAATCTAATCGAGATTTGGGGATAGGAAACTGACTAAAGCTGGACGCTTATTAAAAAAACAAGTCTAACACACAATAAGACACCCTAAAAGACACTAAAACACTTTTTGACAAGAAAAAAATCCTTAAGTGCTAAAAAAAAATACAAAAATTACAGACAGTACTAATGCACTGCTGTAATAGGACTTGGCAGGGAAGGGGTTAAAATGGATTTAAAAAAAAAAAAAACTTTTTTACAGGTTTTGACACTTCTAGCAACTCTTTCACACTGACAAACTATCCGCTCTGATCTGTCTCTCACGCCTCACAAAACGCTAGAGGAGAAAGAGGCAGAGATCAGTGTCAAAGTGAGTGTTTGTAACACCCACTTTGACATCAGCCAATTGTGAGCGATTGCGGATCGCTCAAATGCTGCATTTGGCTGTTAATATCTGCCTGGGATGCCGGGCAGATAGTAACAGCGGGATTTCGGCGGAAGGGATCTCTAATCGCTCCCGCCGCCCGTTTTCCGTTATGACGGTCCAGAGACTCTGGACTCTGTTTTTCAAGTACGTCCTGGGGATGTTACCTTAGCCCCAACATCCAGGGGTTGTTACTATTACCCAATTTAACAGTACTCATTTTATCTACCTCGGAAGGATGAAGGGCTGAGTCAACCAAAATGTTGCTTAGCTATGTTGTCTTAGTTCAACAATACCCCCATGTTTACTTTTTTCAGGTATATATGGATGTTGAAGGGGCAAATTTCAGACACCGCCATTTCAGTATTTTTGAAACTTTGAATTTTGGAGCATTTTCGTAGGTTGGTTATTCAAACTATCCCACAAAGACCTACCATTTCTTTAAAAACATATTAATCTTCTTTTTGGGGGTTGGTGGTATGCGGAAACAGAAGTGACATGTCTTAACTCTTCTGCTGCTGGGCCAGGCTGATGGTTCCCCACTGTGGCACTCATTGAGCAGCCCAGAAATCAGCTGAAATTGAAAATCCAGGAATGTGTCTTTAATTTCAGCATTTGCCTTTCTTTAGGGAATAAATGCATTGTGTGTTGCCATTTGCATTAAGTAAATGAAATGCTAAGTTTTTTTGTACTGTGCACTGGTCTCTCATTATTAAATATGGCTGTAGCAGTTGGTTGGACAGGTCAACTTCCCCATATGCTTATTGTACTGCCTAATGTAGACTGGTACCAATCTAGTTTCCCGTCTGCCACAGACTGCAACCCTGTGAAGTGTGCTCACTGTGCATGGATGTTGGCATAAACACATCCTATTTGTCTTTTAAACTTGAGAGCCAGCAGGTCGTCCTGGCAGAGAGGAGCGGTTTCCCCCCTCAAGCTTTCTTTGTGTCAGGACTGTTGGGAAACCTATATGAGTTTTGCGGATAGTGCCGCTGACCACCGTTTCAAAACAAAAAAGAAACATTTTAAGAGGGATGCTGTTGTAGTAGTGGTCTGTGTACAGATGGTACCTTGTTTAGCAATGGGTTAATTAGGTCCCAGAGAATTTTCCCACTAGTCTCAACTATATCTGGACAACCTGGGAGGATCCCGGTGACTCTCTTGACCATCTTGTGGCCACTGCCACTTTCACACAGTTTGTACACCTTTATCTCGTACAGCCTTTCTTTGTATTTAATGACTGTCTCATCTATACATATTTTTGGGGGTTGTAAATTGAGTCAAATTGTCTATTAAAGTGGGAAATTAGGGGGTGTATCTTGTACAGATTATCGTACTGCGGATGACCTTTTAGGCTCAGTTTATCATACTGGGGATTACTTTTTAGGCTCAGACCATGAATAGGCTCAACTATGATGCGAATTGCACTAAAGTGTAAAAAAACTCATATTGCTTCATACTTGAGAGAAAATACTTTGGGAGAACATAGGGATGTTACATACTGGGTTTTTGGACCAGTATATCCCTGGTCAGTGCCCATAATGTTTTCACTTCTGGTACACTGATGGAATACTAGCTTTCTTTCCTGGCAATGAGAATGTTTGTAAAGTGCCTTACTGCTCAGCTTAAATGTTGTTCTGGGTGACAATAGATCATCCCCCAAGTATAGCTGCATGAAATCCAGTGAGCCGTAGTTAGACAAGTCCACCTGAATTCCAGGACTTCCAGTAAACTCTGGGATGCCCGGGGTAAAATCATTAAGGGACCTAACACATCTTGTGGAGTCAGTCAACTCATTATATTTGATTATTTTTAGTTTACTCTCTGACTTATCCTTACCTCGTGTCATATACATTTATTATTATTGTTACATAAAATCTGAGCAAATTCTTTCTATCTCATAACCATGTAAACCTACGCATATTACCCAAACTCTTGCTCTTGTGGCATCTTAATCCTGTAGGTACTTTTTCCCACAGCAAAAATAAAGAATAAAAAATAATCATTAGAGGGTTACCAGTCATCAGCGCCATGAGCAGTGTCAGGGGACTCAGCACTTTCAATCTGGCAAAGAGTCCTCACCACTCTGTGTCTGCTGCCTTAGTTGGCCACTAAATTATAGGCCTCCTCAGCAGTGAACCTTCTAGACATTGTCAAACTAACTTAATTTTTTAATATAAACTTTTCTCCCCTAACAAACCTAACACTCAATTCCCCAGTTTCACACTAAAGTCCACACACTCCACCTAACTAAATCAATTTAAAACGAAAGATGAATTAAATAAATTGAATAGATAAATAATAAATTAGATCACAGTAAAATACTGCAATCGGTATACTGATCAATGCATGCAGTGATCAAAGGGAAAGGGTTAAAAGTAAGAAAATCTAAATTTACAGTTTAAGCTAAAATGAGACTCAAAGTAACGATCCGTCTCTTCACTTCTCTACACACGTAAAATGTGACGGCAGATAAGGACCATTCGGCCCATCTAGTCTGCCCAATTTTCTAAATAACTTCCATTAGTCCCTGGCCTTATCTTATAGGATAGCCTTATGCCTGAGATGGTGGGGATGGTTAGAAAACAGACGTGTTGATTAGTAATGGGAGAGCAGAGCTACATCAGGGGAAAGTTACATCCAGCGGTGGCAGTTCAGTAAGTAATGCATATTAATTAACAAAGGAAAAATTCCAGGCTGCAACAAATATATTCCCTGGATACAGGGAATGCAGTCCAGGCCTCTGAATACACGGAACGCAGGACAAGAGGAACAGACCAACAAAATAACACTAATGAACTGGCAATCAAAAAAGGGTTTGGCTCAACTAAATAGGGAGATGTTAATGAAAAAGTAAGGCCAGCTGGGAACAGAGAGAGATCTCAACATGGGTGCAGCAGCCTGGAATATCACCACAGACAGGTTGTGACACTGTGAGGTACTGTACCAGACTGAGAATAGACCAAGTTGTGAATATGGACACCTACGGTCGTGTTCAAACTTCCTAAATAAAATTAGAAAAATAATAAACGGTAATCAGCAGTTCTTTATTTAGTAGAATAAGGATCATAGAAATAGGCACAAGGCAGGCTAGGTAGTTGTATCCTGTTAAGAGCAATCCATTACAAAAAGAGTGAAGCATATAATATTTACCCTATTGTATTAGCAACGGACTATAATTGCATAGTACTCTATATATCCGTGTACTATATGCCCACAAAAATAGAAGCAACGGAGCTCAATATCCTTTTAATTTTCCAGCATTCAGTAAAGGTGGTCCTCTAAGCCTCTGATAATTTAGTAACCGTCTCTTGCAAGGGTTCAACTCCAAAGGATTGAGGAGGAAGTGTAGGAACTGTAAAGCGAGGTGCTAAAGTTATCTGAAAACATTACTTGTTCCTAGATTTTTGTCTATCGGCTGCCTTTATGAATAGGAGATAGGTTAAAATGTAATTTAATAATTCAGGTAGATGCCTGGCAGCAATCTAATCTTTTATGGTATTATTTATACGCTCTTCAAATGCAGTTGTGAGTGTTCAGTCCAATCAACTTTAGAAGTTAGGAGTTTTGAAGTCCTTGGCATAATCTGCCATTGAACGTGAGCCTTCCTTAATCCTCATGAGATTAAGTAGTGTTTCTTTCTCTGCCAATAGAATCAAAAATACTTTTGAATTCACCAATGAATTTGTTAGAATTCTAAACTATAGGGCAATTGCTCTCCCATAAAATATTGGCCCAAGTCAAGGCTTTCTCAGAGAGATGGTTCATGATAAAACCAATCTTGGCTTGATCAATAGGAAAGGATCGGGGATACCTCTCGAAATGGAGTCTCACCTGATTGAGGAACCGCCTTAAAGTAATATAATTACCAGATTTTACTATTAACATGACGTAAAGTCATGATTTTATTAATGACACGGAGGCGAGTATTATGCATTCTCTTTCTTTATTATACTCCCAGCAGCAAGAAGAGGGAAGTATGAGAGAATCATAGAAAAAAGAAAACCATAACAGTATCCTGGTAACAGTAGCATCAATCAGCATCCAGTATAATCCATATAGGTGTAGTGCTCCTTGACTCCTCCTCTTTCTGCGTAGATCCCGAAGACCATTAGTGCAAAATTTCAAGTAGTCCAACCATAACTAAGAATCCACGAACCAACAACCATAACTGGAAACTTCGATTTAGAACCGTTTCAACCGCCAACTCTCCAGTTGTATTCAAGCTAAAAGAAAGGAGAAATATGGTAATATCGAAATCTCGTGACTAAATTCCGCAACCAACAAGTCGTCAATCATGTTAATCAAACGATGAATTACATCAAATCTTGACAGCCATATTGCTAGATCGAACTGCGTATCATATAAACCACATTCATCGAATACCCACTCACCTGTGTCATGAATGACCATGTACCTACCGTATGAAGTCATCATAACTGCTTCATGTTCTGGTTGTAATTTACTCACCACTCCGGGTAGGGTGGGAGGGAATAATACTCGCCTCCGTGTCATTAATAAAATCATGACTTTACGTCATGTTAATAGTAAAATCTGGTAATTTTATTAAAGACACGGAGGCTCCTATTATGCTATTTTAAAGCTGAGCAACCACTGCACTGGAGATGTGTTGCACCGGGCGTAAATAGAAATTACGAAATGTAGACTCATTTGACCAGTCGGCTGCCCGTAGTATATCCTCCAATTTACAACCTATCATGGATGCTTTAGAGGCCATAGCTCCGCGAACAGAATGCGAAGAAAAAACCGAGGTGTCTACGCCTGCCATTGACAGCAACCATTTGACCCAACAAGCTAAAGTAGCAGTAGATACTGGTAGGTGAGGTCTTTTGAATGAGATGAACAGTGGATGGGTGTGTCCTGGACGGAGTGAAGCCGTGCGAAGCTCGTATTCTTTCAGACATAACACAGGGCACAAACTTGGATTGTCCGGCAATGATGGGTAGAACACCTCCTTGGTCGAGGATTTCGTTCTACGTGAAATATTAAAGGATACTCCGTTAGGGACAAAAACACGTGTATGCCAGTCTAGCGCCCTGACATCAGCAACTCGTTTACATGACAGTAAACAAAACAGCATCAACAGTTTGGCCGACAATTGCTTCAGTGAAAGTTCCTGGTTCTTTGGCCAAGACTCGAGCAAACGTAACATCAGATTGACATCCCAAAAGGAAGAATATCGAGTCTGAGGAGGTCGAGTGAGACAGATGCCTTTGAGTAAGCGACATATAAGGGCATGTTTACCTATTGGGGTGCCATCCAACCCCATATGTCTCGCTGATATAGCTGATCGGTACAGATTTATAGTGCGAAAGGCTTTTCCTTCTTCAAAGAGTAGTCAGAAATTGTAGGATTGTTTTTATAGAAGCTGATATGGGATCCATTGACTGTCCCATGCACCAATCAGACCATTTCCTCCAAGCCGATCCGTAGGCACGTCTGGTACCTGGTGCCCATGACTCTGCCAAGAGACTGAGTGTCGTCTGCGAAACCTCCTCGAGATTCCATGATCTCCTGAAATGAGCCATGCCATCAGTTGCAGTAGGCCTTGATTGACCAGCTAGTGACTCATTCCCTCTGGGTTGGTTAAGAGGTAGGGAATGTCCGGTAACAATTGTGGGAAATCTATCGACATTTCCAATAACTGAGGGAACCAAGGTTGTGATCTCCATAACGAGGTTACCAGTGCCAGCGTCCCCTTGGAATATCGAAGGACCGTTAGGGTTCGAGAAATGAGGTTGAACGGGGGAAACGCGTAGTTCCTGCCCTTGGTCCAGTCCTGCAGGAATGCGTCTGTTGCCAGAGCATCTGGATCCGGCCTCCAACTGAAGAATCGAGGAAGTTGGGTATTCAGTTGAGACGCGAAGAGGTCTATACTGAAAGGACCCCAGAGCCGAGAGAGGCGCTGAAAAATCATTGGGTGGAGGTGCCAGTCCCCCGCGTCCCGAAGGAATCAGGAGTTCCAGTCCGCCCTTGTATTGTCCAGCCCCGGAATGTACTCCGCTATTACTGAAATGCTGTTTCTCAGGCAATAGTGCCAAAAATCTCGAGCCATCAAAGCGAGAACCTTCGATTTCGTCCCCCCTAGGTGGTTGATATAACGCACCGCTGAGACATTGTCCATCTTGATTAAAATTGAACATGAAATGCCTGTGGGGGTCATACTGCGAATGGCAAAAGACGCTGCCAATAGCTCTAGGCAGTTGATGTGTAGCCGAGACTCTTCGTTCGACCATCTGCCACCGGTGGAAACTGATCCGCAATGCGCGCCCCAGCCATGTAAGCTGGCGTCCGACTCTATGACCAGGTCCGGCGTCGATCCAAATATCGCCCGTCCGTTCCATGCCTCCATGTGTGTTAGCCACAATTCTAGTTCTTCCCTGGAGTCTTCGTCCAGTGTGACGCAGGTTTCGTATGAGTGACCAGAGCGTAGGTATGAGGCTTTGAGTCTTTGTAGGGCACGATAGTGTAGCGGCCCTGGGAAGATCGCCTGTATGGACGATGCCAACAGTCCTATGATCCTCGCAAGTTGTCGGAGGGAAATAGTCGTACGATGCATAAGCCGTCTGATCTCCTTCTTGATCGAAATCATTTTGTCTTTGGGTAGACACAACCTCTGTCGAACAGAGTCGACTTGGAAACCCAGAAATTCCATCTGTCTGGAGGGTTGTAGAATTGATTTTTCCCAATTCACCAAAAATCCTAAGTTTTGGATAAGGTGGATCGTCCACGATAGGTGAATGCGAAGTTGGGATTGAGATTGGGACAGAAGAAGGATGTCGTCTAGATAAATTATTAGTCTGACCCCTCGTGTGCGCAGGAAGGCAATCACTGGTTTTAGCACTTTTGTGAAGCACCATGGAGCGGAGGATAGGCCAAATGGCAGACATACAAACCTCCATTTCGCTCCTTGCCACTGAAATTGCAGTAGGTTTCGGTGCGCCTCTGCGATCGGGATGGTTAGGTAAGCGTCCCGCAAATCTATCTTGACCATCCAATCCGATGGTATGAGCAGGTCCCGAAGGCAATGAATACCCTCCATTTTGAAATGGTGGTATTGGACAAAAGCATTTAGAGGACGGAGATTTATTACTGGGCGTACTCCGCCTCCTTTCTTGGGGACTAGAAACAAATTCTGTGTCCCATGGGATTTGTTGAATAGCGTGCTTGGACGCTAATTCTGCGATCTCTGTAGATATCATCACCTGGTGTTGGCTGGTCATAGTTAGTTCTCGAGGGAGCTGTGTCTGAACTGGGTAGGAGGTTAACTCCAATAGGTACCCTTGTATCGTATTTAATACCCAAACATCTGCAGTTAACATTCTCCAAGCATGATGAAACAATGCCAGTCTGCCCCCCACTTTTACATGGGAAAAACTGAGATATTCGGTACTCACCATAAGGTCTTCTGCTTGAAACAGACCCCCGTGGTCCACGGGAACTCCAGGGCCGTCCCCAAGATGGGAAGAAAGGGGTATAGTGGCTCTCTGGTATCGGTCTCTGGTTATTAAAGGAGCCTCTGACGGCTCTAGTTGAGCCTCGAAATCCACGGCCGGGCAGACGGCTCCTTCCTCTGCCGGCCCCTCCAAAAACCCGTGGTGCAAATACTCTCTTAAGAGATGTCTGAGCCTTATCAATTGCCGTAAACGTTTTAACGTACAGCCCAAGATCCTTAATAAAGGATTCACCAAATAATAAGCCTTTAGCCGCTGGGCCCGGCTCGTTGGTCGCCATGCTGGTCAGTTTTGGCTCTATTTTTAGAAGAATCGCCTTGCGGCGCTCAGTAGCCATAGCCGCATTGGCGTTACCTACCATGCAGACTAATCTCTGCAACCAGCCTATCGCTACCTCGAAATCAAATTCGCTTTCGCCCGATTGGGCGGACTCCACTAGCTCATAAAGCTTAGTTATGGGTCCCAAAGTATCAAGGAATTTATCTTGGCAGTTTTTGAGGGAAAAATCCAATCCCTTCCTTGGCTTCCAACCAGACTTGTTCAAGAATTGGACCAACTGAGGGTCCACGTCCGGTGTCTTTTCCACCGAGTCTGGGAGGATGGGTCGTGGGCATTCTGTCCGTAATTTATTGCGCCCCTCTTTTGATAAGGGCTTGCGCACCCGAAGTGCGAGATACTTAGCGATGTGAGTAGGCGGCTCCCATGCCGTCGAGCGAGGATGACGAAGGTCATCTGGGTCGAATAACGGGTTACCCAGTGGGTCCCGCAAATAGTCGCCCTCGCCAGAGTCAGGAGGCGTAGTGCCCTGAATCGTACTCTTTTGGGTAGCAACGCCTGTTTGGATGTCAGACCCGGAATCCGAAAATTCCGCGCTGTAATGATCCATATAGGGATCCTCATATTCCTCCTCCACACTCCGGTCCGAATCGGACGAATCCCCATGGGCACGTGCCCGTTTCCAAGTTCTGGCCGATTTTGCCCGGCCAGGGGCTCTAGTGCGCGGTGGTATCGCGCCATCTTTGACAGCCTGAAGCGTGTCATTCGATGCAGGCTGAACCTGCAGTTCTGGAGGGGAGGTTACATGTCTGCTTTTTGCTAACGCCTTACGTCCCGGTTGGGCCACGTTAGTGGGTACCGGGTTGCGTGTATTTTGCATGCCACTAGTCTGTGTCTGTATCAATGCCTCTGTTATAGACTGAGTGATAGAGGACGACATGACCCCCATCGCAGAGGTCAAAGCTTTGTTAATGGAGTGTGCCATGGTAACGTCCAGGAGGGACTGAAACTCCTCAGATGCCATGAGGCGTCACTTTTACTTCCCTTGTTAGAGGGGGAAACGCCTGATGTGGGGCACATGGACCCTGAGGGTCTGTCACTTTGGTCCTGCATAGCAGTTAAAATCTTTACAGGGAATATATACCCTAGTTCAACTAGTGGAAATATTAGGCCAGTAAAATCCACTTAAACACTTGGTATCAGTTAAAAGTACTAGCAGAGTGTTTTAATCTGTAAAGGAATTAGCTTAGGAAAAGTTAGCAAAGAAAATGGTGTCAGGATAGATTAATCCTCCACACCACACTTACAGTTTAGTAGACAAACAAAACCGAAATATACACTGCAATTATAGCCCAGTCTGGGTCCTAGGAGAGTGCTTGGGCGGGTAGGAGAAGCCGGTAGAAGGTTATTCAGCAAATTCCCACCGAAACCGCGCTTAAAATGGCCGCCGCGAGTGTAAACTTACACTCCCGGCGACATAAACCAAAAAGATGGCCGCCGCGCTATCAACTGCGCATGCGCGACTGGGCCGCAAGTGGGAAAATAAATTCAATGGCCGCGCATGCGCGACCGGCCGCAAAACAGTGGAAATACCGCGGACATAAACCGAAGGTGCCAATTCAAGCACCAGAAGCCAGGTAAGTAGCCCCAGTCACTGGGGCAGGGAGAAATCACCCCCTGAAGCAGTTAGGCAGCCCTCTCCTCAACACCAGAAGGGCACAAAACAGCAGTAACACAGAATGACATAGTACTAATTGTAATAATATCATCTAAGAATCATTCAATTAATGTGCAGTAATTAAATACAACTAAATGTATAAAATTCACAAGAGTAATAAAATGATGTACTTAACTTGTCTGAGGGAGCAGCAAGAAAGAGGAGGAGTCAAGGAGCACTACACCTATATGGATTATACTGGATGCTGATTGGTGCTTCTGTTACCAGGATACTGTTATGGTTTTCTTTTTTCTATGATTCTCTCATACTTCCCTCTTCTTGCTGCTGGGAGTATAATAAAGAAAGAGAATGCATAATAGGAGCCTCCGTGTCTTTAATAAAATTAAAAGCCGCAGGATCATAACCCCACTTTATTCCCACTGGCATGGCAAATGTTGCTGTAGTGCCTACACAACGGCTATATTTGCATAATGTATACTTCTGCCCTAAATCCTTGAAGTTTCTAAAATAGAAATATGCATAGGTATGTAGGTACAAAATCCCGTAATCCTTTGTCTGGCAGCATATGGGAATTGGTTAGCAGCGTCCCAGTAGTAGTCACATGAAATCATGATTTATTTATAGAATAAATATTTGTACAACACATGGGCATCTATTTATATACCGCTGTAATCTTTCAGCATATAAAAATTAGCAATGGCGGGGCCTGAACCGCAAGATGGTCAGACGTGTCTGCTCATAGCTCTGGCAATCTAGAGCCATTCAACCGACACAGCGCAGAACTAAGCCTGAAACTTGCAAAAATATATAATAAAAAATTAGCAATGGCACTGAAAGAGAGGAAGATTAAAATATATATTTAGAAAACTCGTTAGTCTGTGCTTTTTGTTTGCTAAAAGTGATTTGCAAAAATAGAGAAAACCACAATCTTCCATATTCAATGTTCTTACAAATCACACCTCATTTATGCTTTAATAGTACAGGAAGAAATCATTCTGTAATTATAAATTCAGGAGACTCGTTTTTGGTTAAAAATGCAATTAACGAAATTGATTAATTTGCAGCATCTCAGAATTAATTTTATCACAGAATAACACATGGGCAATGCTTGCTTTCTTTATGAGATTAAACTCCTCCACCCATCCAGCCTCTTGACAACCATCCATAGACCCTATTAATTCCCTTAATAACTCGCACAACAAGATTTGGAATGAAAATCATATCCCCCCACCCACTTGTTGACTTCACAAGAGGGATGTTTACCTTTATTTAGCAAATTTAACAAACAATCCACTGTTCTGGCCGGCAAGAATCACAACTCCCACAAATCCCAAAAAGGGGGGAGAGGGAAGTGTCTGGCAGCTTAACCTGTTCATTTTAGCATGGGACACCCCCCGCGGTACCTTGCCAGCAAGCCAGTCATCTAAAACTTTGTCTAGCGCCCAAGCCTTAATACCTACCCACGGTGGCCAGCAGCTCACTGCCCCACTGTTGCTCCTATCCCTAGACCGCTCTTGGCTACCATCAGCTGCCAGATCAAAGCCACCCTTTTTCACCTTCCTAAGTTTTTTTTTTTTTTTTTGTAATAAGAAAAAACACTATGTACACTATGTATTAAAACTGAAGCTCTTTTTTATTTTATTTAAATTTTTCGCAGCTGTCATAGCCCTCCACCACCTTCTGCTAATGTACTGTTGGTTCCCGTTTCAACTCCTTGTACTTTCCCTTATGATTTCGAAAACCTGCTTTTGGGAGGGCAAACGGTTAATGATTAAACACCCCATCACATTTCTTTATCTTGCCTTTGTACCTCCTCCTTGCTTTCTGTCTGACCAATCCTGTTGAAGCGCAAAGCACAGTAGGAGGAAAAAACATTCCGAGCAAGCTGTGAAGGGGGGAGTTAACCCTTTGTGTTTTGCCCCTGTATGGTCATACACTTCCAGTGCTGTGTTTTTATATCTCACAGTTCCATTTACCATTACGTAAATATTTTAACTGCCACAAATTAAAATGAAAATAATAAGGAACACTAAAAATCCCATAAAAAGAATTGTAATTTTTTTTTTTTTAATGTGTAACCATTATGGAACACATAACATATACTCAAAGAGCATAACATGTCATTTTAAATCCTGTGCTTCCAGAAGGGATAGCAAATGTATAGATTAAAAATCAAAGTGCTGGTGTGTTCTGGGAGGCGTAGCTAAATGCCTGGATTGCTTATCTTCTATCTCTGTATTTTGAATGCACTTTATATGCACTTTATATGCTTTAATACAAAATGCTCAATTTGTAAAACAAATATTTTAACATTTCAATTTATTTATTAAAGTGTATATCCAACATGTCAAACTTTATTTAAACAGTGCGCGCAATCATGGATATTTATATGTAGTTCTTGATACTTGTGTACAATATTTGTCAGTATTCTTGAAAGAAAATAAAATCAAAATAAAGGAGAATTAATAGTTGTGTAGACAACAAAAATATAGAAGCAAAAGGAAATAATTTCTCACTCACCTTCCACAGCCCTTTTTAGACTGCTGTGCTCCTGGCATTGGTGTCATTTAGGGCATACAATACCTTATCCCCCTCTTTTGAAGACCTTCACTCTTTAGGCATCAGGAAGATATAAAATCTTTGAGATTGTTTTATCAAAAAAAAAACCAACCAACAAAGTAATAAAATGTAGAAAATACACTCATGACTGAGATCCATAGCAACCCAGACTCAAGGATTCAGGCAGTGATGTGTGGGTGAAGCCTCTTGGGTTTCTTTCACCAACAAAAGACTCAACGTTAATCACACTTTTGTTGTTTTTTTTTGTTTTTTTTTAAACCAAAAATATAGAGTATGTAAATCCAAAAGCCTAGAACCACCAACTCTGAAGACAAAGGAAAGGCAATGTGTAAGGACTAAGTGGCATATGTCTTTACGGAGTTCCAAAAAATATTGAATTTGCTCACAAGACCAGAAGGTGGTGAACAGGGCTGCCTCCTGCCAATTACACTTCAAACAAATAGATGATGACAGGTGTTTTTTTTTTTTTTTTTTTTTACCATAATGCTTTGTGGAATTGAAATGGACAGGTGCAATGTCTATGGTTGTGTAGGTTTTTTAGAATGGCTACTATTGTGTCAGAGGAATATTTTCTTGGTTTCCAGGGTATTTGTTTCTTTTTCTGCAATGGCCTCTTATTAGGAATGAGCATAAAAATCTATTTAAAAGTTAAAGAAGGAAGAAAACTGTCATAGTAAAGTTTTTCAAAATATTAAAATGCATGTTTGGTTTTATTTTCTGAGTGCTTAAACCAATCGCTGCAGTAAATATAGATATTGTAGATTATTACATTGATCCTTCTCTAACTCACTTTCAACCATGCCAGAATTTGGAGGCACCCAAGCTGTGCCAAGTATTTTGTAAATTGTGGCTCTGATGCTCTATCTTTATCACTTTACCTACATTTACTCTGAGTTTCGATATAACCTGATTACTTTTATCTACTAAGAGCTGGCGCTCAGCTTTCCTCAGAACTCTGGTCACATAGACTCCTTCCCCTAACATACCATCTTCTGACCAAAGAAAACCATTGATGATTTCTGCAGCTGCTACTACAGTTGTACCATGATACATGACATAGATTTTTCTATCAGTTGGTTGAATTCCACTGTGAAGATGATCTTGAAAGGTGGTGAGGGTCTCCACCACTGTACATTGTACAGTGGATAGCATGGAGAGGCCATACTCCATCGATTTCAAATATGTGAAGAATGTCAAATATCAGCAAATAAAGCTTACCTGTAGAGTTGAGCGGACACCTGGATGTTCGGGTTCGCCGAGTTCGGGCCTGAAGCCCATTGAAGTCAATGGGGACCCGAACTTTTGGACACTAAAATGCCTCTAAAAAAAGTCCTGGAAAGGGCTAGAGGGCTGCAAAAGGAAGTAAAATGGGGGTAAGAGTAGGACAAGTGCCCTGCAAACAAATGTGGGTAGGGAAATAACCTAAAATACCTAAAAATTTAAAATAATCTTGAACTAGGATGTGGAGTAGGAGGTTGAGGAGGCGGTGACCATGGCGGTGTAGGTGGATGCGGCGGTGGAGGAGGTAGCCAACACTGTTTTTTATTTTTTAATTGGGGTAGCCCCCAAAATATTGGGACATAAAAAAAAAGAAACATTTGCAGCCTGCGGTGCATTTCTTGAAGTGCAATAACGCCACCAGGTTTCCAGACGGAATGACAGCATTTCAAAGACCAGGAATTTTGAAATGCTGGCATTCAGGGCCAGGGATCGCGGGTGGGTAGAGGGGTACTTCCTCTTTCTCTCCAGTGTTGGGGAGATGGACAGCTGAACGCTTCTATGGGACAGCGTGGAGATGCTTGGGGACGGTGGCGGACGTGGTGGCGTGGTACATCTTAGCTATTGATAACTGGTTTAAATATAGCAGCTTGTTATCTGGTAGTTTCTAGTGTAGAAAATATCAATCTGTTTTGTATCCCTTAGATCTGTTAAACAAGTGTTGCAGGTGTGAAACAATATTACAAGTGACTGATGTAGCAAAATTCGAATCAAAGTTCAATTTGCCCATCTTCTGTGGGTTATTGCATTTTTAAGATGTAGACTTATTGTATCACACTAGCCATGCACAGATAGGTTGTCTGGCACGTTGTTTTGGTGTTTGGTTTTTAACTTTGTAGTTGTGTCTTTACACAATATAGAAATGTATATTGATGCTTCTGTATATGAAGCAATCACTTATTTTTCATTTAAAAAAAAAAAAAATCAGGCTACACAAAAATTGTTAATTAACAATGACATCTGAAAAGCACATGAAAGGATTCTGCATGATTTTAAAAACAAAAACAAAAAAAACCCCACACTACATGAAGGTCCTGTTCACTAGAGTGTGTAGTCTTGAATGTAACCATTAAAACTTTGTTTTTACAGCCACTGGTTGGCCCATACATATTTTAAAACTCGTTTAATTTTGTTATAGCATCACTTGTAGTCTTATTAACTTGTCTATAATACATATTTTTGTATGACAGTGTGTTTTTTAATTGATTTTGTTGAATTTTAATGGTCTAAGATAATTAACATGTCAACAGGCAAACGTAACCCGAATGATTTGTCTCAGTCTTGCCTTCTATACTACCTGCACCATAGGCAACATTTATGTGTATTTAGACTTTCTTGAGAAGCGATAACTAGCCAGTGTTTAACACATACACCAGATATGACGTGCACACCCCAAATGTACTATTTAGCACCAAAAAATTTAGAATTTTTAAAACTGTGCTCTAACCACAGTATTTGTGGGTTCTATTTGACTCTCAGCTATGAAGCGCACACTAGACTTGAACGGACTCCTAGATGTTCGGGTGCGTCGGGTTCGGCCGAACTTTGAAAAAAAGTCCGGGTTCGGGATCGAACTTGACCCCGAACCCAAACCCCATTGAAGTCAATGGGGACCCGAACTTTTGGGCACAAAAATGCCTCAAAAAAAGTATTGGAAAGGGCTAGAGGGCTGCAAAAGGAAGTAAAATGGGGGTAAGAGTAGGACAAGTGCCCTGCAAACAAACGTGGATAGGGAAATCACTTAACAAAAATTAAGAATACAGCTGAGCCATAAAATAGCACTAGATGGAATTTTTGATTTTAGCTTTGGAAGAACATAAATCAAAATCTAAAGCATGGCTGTCAGGAGGATCACCAGAATTATCCAGTTGAGAGCAGGGTAATCTTTTTCATTGTTCATACTGAGCTCAACTCCTGATGCATGAAGAAAAGGCCTTCACAAGCCTCTGCTATTGTGTACATAGTTTATACTAAGTGACCCTTAAGTTGAGGAGGCGGTGGAAGCGGCGGCGGTGGAGGAGGTAGCCAACACAGTTTTTTTTTAATATATATATACTTTTTTGAATTGGGGTAGCCCCCAAAATATTGGGACTTATAAAAAAGAAAAGAAAACTCTGTTCCGCATAGTGACTGACCTGTGCGTGCTGCAGCTTAAACTCCATTATCGCCTGCGAGCAGCAGCAGGGTGAGAACGCCAAAAGCGCGCACAGACGGCCCGCACTTTCTGCAGCAGCTGATATATCTGAGTAGTTTTTTCAGGAATTCTTGCACCACCAAATTCAGCACATGCACCAGGCAAGGGATGTGCGTCATACCGGCTAGGCCCAGAGATGCTACGAGATTTCGCCCATTATCGCACACCACCAGGCCGGGCTTGAGGCTCAGTGGCAACAACCACTCATCGGTCTGTTGTTCCTTGCCCGTCCACAGCTTCTGCGCGTTCTGGGGTTTCCCCCCCCCAAACATATAAGTTTTAAAACAACCTGCTGTCGTTCCCCCTGGCTGTGCTGAAGTTGGTGGTGAAGGTGTTACGCTGACCGGATGAGGAGGTTGTAGAGGAGGAGGCAACAGGAGGGAAAGAGAAATGCTCGGTGGCGGAAGGACATGCGCCAAACTGCTATCCGCCTCATGCCCAGCCTCCACTACATTTGCCCAGTGTGCAGTTAGGGAGATATAGCGTCCCTGCCCGTGCTTACTGTTCCACGTATAAGTGGTTATGTGGACCTTGCCACAGATGGCATTGCGCAGTGCACACCTGATTTTGTCCGCCAAGTGGTTGTACAGGGAGGGGATGGCTCGCCTGGAAAAGTAGTGGCGGCTGGGAACCACGTACTGTGGGACAGCCACTGCCATCAGGTTTTTAAAACTGTCTGTCTCCACCAGACGGAATGACAGCATTTTAAATGCCAGGAATTTTGAAATGCTGGCATTCAGGGCCAGGGATTGCTGGTGGGAAGGGGGGGTACTTCCTTTCTTTCCAGTGTTTGGGAGATGGACAGCTGAATGCTTCCATGGAACAGTGTGGAGATGCTTGGGGACGATGGCAGACGTGGTGACAGGTGCCACTGTCACTCCAGTGGTGGAGGAAGAGGCCGAGACATCAGCAGATGAAGCAGGAGGAGCCTGAGACCTTTCTTGGTTTTTGAGGTGCTTACTCCACTGCAGCTCGTGCTTTGCATGTAGATGCCTGGTCATGCAGGTTGTGCTCAGGTTTAGACCGTTTATGCCTCGCTTCAGGCTCTGATTGCACAGCGTGCAAACCACTCGTGTCTTGTCGTCAGCACATTGTCTGAAGAACTGCCACACCTGGGAACTCCTTGGAGCTGGCTTTGGTGTGTTCGATCCCTGGGTGCGGTGGGTAGTAGGCGTACTGTCTATGGGACAGCCGCTGTGCTTTTGCACCCTGCTGCCTCTTATGCTGTGCTGGTGCCTCTATGCGACCACCACCTCTTCCGCCATACTCCATACGTCACTCGCATGACCTTGATTCCATGTGGGGTCTAGGACATCATCATCCTCCACATCCTCTTTCACCCACTTCTCAACCTTGCCCTCCTTGCCGGTCTGCACACTCCAGAAAGCCACAGCAGTTGGCACCTGTTTCGTCATCATCAGAGACTTACTGCGGTGGTCCTCGCATGTCCACACCCTGAAACATAAGTGGTTGTGCATCAGTGCACTCAATCTCTTCCATTTCTGGGGCCAGGCTAGGTGGATGGCCCACGGAAATCCTGCCAGAAGAGTCATCAAAAAGCATGAGACTGCTGCATGACTTGTGGCTCAGACTGCTTGGCTGATTTGCAAGGGGGTGTGGTGAAACACACATGGCCATGGGCTGCAGGTGCCAACTCTGAGCTTTCAGTAGGGGACCGGGTGGGAGACAATGTGAAGGAATTGGAGGCACTGTCAGCCACCCAATCTACTATCACCTGTACTTGTTCTGGCCTCACCATTCGTAGAACGGCATTTGGGCCTACCAAATAACGCTGAAGGTTCTGTCGCCTACTCGCACCTGAGGAAGGTTTTTCACTTGTGCGTGTAGCTGGCACAGATAGACCACGTCCTCTCCCTGCAATAGGAGCTCCACCAACACCAGCAGCACCACGACCAGGGCCACGTCCTTTTTTGACACTCTCCTCATTCTTTGCGTTCACCCACCAAACTAACAGATGGTTTATGTCAGGCGACAATGTAACCGCCAATATTCAACAATTAAGTACACTGACAGTGAGGCAGTGCCGGTGTCCTAAAGAGAAAAAGTTTCTAGAGGTCACACAACAGTGTGACAGGCGTAATTAACACACTTACTTCACTGTCTCAAAAAATGTGAATTTGTCAAACAACAATGTAACAGTAGTATTTAAGGGTTTTATTGGACTGCAAGAAATGCACTGCAGGCCGGAAATGTACTATTTAGCACCAAAACAACGTGAATTTTTCAAAGTGCGATATAACCACAGTATTTGACGGTTCTATTTGACTCTCAGATATGAAGTGCACCGCAAGACGCAAATGTACTATTTAGCACCCAAAACAATTTGAATGTTTAAAACTGCTATGTCACTGCATTATTTGACGGTTCTATTTGACTCTCAGATATGAATTGCACGCGCCAAATTTACTTTTTAGCACCAAAAAAATGTGAATTTCTCAAACTGCAATGTCACAGCAGTATTTTAAATGCATGGATGTTGCCCACCGAGCTACCAGAACAGGATTAAAGTTATGTGCTTGGCACACATGCAGTTGCAAGTGCACTGCACTTGCAAAAATGGCCGCCGACGCCCACCTAACAGACTGCTTATTGCACTGGGCTCAGGGCAGGGTACAAAAATTTAGCTGTAGTTTGCAGATTCAACACCAGAATTCTTTCCTAATCTGTCCCTCACAGCTGCAGCATCCTCTCCCCACATTAAAAAGCGCTCATGTGACGTGCGGCGCTACGTGACTCCAGCTTATATAGAGGCTGGGTCACATGCTGCACTGGCCAATCACAGCCATGCCATTAGTAGGCATGGCTGTGATGGCTTCTAAGGGCACACGCGTCAAACGCTTGTTGATTGGCTGCCCTGCAGCTTTTCAAAATGCGCCATTAAATCGCTGAACACCAAACTCAAACCCGAACTGTTACTGAAATATTCGGGGTCAAAAATCTTAATGTTCGGTACGAACCCGAACGTTACAATTCGGGTTCACACAACTCTGTACATGACAGATTTTTCTATCAGTTGGTTGAATTCCACTGTGAAGATGAAGATCTTGAAAGTTGGTGAAGGTCTCCACCACTGTACATTGTAGAGTGGATAGCATGGAGAGGCCATAGTCCATCGATTTCATATATTTGAAGAATGTCAGATATCAGCAAATGAGGCTTGCCTGTATTCTGGCTTTTCAACAGGAAACATGCTCTCTGCTGCTTCCTTAGTTCTGTGGATGTGAGACCATGGTTGTGTTTTATTTCCTGTTAAGCAGTATTACCTTTCTTGTTCCCCATTGGGAACCACAATAAAAGCACTACTGCTCATTCTGAAAAATTCTTTATTAAAACCTTCTTTAAAACATCTTACACATGACACACAGTGGAAACTCACAAAATTAAAACGGATACTTCGATCTACCTGTTGCAACCCTTAGTCCTTCTATAGTGCAGTCAATAAAGAAACAATGATTAAATGTTGGTGAGAATAAGACTCCCATCTAAGACTAGGAGCTGAACATCCCAAAAGTTCTACTGCAGCTAAAGGAGGATCTCCTAAATGACACCATTTTGATTGTACAAAAGACATTTAAAATAGCGTAATAAAAACATTACATAAATTCATACTATACAATACGCTATGATGACCTTTAACAATATAATAAGCTATTTTAAAGGAACTCTAGAACATATTAAGAATATTATAATTTAAGTTTCCTCAGTAATGATTATTATTCTAGGCACTACAGCTAATAAATTGAGGGAAGTTATATTCTAAAATTGGTTTCTAATAGGTTCTCTATGGAACAGCAAAGTAATTAAAGGCTATTGGTTTTGTTTTACGATTTGCAACCTCTAAGGAACAAAGTAATAGGTTACCTGTAAAAAGCAATTATTATGTTGCCTTTTGCGCATGCTCCCGGAGTATCCTTTTTTTGTAATCACTTTGATACATCTACATAAGAGGTTTTTGTATAAGAGAAGTTTCAGAGCACTAGAATGTTACTAATTAGGAAAGGGCATAATGAATACGCAAGGGTGTATTTAAAACTCAATTGCTGGTTATCGTTAATATTCACACATGAAGTAGGAGCAGCCCTGTGAAATGTGTAGGAATAAGGCAAGAACTGAGACTAAGCTGTTGATACTTCCTGAAGAACTATGGTGTGAGCTGCACAGGACAAAAACATTTGCTGGACATAATTGGGCACTAGTATAGGGAGTGCAGAATTATTAGGCAAGTTGTATTTTTGAGGATTAATTTTATTATTGAACAACCATGTTCTCAATGAACCCAAAAAACTCATTAATATCAAAGCTGAATATTTTTGGAAGTAGTTTTTAGTTATAGCTATGTTAGGGGGATATCTGTGTGTGCAGGTGACTATTACTGTGCATAATTATTAGGCAACTTAACAAAAAACAAATATATACCCATTTCAATTATTTATTATTACCAGTGAAACCAATATAACATCTCAACATTCACAAATATACATTTCTGACATTCAAAAACAAAACAAAAACAAATCAGTGACCAATATAGCCACCTTTCTTTGCAAGGACACTCAAAAGCCTGCCATCCATGGATTCTGTCAGTGTTTTGATCTGTTCACCATCAACATTGCGTGCAGCAGCAACCACAGCCTCCCAGACACTGTTCAGAGAGGTGTACTGTTTTCCCTCCTTGTAAATCTCACATTTGATGATGGACCACAGGTTCTCAATGGGGTTCAGATCAGGTGAACAAGGAGGCCATGTCATTAGATTTTCTTCTTTTATACCCTTTCTTGCCAGCCACGCTGTGGAGTACTTGGACGCGTGTGATGGAGCATTGTCCTGCATGAAAATCATGTTTTTCTTGAAGGATGCAGACTTCTTCCTGTACCACTGCTTGAAGAAGGTGTCTTCCAGGAACTGGCAGTAGGACTGGGAGTTGAGCTTGACTCCATCCTCAACCCGAAAAGGCCCCACAAGCTCATCTTTGATGATACCAGCCCAAACCAGTACTCCACCTCCACCTTGCTGGCGTCTGAGTCGGACTGGAGCTCTCTGCCCTTTACCAATCCAGCCACGGGCCCATCCATCTGGCCCATCAAGACTCACTCTCATTTCATCAGTCCATAAAACCTTAGAAAAATCAGTCTTGAGATATTTCTTGGCCCAGTCTTGACGTTTCAGCTTGTGTGTCTTGTTCAGTGGTGGTCGTCTTTCAGCCTTTCTTACCTTGGCCATGTCTCTGAGTATTGCACACCTTGTGCTTTTGGGCACTCCAGTGATGTTGCAGCTCTGAAATATGGCCAAACTGGTGGCAAGTGGCATCGTGGCAGCTGCACGCTTGACTTTTCTCAGTTCATGGGCAGTTATTTTGCGCCTTGGTTTTTCCACACGCTTCTTGCGACCCTGTTGACTATTTTGAATGAAACGCTTGATTGTTCGATGATCACGCTTCAGAAGCTTTGCAATTTTAAGAGTGCTGCATCCCTCTGCAAGATATCTCACTATTTTTTACTTTTCTGAGCCTGTCAAGTCCTTCTTTTGACCCATTTTGCCAAAGGAAAGGAAGTTGCCTAATAATTATGCACACCTGATATAGGGTGTTGATGTCATTAGACCACACCCCTTCTCATTACAGAGATGCACATCACCTAATATGCTTAATTGGTAGTAGGCTTTCGAGCCTATACAGCTTGGAGTAAGACAACATGCATAAAGAGGATGGTGTGGTCAAAATACTCATTTGCCTAATAATTCTGCACTCCCTGTACAAAACAATGCAGTTTTTTTTTTTCTCATACAGGCAAGACTACCCACCCCCAACAAGGACAAATTCTCCCCCAGCTGTAGCTGAAAAGCATGGTCACACAGCTGTTAAAGAGGTGGTCTCTCCTTCATGAGTCAAAATCATATATATATTTATACTAATATTCTGTGTATACGCACACATAAATCTATTATTCACTGAATCTGCTTTACTAAACGTATCTTTTTCTTAACTACTAATTTACTAGACAAATCCATGAATGCCAAACAAATGTAAATTAGTACACAAACAGGGTCAAATTTAGCAATAAAACCTGGTGAACTAGTTTAGTGAAAAGTCTTTTCCTATGCAAATGGTAGCAAACAATGAAACTAGGCCTCAACTCATTCACACCATGTGGTCAATGGTGGATTAAAATCCACATGGTCAGACAAAAGGTAAAGTATATATAAGTTTTCTCCTATATACAAATGACCAAAGATTGGTAATAAGCAACACAATAATTCATCACTATGTTCTACAACAAGATACCTTAAAAACAAATATCTAATCCCTATCTGCTATCTGCATTCATTCCATTAAAACCAAATCATCATTCATTTATTCATTTCTATACAGACAGACAATTTACTGTATTATTTAAGCAAAATGCATAACATTTATATTTTCCCCAATATTCAAGCATAATCCTGCCGACTACGACAAATGTTGTGGTTGTGACCTAAATATGAATATTAATCTCTTAATACATAATAATTAAGCAATACGGAACAACATTAATATTTTTATAATTCATGGTATTATGGTCGAATATGTGGATAGAAAATACACAAAACGTTGTAATATTAAATGTATATTTAATATAACTATAACAAATAAACAGATGCTAGCAGAATGTCAATTTACTACAATTATGATATAATACAAAACTAAAGGTTGCTACATGTTACACAACATTCTACTTACTAGGCCCCAGCCCTTTGGCTGGGGTTAAGTCAGAGCTGGTACTACATCTTAGGTTCAGTCAGGTACAGGCAAAGAGACAGAATTTTCTCCTCCATCTGGTTTTTTTTCAGTGTAAGTAGGCTGGCCTGTGATGTCACTGCCAGAAGCACATGTCTTCCTACACACTCCCCCTAGTGGTGCCCCCAAAGCATTACACTAAATATGCTTTCTTTATGATGTAAAGTCATTAATTAATAAATACCATTACAACCATCATCTGCTTGCTGAGATCCAACGGGCCACTCAACTTTCACTTCAAAGATTTAGGTATTACATTTATACACATAATCAGATATGTATCATTTTCACTCAACACTGTCCTAACTAATGAGATTGCAGTTATTAAAATATGCAAAAAACTATTACGTTCCCTTCTTCCAAAATCCTCCCCCAGTTATATATTCTATTTGCCACATCATTATGTCTGACAATTCAAACATGGTTTTGAGCAGTAATGATGCAAGACAGTGAGATGACCGGTAGGACACAGGCAACACTACAGGATCAATAAGGTATGTTTATTAGTGGGTTTACCACCTCACAAAATAAAGTGCAACCTTTGGTCTCAGCAGAGCCTTAATCATGCATCATGAAATCTGATGAATTATCATTTTTTTGTAAATCTTTGTTTTATTGAAGCAATGTGAGTTTGTTACAGAATAGAAGAAAAGGGTGAATAATATATCAGCGAGTAATCGTACAATTGCAATAACTATTAACATTGATAAATATTCTTATGAATGTCTGCTTCATTTTATATTTTAAAGGATGTCAGGTTAGCTCGGTATGTATGATTGTGATAGTGCAGTGGTAGTATAGATTCACTCGGCTGCAATGCTCGTCTAGGTAGGTTAATGAAAGAGTGATGCAAGACTAAATGGGGTCTCAGACACACATTGGGCAAGTAGTTTGTGAGTCAGGCTGAAGTCGTTGTGTTGGTAATACTATATGGTTTTGGCAACAAACAGGCTAATCGTGTTGTTTCATTCAATGTCACTGCGGTTTGTCGGTTGTTGCCACATGCTAGGTTTGTTAACACATATGTTAGTTGAGGGGGGCAGCTTAGTAGCGACCATAAAAACAGCTGGGTTATCTGTGTGACCTGAACGTGTGTTTTGTCGTGTTATGTGCAAACTAAATTCAATAGCTGGTGAGCCAGGCACCTGTACGGTCTGTTCTCCACACATCACTAGTTTAAAGACAAAGCAGAAAATAAATCTTTTAGGCTAGTACTAGCAATGCCTGCTTAACGATTGTTATTTAGCTATTTGAGTCAGCCAGTCTGTCTTTTTGATATATGTTAATAAAGTATTTTTTAGACCTTTAATCTATGGACAGATTCTTCTCGATCTCTAGTTATTTAGCTAACGTTCAGGCTATAAGGGATAAAGCAAAATGTACTACGCTGAGTTAACAATGGTGCCCTGCAGGTAACATCGTGCAGGTAACCCCCCCCCCCCGGTCCAGAGGGGGTGGGATCAGGACTGGGTCCGCGTGTTTGTCGGGCAGGATAGTGGTGCGGCGGCCGTCCACTCCACTCACTGCCAGACGAGGTCCCGCCTGATGCAGCAGGGATCTCTCCTCCGAGGGACTAAAACTCCGGGAGCAAGCCTCTCCTCAGCTCAGGCAGCCCGTACACTTCAAGGGTCGCAGTTATTGGTAGGTTATTTCTCCCAAAATCTCGATTTGCAAGCTTTGAGTCTTATTTTGCAGGAGCTGATCTTTCTTGCGACCGCTCAGCTCGGCGCGCCCCCATGAATTATCTTCTTGATAAACATACATTGATAGATATTGTTGCTTGTTGAGACAGGATTCTGTCTATTAATTTTTAACAAACCATCTTACCAGCATTGTGTAAATAACCACTCTGAGACTCCACCAATCCACGGCTCTGGTGTAATTTTCGCTCTTGAGAATTTCAGGAGCCATGTAATCTAATGTTCCACAACGACTCATGGTTCGTTCTCCATATCCGATTCCTCAGAAAGAGACAAAAGATAGTTGTATTTAAATTGAAGATGGATGTTCCCTGCCTATAAGTTACATTTCCATATATCTGTCAGCATAATTTTCTACTAGTTTTAATTTTTTAATCATTAACTGGGCTCTTATCCACATGTTGTTTCAATGATTCCTTGTTACAAATGATATTAATTTAAGCTTTGATATCTTTGTTTCATTTGTGCACTCTATATTATGTACACTTATGTGTACGGCAGGCAATATTTTACATATATAACTTAGACCATACAATAAACACAGACACAGTTTATTTATATTTCAATGGTCTTGGCTGTGGTGTTAATTTAAAGCTTAAAAGGGGCATACCACCATAACTTGATAACGGTAACATATTTACATAATATTTTCAATTTACTTCCAAAACTTTGACTTTCACCATCACTTAATTGCCAGTCAGTCATAGCTAACCTGACCGCCTTTTATATACAACCATTTAACACATATCCTTCCTCAGAACTTTAACCTGAGGATGACTATGCCCCAATGCTATCCAACACCACAACATTAATTATAAAGAAAATTATCAAGTAGTGGAGGAAGGGAGGGCGTGGCCAGAAACCAATCCCCAGCCAGCTCTTTTCTCTAGCAACAGCAGTGTCACCCAAATCTGCCCAGTTACTTGTCCCACTCTGCCCAACAACCTGACCAGGGGTTATGAACTTTCATTAAACTTTCCCTAACTGTACCAACAGGACAGGTTAACCCTTTATTACCACCATACATATATGCCACAGTGCTTAATGCCTGTGGCATCTTTATGTATGGGAGTCAATATTTTGCATAAATAACTTAGACCCTACAATAAACAGACACAGTTTATTTATATTTCAGTGGGCTTGGCTGTGGTTTTTATTTAAAGCTTAAAAGGGTCATACCACCATAACTTGATAATGGTAACATATTCACATAAACTTTTCACTTTACTTCCAAAACTCTTCACTTTCACCTTCACTTTATTGCCGGTCAGTCATAGCTAACCTGACCGCCTTTTATATACAAACATTTAACACATATCCTTCCTCAGAACTTGAGGATGTCTTTGCCCCACCGCCTCAGCTGAGGCCCCCACTGCAAAGGCCCTTTCTATCATGTTTCGCAAATCCACATTAAAATGTCAAGACCAATATATGACAAATGAGCCTGGTCCTTACTAAACAGACCCTCTTCTTTCTGATCCAATTCTAAATGCCTGTAGGAAAACAAGGCAAAATTGTGACATTGCTAACTTCAATTCTTTACGCCCTCTCTCCCGCGCCTTTAACTCTCGGTTTACTAGCCATCGCCAGCACTGTGCCATCTCTGACCAAACTAGAATGGTGTAAGGGAATAACTTTCTCAATTCCAAACGAACACTTTAAACATTATGTAATAACTGAACGGATTTATTAACTGATATATAATATATGAATTATTAAAATATCTAGAGCAGGCCAGTTGATGCTCACTCCAATCTGAGCTTCATTAACTGATGAATTCGCAGACCACCTACTCCATCCGATGTAGTGCAACATCATCCTGACTGAAGTCTAAATTCAGGCCACAAATCCTTGCTCCTGCTCTTTGCTTGGCCCGTTTTACAAGGAATTACCTACAACCCAAACATTTGTTATGATACCTGAAGAAATAATAAGAGTGAAGGGAGGAAAGAAAAAACATTAACTCATGTCATCTCACACAAATAACTTAAAACAATTTTACTCCCACCTTCCAATCTTCTTAATTGCCTCTGTTCCAAAACCTAATTTAGCTGCTTCAGTTTCTGCCCCAAATCTGAAAGAATGTGTTGGCAAATATGCCTTAATAATCAAGCCTTTCGAAGCATACCTGCAAAACCCTCTGGAATTGAAAACGTGATAGAGGAGAGCCTGAGATATGCACCAACAGAGGACCATGTACCACAGGGGGGACAGCTAAAGAAGCGCGCAAAGTCTCCACTGGGCAACTTCTGCCTTCCTTTCAACCAAATATCTACCTGTGAATCCTTTATAACATGTATGACGTCTGAATCTACTGAAAGAAACACTCACAGATCCTAAATGCTGCAAAAGGCTAAAGAAAAGCTTCTGAAAACAAATATTCTTCGAATTGTAAATAACAGAGTTTAGGCATCAAGCAAATCTCCTAACACTGAATAAGCTATGGGACGCCTACACTCAGCAACTCGAACCCCTTTAAAAATAACCTTATAACAGTAGGGAATGCGATTGTGATTAAACAGTTATTTTAGGTAAGCCAGCTTTAAACGTCTGGAGATACAATTATTAATACATTGAATCACAAAAGAGAAGGCAGCTTCTATATTACCATGTACTGGATCAACCAGTCCAGATTAATTGCCAAAGGCATTTTTTGCAATTCCACGCACTCTTCTTCTGTATTCGGCACTAAACTTCTAAAAAGCGCTGAGCTGACGACGAGAGATAGCACCAGCTATTTTATTCTCAATACCCAGAATATGCACAGCCTTCAACCAAATTTTCTGTTTAGAACATAACCATACTAGCTTTTGCAACAAATTTAAAAAAGCCACCTTTAGAATGCATTGAATTAATGAGATGTACCACCGACTTATTGTCACAGCAGAACCAATTTGTGTACTCTGCAGTTCCTTGTCTAAATTGCTGATACAATTGGCAACAGTTCCAGCAGAGTTAAATTCATGGTTAACCCTTGCTCCACCCACCCATTCATCTGGCCACTGCACAAAAGCCCTTTTTTTTTTTTGTTCCAGAATATGCCAAAACCAACTGACCCTGACCCTGCGACATCCACAAATAATCCTAAAGCTTCATTACCCTGAAATTCTGTTTCCAATAATGAACAGCCAATGCATTCTTGTAATAATTGATCCCAAACTTTTGTCTTTAAAGGACCACTATAGTGCCACTATAAAGGACCACTACTTACCTCTTACCTCTTTCTCCAGCGCCGGGCGGGGAGCTCTCCTCCTCCTCGGCTGAATGCGCATGCGCATTTCTCCTCCTCCTCAAAGCCACATTCCTCCTCTGACTCCTCTTCCTCACAATCCTCTTCCAGCGTTGCCGCAGGTCCAGCAAGCGATGCTGATAAGGCTGTTTCTGGTGGTGATGGTGACCACAACTCTTCCTCTTCACGCTCATCTACGGCCTGATCCAGCACTCTTCGCAGGGCACGCCCCAGGAAGAAAACAAATGGTATGTCGCTGATGGTGCCTTCGGTGCGACTGACTAGGTTTGTCACCTTCTCAAAAGGACGCGTGAGCCTACAGGCATTGCGCATGAGCGTCCAGTAATGTGGCAAAAAAATTCCCAGCTCCGCAGAGGTTGTCCTAGCACCCCGGTCATACAAATACTCGTTAAAGGCTTTTTCTTGTTGGAGCAGGCGGTCGAACATTAGGAGTGTTCAGTTCCAACGTGTCCGGCTGTCGCAAATCAAGCGCCTCACTGGCATGTCTTTTCGCCGCTGGATATCTGAAAAGTGCGCCATGGCCGTGTAGGAACGCCTGAAATGGCCACACACCTCCCTGGCCTGCTTCAGGACGTCCTGTAAGCCTGGGTACTTATGCACAAAGCGTTGTACGATCAGATTACACACATGTGCCATGCAGGGCACATGTCAACTTGCCCAAATGCAGTGCCGCCAACAAATTTCTTCCATTGTCACAAACCACTTTGCCGATCTCCAGTTGGTGCGGAGTCAGCCACTGATCCACCTGTGCGTTCAGGGCGGACAGGAGTGCTGGTCCGGTGTGACTCTCTGCTTTCAGGCAAGTCAACCCCAAGACGGCGTGACACTGCCGTATCCGGGATGTGGAATAGTACCTGGGGAGCTGGGGGGGTGCCGTTGATGTGGAGCAAGACGCAGCAGCAGAAGAGGACTCAGCCGAGGAGGTTATGGAAGAGGATGGAGTAGGAGGAGCAGAGGAGGTGGCAGCAGGCCTGCCTGCAAGTCGGGGCGGTGTCACCAACTCCTCTGCAGAGCCACGCATTCCATGCTTGGTAGCCATCAGCAGGTTTACCCAATGCGCAGTGTAGGTGATATACCTGCCCTGACCATACTTTGCAGACCAGGTATCAGTGGTCAGATGGACCCTTGCCCCAACACTGTGTGCCAGACATGCCATTACTTCCTTTTGCACAATCGAGTACAGGTTGGGGATTGCCTTTTGTGCAAAGAAATTTCGGCCGGGTACCTTCCACTGCGGTGTGCCAATATCTACAAATTTTTTGAACGCCTCAGACTCCACCAGCTTGTATGGTAAAAGCTGGCGGGCTAAGAGTTCAGTCAAGCCAGCTGTCAGACGCCGGGCAAGGGGGTGACTTTGTGACATTGGCTTCTTACGTTTAAACATGTCCTTGACAGACACCTGACTGTCGGCAGATGAGCAGGAACTGCTCAAGGCGAGAGACGGAGGCGCAGGCGCGGATGGTTGAGAGGGGGTAAGGAGGACAGCAGTGGTTAACGTGGCTGAAGATGCTGGACCAGGAGGAGGATGGCGGCTTTGAGTTTGTGTGTTGCTTGTACTCATGTGTTGATCCCATAGGTGTCTGTGATGTGCGATCATGTGCCTTTGCAAAGCAGTTGTATCTAGGTGGGTGTTGGACTTCCCACGACTCAGTTTCTTTTGGCACAGGTTGCAAATGGCATCGCTGTTGTCAGAGGCAGACAGACAAAAAAAAAAGCCACACTGCTGAGCTCTTCAATGACGGCATTCTGGTGGTGGTGGCAACAGCATGCGTTGATTGGCGTGCTGTCTGGTTGACCCCGGGTGCCGATGCATGCTGTCTGACTGTGCCACTAGCTCCTTACGACGACCTCCCCCTGCTTCCAACTCGTCTCCTCCTCTCTGTCTCCCCATCTGAACTTTCCCCCTGTTCTTCTCTTCTAGCGGGCACCCACGTGACATCCACGGACGCATCGTCATCATCAACCGCTTCACTTGTATCTGACAACTCGGCAAAGGAAGCAGCAGTGGGTACATCATCATCACCACATCGTATGTCCATGTGTGTAATGCTGCCTGACTGAGACATATCCCTGTTATCTACATCCTCTGTCAATAATGGTTGCGCATCACTCATTTCTTCCAACTGATGTGTAAATAACTCCTCTGACATACCAAGTGAAGCTTCTGTGGAGCTAGTGTTGGTGGTGGCGACAGGCGGGCGAGTGGTGTAAAATGTAGTTTTGGAATGGTGATATTGTAGAATCCTCTTAATTTCTTCTTATCTTCAGTTGATTGATATATATATATATATCCGTCTTTTGTATATTTATTCTTGGGCCAAATGCTCGCCACAAAAATATATGTCTATATTATTGAAAAGTAGTAATACGCAATCTGACTTACGGTTTCTTCAGGTTTATTCTTTGTTACGGATACATAATAAAAGATAATAAAGGATGTTACAGGATAATGGACATTCAACAGCAGATGGTAATTGCTGGACTTCTGATGCATCTTTACATCTAGAGAGAGAGAGCCAGAGAGAGCGACCTCGTGTCCCTCTCTTACTATATAGATGTGCTAATACGAACGTCAGCATTTAACTCTAGCCATATAAGGAAAAGACCCCCGAATCCACATTCCAGAGCTCTCGGACAAAGAAAGCCTTGTGACTTATTGATACCATCTGTTACTTATGTCAGTCCACACATCCATATATATAATCAATAGAAACATAGAATATGCAATATTCTACATTCCCTCTGTTTATGGTTTGTCTTAAAACCATAACACAATGTAATTAACCTGTACATTCATGTATCACATTCATTGAGCATAGAACAAGATGTAGTCACAACTTTCTATTGTATGAGAGTTCTTAGACGGTCGAGTTTCTATCCCTCATACTGCTTACTTTACTTCAAAACTCCCTCTGTTTCAGCTATGTATTGATATCCATATCCATGTTACATCATAACTACTTGAACATAATATATACATATATAACAATAATAAATGAATAAAATATTTACAAATGTTGATCCAATAAACAATAAAGCCATCAGAAAGATCTACCTGCTATGGTACAGTTGTATCTTTGTAGATAACAAATCAAGATGATAACTTTCTAAATAATAACTGTTTCACTATCATATTCCTTCAGATACATATATAGTATAGTATTTTCATTCTCAATACCTGATATTACTTAAGTACTAATACATGTATTACTATAATATACGTCCAATTATATTTCCATGAATCATATGGTTTCTAGCAACCTTAAAATCTTTAGGTCATTTGTATTCATAAATTACATTCCTATACCTTTAATACCACCAAGTGATGATTGTATCAGTACTTTACAATCATAGTATTTAATTTGTATATTCAGTAGGCTCTCACTAACTAAAATATATCAACACTACTTATAAGTCTCATTCAAAGGATGTTATCAACCATGAAGTTCTATAATAATTCTTCAAATAATGTTCCTGGTGTTGACAATACTTATTGTCCTAGATATTCTCCACCCAGAAATCTTTCTATCACAGATTTGTTTTTGTTTACATAATTATAATTTTTACTAAAATTCCACCTTGTAGTAACAAACTTTTCATTCAATAGAAACATAGTTTACTTTAAAAGAACTTGGAAAGAATAATTTAAATTATCACAACTCTCTTCATTAGCATTGTGATGACTTATTAATGTAATACATCTTAAAAGCCGGATTGTCCTAATGTTCTGACCAATCCATATTCCTTAGTACACTTCAACTGACTAAAATAAAATAAACTTGGGATCATACTGCCCAGAAACTCTTATTCCTAGTCTGTGTCTAACAAACTCAGGGTAATCATAAAACAACTTATTCATTGGATATCGCCATATCCAGAAACCTATTCTCCCTAGTCCACACCTTTGTAGACTTAGGTCAAATATAATTGTGTACTATACTCTTAACTAAACTTCAATTCCTCTTGGATCTCTGAACTCTTATATCCAAGGCATTCTTAATGTATATAATTACTTAATATTAATCAATATAAATTATCCTTCCTTAGTTTTCTTGTTACCATTGTTTGTTTTACTTCACCTCGATTATAAACAAATTATTCCTTATAGTTAATCTATGAAATACTATTGAACTCAATCTTTGTAGTATTAAGTAACCATGATCCTTATTTTATCAACTTCATATTTTATCTACCTCTGATACTTCTCTATGTATAGGTCATAATGTAATAGTTCTCTTCATAATACGATTCTTTCGTAATTTTACTCCATGTGTTACATAGCTATAAGTAGTCTATTTTGGTATTAATACTCATAACTGTTAAATAACTTTTCATTGTCTGTTTTCTTCATTAATATTTAGGAATTGATATGTATGTTAGTGTCAGTCTTTTATTTCTTTGTAAGTCTGTTAATCTTCTGAATCGAATGAACTTTGTAGAATCTTCCATCACAGTTTGCAGATCAGATGAAAAGTCTCTTTCCAACAGTCGATGTCCAGTTGTCTGAAGGAATGCTTTCCTGATTTATTGCCACAAGGATCTGTCACGCTTTACCAGATCAGTTATTTCTGTCTATTTCGTTGCTTCATCCACACAGCTGCGCAGTTCTGGACACTTGATTCTGGACGCGTGCCAATCTCTGCCACGTGCTTGCTTCTAGAATTCACGTTGTATCTTGTGCTCTTTTCTTTATAACACATGCTTTTGTCTGTTGTAGAATATAATCTTGGAACAGTCTTTGTGATTTGAAAATCTTTGTCTTCTGAAAAGCACACGGCTTTTAACACGGTTCTTTTTTCTGTTTCTGGCTGCACACACTTCTATTCAACACAAAAAGTAATTCGATATCCGTCCTCTCTCTGCTCACCTCCCCCCCGAATAGAAGTTTGTAACAGCAGAAAACAGTCTGGCTGGCTCGTCAATGTAAAATGTGGATGATTGGTGATATTGTAGAATCCTCTTAATTTCTTCTTATCTTGAGTTGATATATATATGCTACAGAGACACCAGATATGAGTGGCAACTGTCAAAGTACGCTGGCACAGGTGTGCAGAGCACAGGCTGTAGGCCTGACACACACGCTTGAAGGACACTGACTGCTATTAGCTTACACTGGAAACCTTTTTTTCTTTGTAAAAGCACGCTACAGAGACACCAGATATGCGTGGCAACTGTCAAAGTACGTTGGCAGGGTTCTGCAGGGCACACGCTGAAGGAAGCCTGACACCCAGACGCTTGCAGACAACTAACTGCTCTTCAATCTATTAGTGAAAAAAAAATTTTTTTCTTTTAAACGTAAAGCTTAAGCTATTGTGACAACAGATATGAGTGGTGGCACTGACTGTGCAAATGGGCTCAGCATCCAGCCTGACACAGAAGCTGGCTGGCAGGCAACTGCAATTACATTACACAGAAAAAAAATAAAATAAAGCAGACTGATGTTCTAGCCCTAAAAAGGGCTTTTTGGGGTGCTGTTCTTACAGCAGAGATCAGATGAGTCCTTCAGGACTGTAGTGGACACTGAATACCCTAGCCTAGCTATCAATTTCCCTATCTAACCAGCAGCAACTACTCTTTCCCTCCTCTCACTAAGCATGCAGCTTCAGAATGAATCTAAAATGGATGCTGGGAGGGAGGTGGGAGGGTCTGCTAGGGAGGGTGTGCTGCTGATTGGCTGGAATGTGTCTGCTGACCGAGAGGCACAAGGTCAAAGTTTGCTCAATGATGACGAATAGGGGGCGGATCGAACCGCCCATGTGTTTGTCCGCGGTGGGGAACGCGAACACGCTATGTTCGCCTTGAACTATTCGCTGGCGAACAGTTCGGTACATCACTAATTACCACTAAATTTCAGTATACAGATTAAGTTGTCTAGATTCTGTTAGTGCAATCCCCAAGTTTTATGTCAAACCTTTTAGAATTGGTTTTAAACAAGTTTTTGCTATCTATAGCGCGAAGAGACCTCCGCCACATTGGTTATGTGGAATTAACTATTCTGTAAAGTAATTGTCTAGATCTATATATATAAAATAAAAAAAAAAAGGATCTCCATGATTTTTTTTAAATTCCATCTAAAATTACAGAGCATTTTCTATAGAGCATTTGGGGGTTTATTTACTTTAATATTGCATGCTTGTTTTTGTACTTATTAAAATCTGACTAGATGGAAGATCAATATAGCATTTTTTACATATGCAAAGTCTTAATGGATGTTTTGTAATCAAGCACATGTTTGTTTTATGTTATGTACAATTATATCCTCAATATGTGTGTAAAACCAGCACTCACGTTAGAGGTCTTAATTTATCAAATATCTATAGTATAAATATAAAATTATACCACCCTTCCTTACTAACACCGGTCAATAATTTTAGCAAATTCTTCCTTATCCACAATTATGCTTTCCAATTTAAGATCTCTAGATTAAAACCTATTTTTCTGCATTTTAATCACTAGAGGACACTTGGTAGACAGCCACTGGAGGCGCTTCCTTGATGTTAACAAACTTATGATCCAGTATCCGACGTTGGACGCCCTCAATCTACATGAGGACATTCAGAATCCGCTATTTCCCCATAGTGATTTAATGCTTTCCTCTGGAGGAGGCCTAATGCGCACATGGCACTTAGCAAATATGCATTAACGCCCACTTTTTGTGAGATGTCGGAGGAGCCAGAGCTGCAACCTAATGCCGAGGGGCATCGGTGCAGGGATCAGGAAAATAAATAAAATATTTGTATTCACTGCCAATGGCCTAGAATACAGATTTGTATTCCTGACACTTATGGTATCCCTTTCAGATACTTTGTCTCTAACTAGAATTCTAATTCACGCTGAAACTTACTTTTCCGAATTGTCCTCTACCCAGCACACGGCGAAGATTGAAGTCTTTCCAGGTTGAGTGGACATTCTGGCTAATACTGCCAGGTGCTGGAATCACACTGTTATCTGGTTCTATTATTATTTCTGGGTTTGTTTGGAGACATGATTTCAGTATCGCATGGATATTCATGGGCGGCTTCAGAATTCTAGAAAAGAAAGACATACGCCATAAATTAAAATGTGTTTTTTCCTTTGACAATTGTCATCCTTGGGACATGGGCTTGCAATGGTGGGTCCAAAACATCTTGATTAATAAATAAATTAAATGGGGAATAGCAGAAAAAATGAAGAGGAAGCGGGGTATGTTAGCAAATAAATGGAGAAGCAGTGGGTGTGGGAGAATTAAGACAAAGCAATGGATGGAACGTCATAGTGGTGGTCATTTTAGAGGTAGTAATGTTGGAGAATTAAAGTGTAAATGGTTGATAAAAATAAACTCCTGTATTTGATGCTGCAAGAAAAATTGAAGAATTGAACTTCCTACAAAATAACATTTTGCATATTGAGCTCTGGTTGAACTGCTTTTATGGCTGACTACAGAATTCACATTATATGCTATTATTGTGGCAAATGAAGAATTAAAAACAAAAAGAATGGCTGTGATGGTAGAAGAAGTAGTGAGTGTGTTTGTTAGTTGTCCACACAAAGCCATGTGTGTGGGAAAAGAACAACAAAAAAGCATATAGCTTTACCTGAGCCACTATATCAGGGATTTCAATGTATCCTGAAGACTGATGTTGATCACCATGTGAAGGTGTTGAGAGATGGAATAGGTGTCTCCAGGATTACATCAGTAATGTCTGTTTCTGGAACTGGTACAGCTGTTTCGTCTTTATTAGCAAATGTTTCTTGATCAATCAACAATTGCAAATGTATTCTTGATGTCTTGAAGTTTTCCCAGTACTGCATTAAGATATTGATGTTTTTTTTTTGTTTTGTTTTTTAAAGGGGGTCTTTGGAATATGCAAGGAACATATTCTCTGCCCCTCTCTTCACCATAAGCTCAATTTCCAGCTGTTCTTGCAGTGCAGTTACATTCCCATTGTCTGCTTGGGCATTGGTGTCACCTTCAAGAACATCAGAGGTTTTCAAACCTTCTGAAAAATTAAGATTAAATCCAAATTAGAAATGTTGGCAGACGTTATCGCTCTACCGAAGTTGAATTAAAGAGACATGAACTTTTTAAAGGAGGTAAGCCACAATTGTTGACACAAAAAGCAGCAATTTAGAATCTAAAGTAATTTTTGCTAGTTTACATTAACCCTATACCCAGTGGTGTAGAGTGGGCTGGGCCACAAGGGCGGTGCCCTGGATGCAAAATTCATGGGAGCCTAAAATTTCAAGAGAAAAAAAATAAAGTAGTAGTCAATTTAAAAAAAGTGTCCCTCCCCAGAACACAGAACATCTGTCCAATGTTCGAACATTTTATACAGTTTTTCAACATGACGGGAAAATAAACATTGCCTCGTAACATTTTACAGTATTTATTTGCTAATTCTTATCGGGGTATTACTTAATGCCTAATAATAGCGTGATTTTCCATTTGAAGATAGAAGCGGAAATCACGCTATTAATAGGCATTATCTAAATGGTATCATACAGGTATGCCGGTAACGGGTGCCTAGATAGCCTTGCTCCTCTTCCCTGCCCACCTCGTCTCCATGCTGTGTATGACACTGATAGATGCATTGTGTAATTTATAAAAAATCCACCTCACACTTAAAGGTGGCGTGTGTAGACTGTGCTTAGGGGGGGGGGTGCAATACTTCCTTGCCCTGGGTGCTGGCAACCCACGCTATGCCACTGCCTATACTGACCTTAGACCAACACTAACCCTATGCTTATTAACTCTTAACTGTACACCTACGATAACCTTAACCCTATACTATCCCTAACCCATCATCGCGGCCTTTTTAACAGCATTATAGGCCCCGGGGCAAGGTAATGCACTGGGGCCCTGCCCACACAAAAACTCAAAGGCACGAAAAGGTAAATAATCGGTAAAATTAAGCTTATATTTTAGTACCCCCAACACAATCAGTGTTTAAACATTAAAAAACATGTTGCACAGCAACAGAGATTAATCCACACAAACGTTTAGTAGGTAGCAGGGGGAAGCACCTGACATGCACTGTTAAAAAAAAAAAATATATTAGAAGGGGGCGGAGCCTGAGCTCGGACCAGAGCGGTCGCCATCTGCACTAGCTCCGCAACTTTTCCTCAGAAAAAGCACCTAAAACAAGCTGAGCCAGCCTCACACACGGGCAACTCACCCAAATACACAGACCCCAACACGCCATATGCCGCTCTTTCAAACGGCCAAAACGCCCAGGAAAAAAAGAAAAACCGGGGCCTACTGTACCGCTCAAAGCCTGGACCTGACGGCTCTGTTTGGTGCCCACACCCCGCCGGGCATAACCGGAGGGAAGCCGGCACAACAAGAAACAGCACCCACAAAGATGGGACATAAGTCCCAAAACTCGCCCCCACATACCCCAGCAGGGGCAAGGAACAGAGACAATGCTTCAACGGCAGCCACCCTCTAAAATGGCACCGGCCGGGACAAGCAAGGAAACGCCTGAGGGAACTCCATCAACACCACCACACTCACAGCATGTCCTGCCACAAAATGGACTTACCACAATGTCTGCAGGGGATGGCTCCGCTCCAGTCACCCAAAGGGACTTCCACAACCTGGTGGGAGATATCAAACGCCTCCTATAAGCAACGTAGCAGCCATACAGGCAGATATGCAGAAAGTCAGTGACAGAGTGCAAACAGCAGAGGGGGATATTGCCGACCTGAAACAAGGTATGAACACAGTACAAGAAACCATCCAACACATACAAATCATGCAACAAGCCCTTTCCCTGCACCAAGCCGCACTGGATGATAGCTCCAGAAGAAACCACCTTAAGATAAGGGGCATTCCAGACTTGGTAACTCCAGACGAACTCCCCCATTATGTGAGACTGGTCGCCACCATCCTACCGGCTGCACAAGCCAAAAAAGTCATGCTAGACGGGACATATCGCCTACCTAAATCCAGCAGAGCTCCAGCAATGGCTAAACAAGACGCCATAGTGCGATTCTCTCACTCCTATGACAAAATAGCCGTCTGGTCGGCACTGCGGGGCAAGACTCCACTCATCTTTGAAGGCCTTACCTTCTATTAGAACCTCACGAGATCCACCCTGCAGTGGCGGAGCTCACTCCAACCTCTTACAAGGCAGTTGAGAACTGCTGGCATCAAATACCGCTGGATGTCCCCCAGGACACTGGTAGTGAACCATGAAGGGACAGTACATAGACTCTCGTCAATGGCAGACGTCCCGACCCTCCTCACGGCACTAGCCTTGCCAACACAGACACCGACAGGTGGCGGACAGACAAATTCCCGCAGCTGGAACCCATCCCGAGTGGTCCCGTTCAAACCCACTGCCGACCCAGCCGTACAGACAGGGACCTGAAGTCCCAGGAGACTGTAAATCTGTTTGCCAAAAAGTTAAACCAGAACTTTTTATGTTACTCACAGTTACTTTCCATATGAACACACACCACACACGCGAGAGGCCTCTTAGGAGAACCTAACACCCCTAGACCTCTAAAGCCCCACACCGGCCAGCTCACCCCGTCACCCTCTTGGTAAGGGGTAACACCTAAGGAGGGCAAGCTCACTATTGTGGCGTTTGTACTCATTTGCACTAACAAAAATAAAGAAAAAATTATTAGAAAAACTTTTATAACTTTACGACTTCAAAAAACTGTTCTGATTTTGTCTTGCTTATGTACAATTAGTATGGATACGTTGTTTTCATCAAGGTCAAGATATGTATTCGCAACAGCAAGATCGCATGTAGAAACAACAGCTAATACTAAGGTGATTAGTCCACCTAAAAATTTTAATAAAGAGGTTTTAAAGGTTCTGAATAAATCTCCCGGAATAATATACTGCAAAGTTGGTAAGCCCATGGGGCCCCCTGGCAACTGCCCAAACGTAGCCGGGCCCACTATTTACCCTTACCTTACACGAACACTCATAAAGCCATGATGATTTTCTTCTGCATGCATTAGCTCAACATAGCAATCAAAAGTGGCAGGCATGCGGGGTTAGAACTTGCATGCATGTAATCTAAGGAAGCAAAGTGGATTTTTAATGTAGTACTCATGTAAGGTGTAAGCCCACCTGCCTTGACGTGGCAGGTGGGCTTACACCTAATGGCCATTGGAGTGATACAGAAAATCTCCAATTTAATTTCCTGGTTTAGTAAATAAATAAAATAAGTCTATTTTTCCTATAATAAAGTTAATGTACTGTTAACATTTTTTTTTAAAGGGATTTTAATAAAAGGCAAGTATAGTAAGTTAATAGTATGGGAAATGTTTTTGATCTATTTATAATTCATTTTAATAATTCATAAAACAAGTTTATTTTCCTGGCACTATAGTGGTCCTTTGAGGACCTTTAATGAATAAAAACCAATAGGTCTACATCTACATTCAGACCCATGGGTACAGTAGTTTTTAGCTTGTGGATCCACTCAGTCTCTCTCGTTGCTAAAATATTCTCTGTCACATCCCCTCCAATGGGGAGAAATGACATCTACACCAATACAAATAAAATTTTGGAAGCTAAAATCTTTACAATTGCCACAATGGTTCGGTACATTGTGTTTAAAATTCATTCTGTTAATACTACTAAAGTGTTCTAAAAACCTAACATGTAGATTTCTCATATTGCATACCGCATTTGCAGTGCAATAAATATATCACGTTTTTTTATCTGAAGTTTAATTCTAAAGCTTTCTTTAGTAATTGTACTTTTAAACTCGGTGGTTTTTGTAGCTTGAAATTTACATGTGCTACAAAGGCTGCATTTAAAAAAAACCTTTCGGTTTTTCACTTAAAAAATGTGTGTTTTCATTTTTAGGTTTCATTTTGGGTAATACACTCTAAAATTGATTTTAGATTCTGTGTCTTTCTATATAAGACATGTTTTTTTGGGGGGGAAAACATTTTTTTAAAAACGATCCTGAGTTAGTATTGGCCAGTGCTTCCTAAAAGCTTTCTTGATTAAATGTGCTTTGCTATTGTATTTAGTTGTAAATGATATACTGAAATCCTTAGAAACTTTAGACAGTTTATCTTTGAATAGATTATTTCTATCTTTCTTTGATTTGCTCCTGTGTGTTAAAAATAAGTTCGGATGGGTAATGTCTATTCTTAAATTTATCGTTTAAAATTTCTACTTGTTCAATAAAATCCTCTCTCTTAGTGCTTTAAATTCTCAATTGTTGGCCTTTCAAACTGTTATTTAACCATTTGGGCTGGTGGCAGCTCGAATATTCAATGAAGCCGTTTCGGTCTGTAGGTTTAAAAAATGTTTTACTACAGACCAAATTGTTCTTAGAAAAAAATGTAAAATCTAAAAAGTGAATTTCAGTTTCATTAATATCTGCTGTGAATTTCAGTCCATAAGTATTCTGATTAATATAACTTAAAAGTTCTTCCAAAATGGATCTGCTCCCTTCCCAAATGATCAAGACATCGTCAATATATCTCTTCCAGAAAACTAGGTTTGCACCAAACTGGTTATTATCCCAGATGTTATTGGATTCCCAGTCTGCTACAGATATGTTAGCGTAGCTGGGTGCAAAATTAGTGCCCATTGATGTCCCACAGGTTTGAAGGTAAAAAGTGCACTCAAACCAGAAAAAATTGTGGAACAGTATGAATCTGATAATATTGAGAATGAAGTTGGCCTGAGCTTTATGCATATTCAGATCATTGTATAAAGTCTCCTTAACAGTTTGAATGCCCTTTTCGTGATCAATTACTGTATATAATGAAGCAACGTCGACTGTAGCCCATAAATATTCTTTTTTCCAAGTCATACCTTAGACCATGGAGATAATCTGGGCCAAATCTTTAATGGTCTTCGCAACTTGTAGATATAAATCCACATACTCAGAAACATTGCTTGATAATGAGCCGATCCCACTAATAACTGGCCTACCTGGCGGATTTTGTAATTTTTTTTGTGTATCTTTGGCAATTCGTAAAATACTGCTAATTTATATCTTCAAAGATTCTCAAAGTTTCTGCCATATAATCTTCACGGTGTGAAATGACCGTGCCTCTGCCTTTATCGCCTTGTCTAATAACCACGTTGAAATTTTCTTTGAATTGTTTTAAGAGCTGATCGTTCTTTCTTAGTAAGGTTTTCTTTACCTTTTTTTACCTGAAATTTTTATCAAATTCACCTAAAATCATACTACTAAATACGGGAATGGAGTCACCTTTTTACCAAGTGGGGTAAAATTTTGATTTGTGCTTCAATTTAGAATGTACTATATTAGGTGATCCATTTTCCTCTAAAACTTCCAAACCGACCATTTCCTCTGTCTGGTCGTTGTCTGCTACTTCTTTTTTTTCTTCTCAAAGTAACGTTTAATAGTTAGCTTACGTAAACATTTTTGAGTATCAATAAAAAGTTTAAAATTTTTAGGACCTTTTTGCGGGGCAAACACTAAGCCTCTATTTAAGACTTTAAATTTTTCTTCTTTTTAAATATGTTTGGATAAATTAAAAATTCCTTCTATCTTCTGAGTTAGTCCTACCTAAACCTACATTTCTACCTCCTCTCCCTCCCTGGGATTGCTTGTCAAACGAGAGGTACTTAAAGCTACACCAGGGAACATAGCCCTTTGAGTGGATTACAAGCTTTCTTGCACAATCTAGGAATATTTCTAATTGTGCCATTTCAACTTTTGTATCATTATTTAGTTGTAACTAAATTACTATACTATGATCTTTTTTCTCTTTCTCCCATTTACATGCATTAAATTATTGAGTGGTAAATATGGTTACATCTATGTGATTGTGGCGCCCTATTTTGTATATAGATAATTTGTGACTATATATATTTTGCACGTGATCCCTATATAGAGGCTAGCCTGCACGTTTTTGCACTGCTCTCAGCATACCTGTTTTCCTTTTAATTGGAGTTTATTGACTGAAAATAACACTCTTAATGGAAATATACCAAAGTATAAAGGATTATATTAAAAATTATAGAGGTTATGATATTGCGAAATAGTTGAGCCAAGTATAGAAAGTAGTTAATGTATAAAGGGGGTGTAGTTAAACTCTTCATTTAACCCCTTCGGTGCCAAAGTTTTTTTTACATTTTTAAATGTATATCGATTCTTTTTGTAGGAGTTGGAGATTGAAGTTACCCTTACGTGAATTCATGGTTATTTTCTCAATTGCTTTGAAGTGGAGATTGTCAGGGTTTGCATTGTGAAAATTTACTCTGTTTAGCGATTGGAGTCAGAATTGCTGTACTGGTTATTGATCCCACATGCTGAAGAATACGTCTCCTAAACTGTTGGTAGGTTTTACCAAGGTACTGTTTCCCACTGATTTTGACACTTTGGACATATGTATTTGCAAGCCTTGCAGTAGCCACATTTGAAAGTTCCCTTTGTAGCTGCTTTGAGTACTTGATTATGTTTAAGGATTGGCCAGTGCTTCTTAAAAGTGCCTGTCATGGTGGACCAGTCGCCATCAAAAGTAGAGATACATCTGGTGAATTTTTTTAGACGGAGATCTGTTATTTCTTTGACTGGTGAATCTCTGTCTGTCTGGCATACTCTTTTATAGGCCCTTTTAAACATCCTATTATTTTACCCTAGTGATCTAAATCTAACTCTGAGCTCCTGGCATTCCTGGAAGAAGGTGACATCATCTGAGCAACTGCGATGAGCTTGCAAATATTGTCCATATGGGTAGAAGCCTTTAACCTATGGGGGTGATGACTTTCCCAAAGCTGAAAGCTATTTGTGGAGGTGGATTTCCGGTACAATTGTGTTTGAATTGTCCCATTCGGAGATAGTAAGATCTTTAAATCTAAGAACACCATTTCAGATTCATGAATGACATGAGTAAGTTTTAAATTGATGTCATTCTGGTTGAGAAGACAAATTGTTCAAAAGTGGAGGTGCTACCTATCCATAAGAGCAAAATGTCCTCTATGTATCTGAACCACTGTAAAATATACTGATTATATAGAGTGAAATTGGGGGAATCCTTGAAGTATTCTTCCCACTATCCCCGGAAGAGATTAGCAAAAGATGGGAGCACAAGCGGTGCCCATCGCTGTGCCTGTTACCTGTAAATAGAAATTCCCATTAAAGGTGAAGAAATTCTTGGTTAGTACAAATTGTAGTAATGATAGGATAAACTCTCTCTCTCTCTTGTGATCACCATAGAGTGTACAATCTGGATCGTGTTTACATGCTGTTATGCCTTTACTATGGGGTATATTGCTGTACAGTGATACGATGTCTAGATTGACAAGTTGTGAGTAGGGTGGGACCTGGAGATTCTCTAATAACAGCGGTGTGTCCTTGGTGTCTTGGGTAGTGACTTGACAAGTGGATGCAAGATGTTTCCTAAATACATGCTAGGTCGTTCTGTGACACTGTTATTCAAGACTAAAGGTCTGCCCAGTTGTGGACCTTTGGCAGACAATGGAAGGTTGCAATGGTTAGGTTTAATGAGGTAGTATTTGAATTCTTATGAGCTAATGATTTTATTGTCATATGCATTAGTAAGTAGATATTCTAGTTCTTGCAGAAAGGTAGTGGTAGGTCCCAATATTAATTCTTGATAGCAGTGACGGTCTGTGAGGTGTGTCATGCACATGCCTATGTATTTGTCACGTTGTAATAACACAGTTACATAGTTACATAGCTGAAAAGAGACTTGCGTCCATCAAGTTCAGCCTTCCTCACATTTTTTTTTGCCTTCTTTTGGATCAACAGCAAAAAACAAAACAGTTTGAAGCACAATTTGCAACAAGCTAGGAAAAACATTTCCTTCTTGATCCCAGAATGGCAGTCAGATTTATCCTTGGATCAAGCAGTTATTACCCTGCATTGAAAGATTATATCCTTGAATATTCTGTTTTTTGCAAGTATGCATCTAGTAGCTGTTTGAACATCTGTATGGACTCTGATAAAGCCACTTCTTCAGGCAGAGAATTCCACATCCTGATTGTTCTTACAGTAAAAAAACCTTTCCTTTGCCTTACACTAAATCTTCTTTCTTCCAGTCTAAATGCATGGCCTCGTGTCCGGTTTGTGAATAGATTTCCACACAATGGTTTGCATTGGCCCTGAATATATTTGTATAATGTTATCATATACCCTCTCAGGCGACGTTTTTCTAAACTAAATAAGTTTACATTTGTTAGCCTTTCTTCATAGCTAATATGTTCCATTCCTTATAAAGAAGCAAAATGATATTCTCGTACCGAGAATGAATGCCCTTTTTCATGTATGACAATACCTTACTGGCCTTGGCCACTGCTGATTGACATTGTACATTGTTGCATAGTTTGTTGTCTATAACAATTCCCAAGTCCTTTTTGTGTGTTGTTATCCCTAATTCGCTTCCATTAAGGGTATACGTTGCTTGTGTATTCTTTACGCCGAAGTGCATAACTTTGCATTTTTCAACATTAAATTTCATCTGCCATTTGAGTGCCCAGTCCCCCAGTCTATCTAAATCCCTCTGCAGCAAAGTAATATCTTGCTCACGTATTATTTTACAAAGTTTTGTGTCATCTGCAAACTCTGAAACATGACTTTCAATGCTGTCTTCAAGATCATTTATAAACATGTTAAATAAAAGGGGTCCCAGAACAGAGCCCTGAGGGACACCACTTGCCACCTCTGTCCAGCTTGAAAATCTACCATTAATGACAACTCTTTGTACCTCTGTTTTTTAAGCCAATGTTCTACCCAAGAACAAGCATTTTCATCTAAACCGATTTCCTTCAGTTTGAACACTAATCTATTGTGTGGAACTGTATCAAATGCCTTGGCAAAATCCAAATAGATCACATCCACACCCTGATCTATATTTCTACTTACTTTTTCGTAGAATGCAATCATCAAGTTAGTTTGACATGACCTGATTTTTGCTGATAACCATGTATCTTTAAATTAGAATGTTACACTTCAGAGACACTAAAGGACACATCATTATGCTATATAACAAGGTCTGGCATCAGTGCCTCTTTGCACTGTTAATGTGTCAGATTTAGTGAAGCCATCACTTTATACCCTGGATGGACAGTTTGTTGCTGACTCCAATTAATAGGATTTGTGGTCACCTCTTTAGCCACATTGCCAAATTGGATTGTCTTTACACCATGTATCCCAAAACTGGACTGATATTACCTAACTCAGATAGTGTATTGGACAAGTCTTCTCTCTTAAACCCCACATCGGACGATCACTTTGTTAACAAAGTATTCATTACTCTCATATGGAATAAATGCCTTCTGCTGATCTTGGAATACCGTTATACTTAACCTTTTTATTTGCAACCCCCTTTCTGGAATGACAGCATTTCTCCTCCTGGAACCTGAAAACAATAAAAGACACAAAAGTAAGTGTCTCCTGTTTTCCACATTATCTTGACCTATAAGAATTGTGATAACCCACCTCATCTTATCAACCATACATAATCTTAGCACAGTATAGCCTCACCATATCTAATCACAGCTCAGAATAGCCCTCCATATCTAACCGTAGCTCAATATAGCCCACCGTTTCTAACCATAGCTCAATATAGCCAATATATCTAGTCGTAGCACAATATAGCCCACTGTATCTAATCATAGCTCAATATAGCCTAGCATATCTAACCGTAGCTCAATATAGCCCACCATATCTAACTGAGCTCATTGTAGCCCACCACATCTAATCATTATAGCCCATAAATGTTGATTTATGGCAACACCAAATCTTAACATAGTGATTGTTTAAAGGAAAACTAGAGCATTATGAATACAGATTTGTATTTATAATGCTGTAGTGTTCCTTTAATGTCCTGCCCCTACTCTTTTTCATGTCCCCCCAAGGTGCTTAATTTTTTTTTTTTTTTAAAGAATTACTCACTTTTTCCCACCATTGAGACTCGTTGCCGCTGCTTACCTCTCTGCCTTCCACGATGTCACGCAAGAAGTATGTTCTCCTTTGTCTAATGCAATGATCCTCCTCGTAATTTCCCACAAATTACAAAATAGTGTTGTGTATCGAAAACATTACAAAAGTTCAATTAAAACAAAATGTCATATCTATATATTCCCAATAATCTATAGTTCGTTCTTTTAGATCTTGAGATCATCCGATTAATTACAGAATCTGTTGTTAAAACAATTTGTTTTTATGATTTTAGACACCTATCCTGCATAAAACGATACAATGTAATGAATTATATAAACAGTGCATTTGATAATCTTATTTGCTCGTTTGAAATCATCATATACCAATTTATGAAACGTTTCTTTTGAAAATATTTAAAACTAGTTCACCTTATTAACTGGAACAACAAACCTGTTATCTTAACCACTAAATTATCAGGTAACAAAAAACAAATCTAGTATAAATAAAAATGGGAAATAAAAAATGCAATATTAACTTTGTATTTTTCTTTAATACAATTTCCAGTTTTTTTTATTTTTTTTTTATTTTATCTTGTAAGATTTTTAATGTATCTTCCCATTTTCTCTGGGCAATATCCTCTACACATTTACATGTAGTACCCAACACTAATAGTTTTTTATTTTCTTTAAAAGGGATTTGAAAAGCTTCCATACTTTCCCCAGCCACAATGCTTCACTTTTCTCAATATTAACCAGAGTTTGAAACTTTAAAATATTTTTTTTAGATCTCTTTTTGTGTTATCAGCTTTAGATTTTCCAGAAAAAAACCTGCAAATATCTACATAAGCACATCATTTGACCCTCTTGGAAGCACCTTCTACCTTCACTTCCAAACCTTGAAAATCATGGTTTCTTTTTATCTTCCTAAAAAAATAAAACAAATTACTTATAGGCAGTGGCGTACATACCACGGTCGCAGCTGCGACCATGGGCCCCCTGGATGCCTCCCAGGTCTCTGACAGGAGGGGAGAGCTGTGCTGTGCTGCTCCCCTCCTGCCTGTGTGTAGCGTGGCCGAGCGGTCTGTCAGGAAGTGCTCACTATGAGACCGGGATGCAGCCCCCCGTGTTCCTCCTGTCATAAATGCGCCCAAGAAGTGGCCTGCAGGCCCCCAATAGACCTCCCCGGCAGGCGGCTGTACTCCCGGTAGAGGCGTCGAGAGCTGTGTTCTCCCTACTCTGCTCCCTTGCACGGCGTTTGCTGATGCTGGGACCCGGAATATGACGTCCTATTCCGTCTCCCGGCATGAGTAGACAGCCCCGCATGACGCGAGGGAGCAGAGTAGGGAGAATACAGCTCCCTCACTGTGTCTGCCGGGAACACAGCTGCCCGCCCCACTGGACCCCAGGGACAGATCCACGCCAGCTCTCCAGGTAGGGAGGCTGGGTGTACATTTTTAAATAAAAATAAAAAAAAGAATAATTTGTGTGTCTGAAAGTGTGTGTGTATATATATGAGTGTATGTGTGTGTGTCTACATGTGTATCTGTGTGTCTGCATGTGTGGGGGGCCCCAGGGCAATTTTAGCACAGGGGCCCTGTGGTTTCTATCTACGCCTCTGCTTATGGGACAACCTTGCCACACTCCAAATGCAATCTGACAAGGGTCTCCCAAACTACCATTAATTAAATCTTTGTACAATATCTACAACATCTACAACAATTGAGTAACAGAAACACAATATGTATCAGGGATACAATATCTCCATAAAGTTTCAAAGAAAAACTCATGGTGTACTCTATCGAATGCTTTGGTCTGATATAGCACAACCAAATAAACACCTTCTCTCTGTTTAGCATATTCTACCACCTCTCTCACTATCAGTAGTAAATCCTTCATGTGTAGTAAAAAATCATAGCATAATCGGTGTCAGGATTACTGTAGATGCCCAACACGCAGAACTTAAGTAGATATAAAGTAAATACCTAAGACGTATTACCGAGCCTTAGAGTGGCTGGATTTAACGTATATAGGGAAAAACCAAGACAAAGGTATAACGCAAACGATAAACAAGCCAAAGGTCAAGGAATGGAGCTATCAGAATAGTCTGGAGTCAAGCTGAAAGTCAAGGAATACAGAGATCGGATAGTCAATAAGGGAAGCCAAGGTCAGATACACAAGAAATCAATACAAGGAAAGCGCTCTCGGATAACCAACTGGAAACCACGACAGGGCACCGAGAAATGGACAAACTAGGTTTAAATAGCTAAAGGCGTTTCCTGATAGGCTGTAGGGAAACATGTGATCAAGCTTATGTGTGTAACACACCCATATTAAATTAATCGATCTTGCCATTTAAGGGTTAAACAGGAAACCCTTAAATTATTCACAGCTGCAGCGGCTGGTGTCTTTAATGATACAGACCCGGCTGCTGAGAGAAGATGGGTCACCTCTGGTGAGTGTTTGGCAGTATTCCCCTTAGTTTGTGGGAATACCGCCGTAGCGATACACGCCCGCTGGGACACATGTTGCCCTCTTACAGGAACAGAGCCGGCCGGCGGCATGACAATCGGCATGAACTTAATAGTGTTTTCAGCCAACGCACTAAGCCATGTAAATACACGACTTTCACAATAATTTTGTAGTCAGTATTAAATAATGACAATGGACGCCAGTTCTTTAACTCAATCAAGTTCCCACGTTTAGATAAAAGTTCCATGGCTGAGAGGATGGCAACTTTCCCAGGGCTAACACTTCATAACACTACAAGGTCCATTACCAAAAGATACTAAAAACACCTTTAAAATTTCAAACTTGGGATGGAACTTTTCTTCCCGACTAGTGATTTAACAAGCAAATATATACTTGCACTTTTTGTTCAGGAGCAACTTGATCTAAAATACATAAGTACATGGACCTAGTGCAATATTGTAAATAAATAGTATTGAAGTATGAGAAAAAGGTTGAAGTACCACTCCAAACTATCAGGCACCGGGAGGATCAGCCCCTTGAGGACGTAGAATCCAAAATGCAGTGTGATTTACGAACTCACTCTCAGCCGAAGATGTGAAGTAGAAAGGTATTACTTTATTTCCAAATCAACAAATATAAAATAAATGTTACTGTACTAAAGTAGATCAGGTAAGTCCTGGATGTTAGGGGAAAACCGTCCAAGTTCTATCCCACTGTATGCCCAGCTGATCGCAGACTCCCTGTACAAGTGCAGCTACTTCCGAGTTAGCCGTTCTACGCGTTTCGCCCCGCCTCTCGGGGCTTTCTCAAGCATGAGTGAGTTCTCCTGTAAACGTCTTTTATGCTTTCCAAAAATTGGCGGTATAATTAAAATATCAAATAGTAATATAAATAGTCCCAGAGACGCGTTTCGCCAGAATGGCTTCTTCAATCTTGTGCAGTATCTACAGTATTTTAGATAAAGTTTTTCCTGAACAAAAGTGCAAGTACATGTTTGCTTGTTACAGTATTTGATTCGACCACATTGTGTCTTTTTCAGTTGTTGGCTATTCAGTGGCAATATTTGCATATTTATATACACTATTGTATGTATACTGGTGGAAACCTGCACAATTTACACACGGTTTATTTTTTCATTCCTGTTCGCTATTTCTCATATTGTTTTGTGCACCTACACCTTTGGTTTTATATGGTGTCAGAATGATTACAAAACTTTTTTTTTTAAATAGTATTTATCTTCAAAATAATATATAACATGCAATTTGAATGGAATTTAACATATCTATATATTACAAATACAGTAAATGGTAACTTAACAGTGTATTTTCTAAATTCACAGTATGCATTTTTAAGTGACAGAGTCCCTTTAACAAACACTATAAACACTATCAAAATGTGCATTTTAAAAGACTAACTCAAATGAACTTGTCTTGTAAGAAGAGCAGATTTAGCTCTAGTTCCATGAACAGCTAAAAATGGTTGGCCCTTTATAATGCAAATTTAAGTCTATAGATTAAATATTAATAAGAACTTAAAATCACATTTAAATTCACAACTAAACTATAAAATTGTAAGCATTGTAAAATGAAGTGCAACAACTATTTTGCTCCTAAAGCATAGGCAAAAATAATTTTATTTATATATATATATATATATATATATATATATATATATATATATACACAGTGATGGGAAAAATAAAGTATAACAATAATCTGTTCCTTGTGTAAATACAACCACTGCTTTGATTTATTTAAAACAAAATAAAGCCAAAATGGAGAAACCATGTGTGAAGAGCAATGGTGTTTAACACTGTTGGGTCAGGAATACATGTTCCTTTAAATAACAGAGCCATATAGGCACAGGGGGCTCAAGAAGGTACTTATTTAAAAATATTTCCCTGGTAGTATAAGTTTGAATTGTAGTTAGAGACTGAAGGGTAGAGGGATGAGTGTAAATTCCTGAAAGAGTTGGATACCACAGGTTATTTTTTAACAGATTTTTCTTCCTGCTTTTGTAGGGGGGACTTCAATATGCACTTGGACAGGGAGTATTCCCTCCAACCAACTAGAATAGATTTGTATGCATTTATGTTTATGGGTATGTTTTACTTTTTCCTTCCCTCTCCCCCTCCCCCCTCTAATTATCCCAAACCTACCTATTTTACCCTAGCGGTCATGCTAGGCTGAAATCTGACACTACCTGACACTACTTTGCAGTTTAGGGTTCGCTCAACTTTATCATGGATCCTTTGATCGCTCCATCTGTTACTTGGATAACTGGTAATTCTCGAGCTAATACATGCCGACGACCTGCTCCCTCTTATGCTGTGCTGGTGCCTCTGTGTGACCAGCGCCTCTTCCTCCAAACTGCACACATCACTTGCATGACCTTGATTCCATGTGGGGTCTAGGACCTCATCATCCTCCACATCATCTTCCACCCACTCCTCAACCGTGCCCTCCTTGCCGGTCTGCACACTGCAGAAAGCCACAGCAGTTGGCACCTGTGTTTTTCCAGTATGTAAACTCTGCAAAGGACATATGGGAATTGTTTTAGAATTGTATCCAGGCAACAATTTTCCCTATATACTGACCTGTTTGACTTGTGAGGGTATTGCCCCTGAATTACGATATTGTTATATTCGTATTTGACGGTTCTTTTTGACTGTCAGATATGAAGTGCAGGCCACAAATGTACTATTTGGCACCCAAAAAAATTTGAATTGGTCAAACTGCGCTGTAACCACAGTATTTGACTGTTCTATTTGACCCTCAGATATGAACTGCAGGCACCAAATTGATTTTTTAGCACCTAAAGAATTCAAATGTTTAAAACGTTCTGTTTGACTGTCAGATATTAAGTGCACCGCAAATGTACTATTTAGCACCCAAAACTATTAGAATTTTCTAAGTGCACTGTAAGCACAGTGTTTGACGGTTCTATTTCACTCTCAGATATGAAGTGCACTGCAGGCCGCAAATGTACTATTTAGCATTAGCACCCAAAACAATTAACATTTTTCAAAGTGCGCTGTAAGCACAGTATTTGACAGTTCTATTTGACTCTCAGATATGAAGTGCACCGCAGGACGCAAATGTACTATTTAGCACAAAAAAATTAGATTTTTTTTTAAACCAACAATGCAACAGTAGTATTTAAGGGTTTTATTAGACTGCAAAAAATGCACCGCAGGCTGCAAATGTTCTATTTAGCATAAAAAAGTGTGATTTTTTTTTATTTTTTTTATTTTAAACCAACAATGCAACAGAAGTATTTAAGGGTTTTATTAGACTGCAAGAAATGCAGTACACAAATGTACTATTTAGCACCCAAAAAAATTGCTTTATTTAAAAATGCCTAGATGTTGCCCACTGAGCTACCAGAACAGGATTAAAGTCATGTGCCTGGCACACATGCAGTTGTAAGTGCACTGCACTCTCTGTGGCACTGGGCTCAGGGCAGGGTACAAAAATGTAGTAGAGAACCCACTAAAATAATCGCCTTAGTTTGAATAATCGCTGTAGTTTGCAGATTCAACACCAGAATTCTTTCCTAAGCTGTCCCTCACAGCTGCAGCATCCTGTCCCTACACTAATAAGAGCTTGTGACGTGCGGTGCTACGCGATTCCGGCTTATATGTAGAGGCTGGGTCACATGCTGCACTGGACAATCACAGCCATGCCATTAGTAGACATGGCTGTGATGGTTTCTATGGGCAAACTAGTCAAACGCTTGTTGATTGGCTGCCCTGCAACATACACTGAAATGTCCGTGTTCGCGTCAGGGGTCCAAAAACCGTAATGTTTCGTAGTTTGGGTTCGCTCAACTCTAATCCCATGCATGTATGTATTCATTTGTGGTATATATACTAAATTGTGAGGCTTTTTGGTGGGGGTTGGGAAGTGTCGAATTGTCCTTTAAGCATATTCACCTTCGAGTCTCAGTCGATAATTTACTGAAAATATTTTTTCAGTCATTTTTTTTGTTACCTAATACCCAAGTGCAACGTCACAACGAACAAAAATGCAATACTATCCTTTTACTGTAAACTAATAAAATTTGTACATAAAATGTAGTCATTCACACTAATATAGGCTTATGTATGAGTTTTTATGGACTGATGCAAACCTTCTAACTGCAATATCCATACTTATTTGGGATGCAAGTCTTGTCTCAATTGCCAATATAGCAAGATCTGAAAGCCTTTCCTCAGTCATTGTTGTGCGTAGGAATGACTTGATTAATTTTAGTGCAGAAAGGCTTCTTACACATGATTCACTGCTGACAAAACACAAACTATTTTACAAAGCCGGTAAAGCTCAAAGAATTTAGTAAGAGTAAGGCTCCAGAAGGTTAGTGAACTCGAATTGTGTCCACCTTAATGGCATCTAATGACTTTTTTTCTTTGTAGGATTAGCATTGCTTGCTTCAGCTCAATCTCCATGTTGCATGAGTAGAAATTGGCCATTTGTTGCAATTTCTCAAAATTAAGAAAATAATCAGATCGAGGATTCAGAGGCTGTACACCTTCCATGATTTCCAGAGAATCCCTTGAGAAGCGAGATTTTAGTTCTGAAATTATTCTGTCAAGAACAATATACATGAACTTTTTAATGAAATCATGCTTTTCTGAGCAGTTGTAGTCGATGACCTACAGTTTCCAAAATTATGCTATTTCTCAAGTGGGAAGGAGGAAATCTTGCTTCTTGGAAGGGGGTTTGGTAAAATCATCAGTCGGTGCTGCTATTCCACACTTCATGCTCATCTGGATTATTTCTAACCAGACACGTCCTATTGTTCCAGAATAAGCAGAAGCTTTAGGTTCACTCTCTGGATTGCACACTTCTTCAAGCTCTTGTGTAATTGTATCTCTGGCTTTTAACATGTTAGAGAGCATCTTGGTCGTTTTTAATATGTTCTCAAAAAACACAGGTGCAGGAACAAAGCCAAAATCAATGAACTGGCGAACTGATTTGTCTCAACTGCTCTCTCAGTATGGTTTCCTTCTGCTAAAATCTTGAGGGTTTCCAACAGAGGGTCAAGTGTTTTCAGAATGGCATTGCAGGCTGCATGTTGGCATGTCCACCTTGTGTCACTTAATTGAATAAGCTGAATCGCTGGTTGCTTGACATTTCTTGTTGCACATTGGTGAACTACAGAGGTACTGTAGAACACACATTTTTAAGTGTCCACGATGACCAGGTTCAGATGGTGACTCATACAATGAATGTATAGTGCACAAGGCACCTCCTTTTTAATGCATGCTTGAACGCCATTAAGACGGCCACTCCTTGCAGACGCTCCATCATAGCCTTGTCCAACACAATAATTTGCATTAGTGCCTAGAGATGTTAAGACATGGAATATATATCCTGTTAGAGATTCTGCGTCAAGGCTATCTGCTCGGTAGAATTTTAAGAACCGTTCATGGACCATCTGATTGTGAAAGAATCGGACTACGACAGACAGTTGTTCTGTTTTACTCAGATCCTTAGTTTTTACTGCTCTGTGCAATGTCTTCTCTAACAAGAGCAGCCATAATTGACAGTTCATTTTGGATAGATGGATGTAACTATCTTGCATTTCTAGGTCCTCTTAATTTTTTTTCTGACAAAGCTGTCTTTTTTTGCAATTAAATAAAGAATTTCATGTACATTTCCATGACTGACATGTTCTCACTGGGCAATTTTGGTCATGGCTGTTAGCAACAAAACTTGTGCTATTGATTTTTTTTTTTTCTTTTTTACATTCTTTATTTTTGCATGCGAAGCAATATATAAAGTTAGCACAGACATACAATTACGTAGATTTGCGGGACAAAAATTGTCATAGGTAGGGTTTACATTGTTATGGGATTGGTCAGCACATTTTAAAATATAACAAGGTAAAACACAGAGTTGTACAACTAGCTTTGCTCCTAATAAGTTAAAGCAAATAACTAAAACCAAATACATGTGATATCATTTAAGTGAAGTGCACTTTAGCCGTGTTTGGAAGCGAAAAGATAACCCATTCCGTGCAAGTATGGCAAGGTGAGAGTTGCGGTTACTATTCCAGCCCTCGGGGTCCCTGTGCAAGCAGTGTGTGGTACCTGAACCCGCTGGCTAGTGGCGCTTACAGGAAGGCCTGGAACCCTAGGTTAGTTGGGGTCTGTGGCTTGGTAGGTCTTAGCGTGGTATGTCATTGCCTGCGCATGGGGTACTGGGTGATCATACTAAGGGTGGCAAAACATGTACCCTGCATCAAGGAGCATTGCGGGGAAGAGAGGGGGTTAATGGCTATTAAGGGCACCCATATGATGGTTCCTGGGTATCAACTGGTGCTCAGTAAAAAGCCCCATGTATTTACATTTTGCACGAATTTAAAGTAACGGACTGAGTCAGACAAGGTAAATCTCAACAAGAAAACCAGATATAGGAAAATAAAAAACATATGAGTCGGGCAGTATCATGATGTGCTGCCGAGTGGTTTAGGACAGTCTGTGTCGCCTGATCAGCCAGGAGCTATAGATCTCGATGGGTAAAGACTGTAACGTTGGCAACACCCCAGTGAAGAGCAGGCTGTGTAGCAGTAAGTCGCACGGACTGTAGAAAGGCAGCAGAGTCTGAGGGTGATGTCAGACGGCTTCGGTTGCCATCTTTTTCGGCGATGAATGCCATCGGGTAGCCCTATTTGTACAGTATGTCTGTGACTCGGAGTTGGGAGGTTATTTCCTTGAAGGATGCTCTCCATTGCATGGTTTGGTGGCTACGGTCTTGGTAGAAGCCGAGCTGGTGTTCCTCAAAGGTATAAGGGGTTTGCCCCTTGATTGCTCATAGGATTTTTTCCTTATCCTCTGAGGCGAAGAAGGCTGTGAGGTCTGAGACCATGTTGGATAGGTCTGATTTTGTACCCGGGGTGGTTCAGTGTGTGGAGAAACCAACCTCGCTACGAAGCATTGGAGAAGCCTGGTTGCTCGCCTCTTGCCCTCGGACTATGGCCCCATGTTAAAAAGCCTTCTTTTCCCCTGCAGAAAAGGCTTGTTTGTGCCTTTCTGCCCAGCGTTCGGTAGATTCAGTATTGGGAGTGTGTCGGCAAATTACCTCCCAGAAGCTGCGGTTAACCGCAGCTTAATTGACGAATGCTGGGTGGCCTTTGTTAGTTTGCCGAACACGTGGCGGCGGCCATTTTAAAGTCCCGAACGGCCAGCGGTTTCAGCGCCCAAACTCATGGAACTCAAAACGGACACTATTTGTCACTGCTGAAGCCGCCGACCTCCCTTCTTCTTCGGTTAAAAACTCACGAACGTCCCTGTATTCGGTATTGTGTCCACGAATAAGCCATACCCCAGATAGCCATCCCGTGGAGTCTATTCGTATGACAGACTTTGTGAACACTTTGACTCCACGGCGATTAGACTGTGCATAGGATCTGAGCGCTATTCAGTACTTTAGTGCGCTCAGATCCCAGCTATCTGGGGATGGGTTACATGTATATATTTGATTATGTATTTTATTGTATTTTAGTGTTTTATTGTAACCATGTGGTTAGAGTTTTGCTTCTGTCCTTGGAGATAATTGGATTACTTCCCAATTATCTCCAGGTGAAGGGATTGTAATGTACTGTGGGAGTGTTTTAACCCTGTATGCCTGTGATTTGTCATTTTACCATTCGAGTCCCCGTCTTCCATCTGGTCCCCTAAGGGAGTGTCCACCAGGTGGAAGACCTGCATAAATACCGGGCAGGTAGCCCCATTAAAACCAGACCACTGCTTGACACACAACACGGAGCTCTGTCTCGTCTTTGGGGGGATTTACTGTATGCTGTTAGAGACTGATTGCCAGGAGTGTGAGCCGCTTGGGTGCTTTTCCTGTTCGTCTGCTAGCAGCTATTCGTGAGGTTCCAGTTCGGGAGTTTGGAGCTTTACCTTGTGTTCAGTTCGAGAGTTTGGTGTTCTGCAGTAGCTGTGCCTGTGTCTCTGGAAGGGAAGATCTACTAAATGGCAGTTTAACGCTTTTATGCCTGGGGTGCCGTAACACAGTGCATTTAGGGGCACTTCCCTTCCCCTGCTGATTGGATTCTGTGCCATGGGAAATCCCATGTCTTCGTCTTCCGAGGCTGACCGGGAGTCTGGCGCCGAGTTAGGCAGTAGGGCTGCCATTTTGGCCTGCTGGCTTGGTAGAGAAGCTGGCCGATATCGCGGCTATGCCCATCACTAAGCCCCCAGATCTTGCGGGAGTGCTTCCCCATAGTTCTATGTAGAAGTAGTCGCTTTTAGTGCTTTCAAAATTAGCTTTAGTCGTGCTTTTTCCGAGTGGCGTTTTGCTGGAGCTCCAGCACCATGCATCTGTTCAGGTCGCCACTTAGCTCTGCCCCATGTGCTATTGTTTTTATGTAACGTATAATTTCATTCAATTTTCTTGTATGTGCTTTAGTTAGATCCTTCATGATTGATGTATCCTGGCTAACACTCTTTTTGAAATCCTCCCATCTGACATAGGCATCTTTGTGTGAAGCAGACCTCTCATGCTGTAGTATTCCTGTACCTATTACAATTGCATTTTTCCAGTTTTTATATCCTATGTTGATAAATGGTACTTTAACATGCCCGTGGAAACATTGTGAAGTGAAAAAAAAAAATCTGCATGGGATACTCCAGCCATTCAAATGATTGAAACCACTGTGGTCTGAATTACCTAAAACGTGCTCCCATTTGTTTCTGTGGGTATTTTTAGAGGCTGTCTTGGCCCTTCAGAAGCACACTGGCTGATATCATCTGGTCCCTGTATTGTTGTTTTTTCAGTGCTAGCAGATGTTTGTACACTCTGTGGTGGTTCAACTTCACTGAAATCCTCTTCATAAGTACTGTGTCGGATATTGCTTTGTGAGGAGGAGCTTGGCTCTTCAATCTGGAATGAAGGTTCTTCATCATTATCTGATATTATTTCAGCAGTGTCATATTCAACATCATCCTGATCCTTCTGAAACGCTTCACCCTCCTCAAAGCATGAAGACATACCAGGATGACCTTTTTCTTGTTGCTGCTTTTTTGCAATATCAGCCTTCTGGGCCTTAACATTTTTAGCACAGAATAAAATGAACGGATGTCCACTTTTGAATTATCTAAGAAGTTCAATAAAAAAAAAAAATGCATGTTGTTCTTATGGGACACATAACATTACTCAATAAAATATTTAATAAAACCAATGTTATTACAGTGTGCTTCGATAAATGTAGATACACCACCAATCATACTGTCATAACTAGCAATCAAAGTAAGTACATGAATTAGAAAGAACATCTTAATATCACACACCTTAGTAAATGTTCACGAGGTTTAAATGTTGCAATCGTAATGATACATAATATAAATAAATACAAACAACTTATTTTATCAAATTGTTTATTTAATAACTTCAATAATACACTTTGGAGAATGGGCGTGAACCTTTATTACGGATTTCACAATTCCAATTAAACATCAACAACCATAACTTTAAACCAAACCAACATATTAACCATAACCACTATCCAAGTCTCTGTCCCCCCCAAAGCCAGGAGCCATAAATGTATCTTAAACCAAATCCACCCTCCTGTGATAACCAGGAGGGAGACTTATATCCCAACACCACCGAGTTTCAGGGCTACCTAACTCGGTGGTCCCCCAACACCCATGGCCATCTCCAACATAGATTGACAAATCTCCAACATATCTGACAAATGAACTGCGTTACTTCTGTAAAAGCCAGCACAACTGCCCTCAATATCCCTATGTCTATATGAAGTCATAAGTTTCTAAAGCTCTATTCAAATTTCTCTGTACCTTTTCCAACGGTTTTTAAAAAAAACTTACTTTTACCCAGCAGTGCCTTGGAATAATGTCCGACCAGACAAAACTAACATCTGGAAATATGTGTGTTATCTTTTAATCTCTTGTATAAAATTGACTGATTTTGTTGAACCAATATCATTACCTCCCAAATGAACTATTGTCACATCTGTATAAGGAAAGCTTAACATACATTGCTGTATTATCTCAAATAATGGAGACCACTTGGCCTCACAAATTACTCTCCAAAAAACTTTAACAGTAGCCTCTTCCAATACAAGATTTTCACCGTATGTCCTCTCCTTTGCCCTCTTCTGGGCCCAAACTTTAAACGAGTGACCAATTACCCAGGCAATCGCTGGCTTCTTATTTCCTAACAAAAGAAAATTATTAATAAAAACTGTTTTTTTTTTGTGTTTTTTTATAACAAGTGAGGCCTAACGTATAATAAGTCTGTTAGACTCCCATCTTCCCAACCTTTGAATTATTCCATTACTTAAACCATTGCAGCTCCAATTCTAAACGAATGAGATGAATAACGCATATTTCCTAAATGTAACCTATCCATGCATATCTTGAAGACCTTTGTAAATTGAAACTTAGTCAAAGGAATGGCATCAAAATGCATTAAAAAAATGGACCTTCCACCCTGTCTTACTGATATATATTCTTCAGTCACTTTCACAGGACACAAAAGGGATCCTTGAATCTCCAGCAATCATAACCATCTGCCTTGGCCTTCTTGATCTGTTTTGGAATTGCTAATAAATACCATCACTTTCTTATCGCTAACTATAATCTCCTCCCATTACAAGCTTGATAAACAAAATTATCAGAAGCCTTCAGAAGCACACTGGCTGATATCATCTGGTCCCTGTATTGTTGTTTTTTCAGTTAATTCTTAAAGCTGCAAAAAATGCTTTTCTGAATGAACAAAACTAACTCGTACAAAGAATAGCATTTATCGTCCAAAACTTCAAAGAACTGCGAACGATATAGGTTTCCTATTATCCCTAACTCTACTAGCTCTTCTATAGCCTTGGCTTACAATCCCACAGTTTCCAAAATAAATACACCCCAGCTAAACTACAGTCTAACTTAGACTTAGAAAAACCTTTCTGCATTGAAACCAATGTAAATTGTATTGCACTTTCTATATCCTCTCCAAACTGATCTTTTCCATTTACATTATTAAAATTGAACCACTCATTCCATGCCCTAACATATGCACTCCAAGTAGAGGCTGCTACCGAATTCATCCGCATGACACTTAATCAATTCCCAAAGGTCTGACAGAAACTGGATTCCTTCGGAAGCTGCTCTCTGTGCCATTTCCTGAAATTCCTGCAATTTTAATAGTAAAAGAGCACCAGCCAGCCTATTCATCTTGCCTGGTATATGCCTAGTTTTCACCCAAATATTCAATGGTAAGCACCTTAACACCAAATGTCTAAGTAAATTGATAACCCTCTTACACCTAGACTGTAAAGAATTACCATCATCAGATTATCACATGTGTCAATCAGCCGCCTATTTTTCCATACATCTCCCCATAAATCAATTGTGGCTACAATTGGAATTCCGGCCATTCTTGTGCACACCATTGCCCATCCCAATATATGACAAAACCAATAGCACCCGATGCAACTGTAAACAGCTCCAAACTATCAGAATCTATGAACTCCTTTTGCCACATTGATCATCCATTAAATTTTTTTAGAAAAACTTTCCATACTTTTAGGTCTTGTTTTAATACCTTTGTTACTCTAATGTGTGCAAATGTGGACTTAACGTTAGCCATTGTCATACCCAACTTCCTAGAGGAAGGTCTCCCCATTGGGATAACCCTTCATGTGAATGTCAACAGACCTATTAACGATTGTAGTACCTTTTAAGGTCACCTTCTCACAGCCCATTACCTGCTGAATTAGCATCTAAAAGTGAGTAAAACCATTTTATCTGGGGGCGGCGCCTGACCGCCATGGACTACAGACATGCTATGGAGGAGCTCCTCTATGGCCTAGAGACTAAAAGGCATGATTAAGCCGGTACTTGCCCAAAACAAGTGTGTAGTGTGGAGCACTTCACACCAAGCGAAGTGCTCCACACCCAATGCACCGACCAAGCCGAGAACCGATCGAGGACCCGTTGGGGGACTTAGTGCTCCACCGAGAGAGATGCGACCTGGCGTGGACCGAGCGGGGGACGCGGCCGAACCCCTGGGCTGGAGAAGCCAGAAAGCTGATAAGCACATACCAGGCCCCCGTTACTTCCCCCTCCCCTTTGGACCGGGGGGGGGGAGGGTGATCCCAGTCCCCCTCAAGACTACCCAGCCCTAACAGAGGCGTGCTGGGGGATGGAAGAAAGCGGCACTGAATCCAATATGGCGGACAACGCGTGGCCGACACAAACCAGCACTGACAGAGAAGATATCCTCTCCAGGCTGGACCGGCACTTCTCCAACTTCTCGCGGCAACTAGAATGGCGGATGAGCTGTCCTATCCCTCCATAGACGAGCACCTACCGATTGCTCCCAGCTCTGGCGGCGTATTAAGCAGCGCTCCCCACTCAAACAAAAAGCGACACCGCGGACGCTAACCAGGAGAACCTGCACAAGGTCACCACCGCAGCATGAGCCACAGACCGGGACCCCGACAGCCACTAAAGCGCCAACCTACCTACCCGCAATCAAGGGCTCTATCACGTAGACATCACGCAACCAGAGGGAAAAGCAGCGCACCTGCAGGTGTTTTTATTAAGATGTGCCCTTACCGTCCCAAGCAAGCCTGGAACACACGAGCATGGATGGGTCCTCCAACTCACCCAGAGGCTCGGGGATCAGCATTACCCTGCCAGGTTGCAGGTCAGTAACATGCCCAAGGATGGTATCGGCTGAACGGTGGGGCCATCCACCATACCCTTAGGTCAACGCATACAAAAGGGAACACAATGCTATCTGCCTCCTTTTAAAGTTTTCCAGTTTTGGGGGTCTACTCACGGCTAGACAACCCAGCACAGTTGAATTTGCCAGTGCACTACCGTTTAAGGATATGCCTAATGGACAATCCTACCACGCCTCCATGCCGCAGCCTCCAACTGGACACACCTCATTTGCCAGCATGCGTTAATACCATTTAATACCACCCTGTTTCACTGGGGTCTGAGCTTTTTGAAAAAATGTACTACTTTGCTGACCTTTTATAGCAACAAAAATTACGGTTTGTACCTGAACAGGTAGCATTCGTGATGGAATCTGCAATTATGTAGCCACTTACATTGAGATTCATTATAAGCCCAACAAAAGCCTTTTTTCTGTGTAGCACTTGAACTGACCTGTTTATTAACATAAGCTGGCAACATCATGCTCACCCAAAGTCTGACATCTTTCATACTCCATTTAAGGTTACTATGAACTGCTAATTTCTGTTGGAATTGTTCCTCATAATAAAACCATGAACCCCCCCTTTCCCCCAACATTTTTATATGCTTCCAATATAGCTTCTGCATGTTGATAAAGACCACAGCACAATTCCAGATATTTTTCACCTAACACGCTAGAATAAATGCAAAAGGCTTGCAGCCAATTATTAAATGACCTAAGTATAACTTTTTTCCTTTCATCGTCCCCTTTTTCCCTATCCGGTTTAATACATTTTCTTTCTGTGGGCAACAATGATAAGATATGGAAAGGGGATTATATTGATATTTTATCTTTTATTGTTTTGCTTAAATGAAAAGCCAAAGGTGATCTTTCACAGCTTAACGCTTCTTTCATGCATGTCTCTAACTCTAACTCCTTCCCTCACAGAATGTAACTTTCGGACTAACTGTGACCACTTCTGTATCCGACTCCCAGACATCTCCACAGGTAAAAAGCAGCAGCTCAAATATTTAAGACAACCGACCTTCATATTTGTCTGGCACAAGCCGAGGTAAATAAGTTTTGGCGCCTTTAAATTTATACTCCCGAATTTCCCTCCACTGTGAACTACTAATCAGGGCTCTTGCCTTGGCCGCGAGCTTCCCGCTTTACTGGTAGTGCGAGCTGCTCTGCACCTAAACCAAAGCACGCGCTGCCCTTACCGCGAACTATACTTACCAACGAACTCCACTCCATCAAACCTCATGAGGTTTCTCCCTATTCAGTCCGCTTGCCCAACATTGTGCATGTATATATATTTACATGTATACACACATCATATACATACACACACACATTTTATAAAGCATTAGGTCTTGTGCAATCGAAACAGAAGAAATGGGTTTATTCACTTAACAGTAAATTGCTAAATTCTTGCCAAATAGGGTCAATTAACAAAATCTCTATGTTGAGGAATTTAGCATTTTACCACTATACAATATTTAGTCTATAAATCCCATACCTTTACCTATAATGATACTTGTGTACAAGATATATTTCTAGGTGCAATGGTGACGTCTTATTTCTATATGCAAGGATGATGGGATATATAATATATGGCTCTAGATTAAATGATCTTTACTTTTACATTTGTCTATTCTTTATGGACAAAAAACCCAAGCATGGCAGATTTTACTACCGTTTTCACACCTAGATTATACCCTGTTCCAAATTATTATGCAAATGATATTTTTCTCATTTACCTAAAATTTAGTCAGCATATTTCTCATGTTATCAATTATTAAGAGTACAATTCAAATTTTAAGAACAGAAAATTATTTGTGTTTGCAGCATATTTACTGAAATCAAAAGCTATTTCAATCAAACTTATAACATTTTAACAGGTCACGTTACATTTTAACATAGGACCCCTTATTTGATGGCAGCTTCACAAGTCTTGCATCCATTAAACTTGTGAGTTTTAGGACTGTTTCAGCTTGAATTTGTTTGCAAGATGTCAGAGCTGCTGTTTGGATGTAAACTGCCTCCCACCCTCATGGATATTTTGCTTGAGGATGCTCCAAAGGTTCTCAATAGGATTGAGGTCAGGGGCGGATGGAGGCCACACCATGACTTTCTCTCCTTTTAACCCCATAGCAGCCATTGATGCAGAGGTATTCTTTGCAGCATGAGATGGTGCATTGTCATGCATGAAGATGATTTTATTACGGAAAGCATAGTTCTTCCTTCTGTACCAAGGAAGAAAATAGTCAGTCAGAAACTCTTAATAGTGCGATGATCACGCTTAAGTTTTCGTGAAATATCTAATGTTTTCATACCTCGTCCAAGGCATTGAACTATTTCACTCTTTTTGGCAGCAGAGAGATCCTTTTTCTTCCCCATATTGCATGAAAATGGTGCTCTGCTTAATAATGTGGAACACCCTCCTTAAATTGGGCTCACCTGGAAATCTAATTACCACAGGTGTCCGAGATTGTTTTCAGTGATCAAAAGAGCCCAGAGACACAATGCCATCCATGAGTTAAACTGAAAAACAAAATATTTAATCTTTGTGACACTTAAATTGAATTTGCATAATAATTTGGAACAGGGTGTAGATTCCAGGTTTGAATATTCACTGACATGTTAGCATTTATATCTTGGTAACTCTAAAGATCATAAGCGCCCAAACTGCAACCACGGGACTAAATTTCATCCTCTCATACCTCTTTGATGACAAGGTGGACCAGATAAGTAGCTGTCAGAGCTTTTTCGTCTGTGCTGTGGCTTCAAAGCCAGGAACAATTTTAATGATAAATTTACACTGCACGTTAAGTGATCATTATGGAAGGCATAATGCGAGACAAAGACTTTGGCCTCTTAGGTGGTGAGTCTGACATAGCGGCACTCTTTGACCGCCTAGGCTGACGCATAGGCTGCATACTCAAACTACCACTACTTGTGGTGGTGGTGATGGTGGCTGACTGACCGTCCCTCACTTTACTAGTGGATGAACATTTAGGAGGATCCATTTAGAATTTTAAAATATTAAGAAAAGAAAAGTTGAAGAAAAGAAAGAGATAATGTAATGTATGTAGTATTTTGAAAGTAACGTTTATATTTGTATTAAAAAGGATTATTTGAAGTTTGGAGCTATGCTAATATATAGATCAACACAGTTGAAAAAAAAATAGAGACTAGTACGGAGGCAGATTTCTTCACTCTAGTGCTTTCTGAGGAACTGTGCAAAACTGCACTGTCTGGCGTGAGCAGTCTGCCAACAAGTGCTCCCTGCTCGACTACTGCAGTGCAAACAGAGTATGAAAAAATGTACTAATATTAGAAAAATAAAATATTAAAAGATTTACTACAGCTACCTTGAAGCTTAGGTTAGGACAGTCACACAGTCAATCTATAAGGAACTAAAATAAACCAAATAAAAACAGCAACCAGTTAGCTTCACTGATTGCTGTTAAACAAACACACTAACTGAACTAATAAAAATCAGTTAATGAAAAAAAAAAAAGTTATTTCTTCACAGCAGCAGTCAGAACAGTTAACTTCACTGCTGATGCTGATGTGAGCACAAAAGAAATGACACTAAAAGTGTGAAAAATGTCAAACAAAAAATAGACTGACTAATGTGTTCTGTTCTAACAAAGCACAAAGAGACTGTACTACAACAAATATATATATTTTAAACTGAAGATAATTGTATCACCTTAATAAAATGTTTTAATTAAAACTGAAGATAATTATATTAACTGAATAAAAAAATATGACTTCACTTTTATACTGACTGCCTGCAAAGCCAGCAAACACAGTCAGTGAGTGAGTGACACAAAAAAAAAAAAACTCAGTCGGTCAGTCACTGTGCTAGTAGTTGTTTTACTAGCACAGATTAAACTAACTCTGTGCGGACTGGAGTATAGATTCACTTTTAAAAAGAAAATGTAAAACCCAGTCAAACACACTTAGCTGAGACTGACAGAAGATTAACTTTCTCTATCAGTACTCAGAGAATGAAGTAGCACTGCAGCAACAGCAGCACCTCTGTAAAATCAATTTAACAAAAATCAACTTTGCTGCTAAAAAGACTTAACAGATAAACTAGATTAAGATTTCTTTTCTTTTAGGCTAGCAAGCTAATAAACTAGTCTACCCATAGGGCAGAAGCCCTCAGGCCCACTAAGCTAAAGTACTTGACTGATTCTACCTTTACTCTTAATCTAAATAAATTTAAGCTAATTAATTTTAATGAAATAAAAAAGCAGATTTAAAAACAAAAGTAATACCTGGTTGCTGTAGGCAGTAAGCAAGCAGGGAAGGCAGGCACTGGCAGTGCCAGCCAGGACACCGTGTGGCACACTGACTCAGTCAGCAGCACAGCAGTGCACAGCTCTCAAAAAGCACTAAAATTAAAAAAAAAAATTCTCAGGAATAGACTCTCAAATTCAACAAGTGAGAACTGGCAGGCACACCAAGACTCACAGAAAATCTCTAAGACCAGTAATGAGGCTAACACAGCACAGAAGCACAGTGTGTCACCAACAAAACCCAGTCAAAGAAGGGGGGAGAAAGTTCCACTGCCTGCTTTTATACTGCTGTTTAGTTATTTTTTAAATCCATGATAAAGTACTCACCATTGGATAAGCCCCTACAGCATCATGTCAAAGGATTGAGCTGATTAGATAAATGAAAATCAGCTTGCTCCCATACCCCTTCTCTTTGATTCATACAAGGCATCCGAATGAACTAATACACGAATTGAGGCAAATCAGTTCATTTTAGTTCATTCGTTTTTCTACCATCCCCATGTAAAGCAATGCAATGCTTTGAAAAAGCACGAATGATTTGTGCATTCGGTAGTTTGCATTACAATACATGAATACATTACACTACTGACTGCCTGTAATTCAAAAAGCCGAACTAGTTATACGAATGAACTAAAGGCACATTCATCATCATTGCTATTCATTCGGTTAGTAGTTCGGCTTTTTGAATTACACAGAGTGCTAAGTGTAATTCACGCAGAGTGTAATTCAAAATGCCAAATGAACGAACAAACGAAAGATTTTCATTAAGCGGCCATGCGTTTGTTCGTTCTTTAGTTTGGATACCCATTCGTTATTCGGTATTCGTAAGAATGCCCAAGTCTAGTGTGGACTGAATGGGTTGGGGTGAATAATGCTAGCGTGACTGAATGACTTGGAGAGTTAAAAAATGGATGATGAACATTATCAAAAACCAAACAAAAACAAAACAGTGGAGATGAGATTTGTTTTGAAAATGTCTATCATCCATTGTTAAACACTTCAAGTCATTTAGTCAGTTTACTGTGTCCTCCCATGCAGACCACACTACCCTAGTTGATGGGGGGAATGCAAATGGGACTGAGATAACAGCAGGCAGGTTATGTATGAGTAGCAAATATAAAGCCCTATGTCGTTTTGTATTTGTGTCCAGTATATGAACAGTGTATTTATCAATTGTGTTTAAAATGCAATTTCCCTATTCAGAAATAATAATGGTGCAGTGAATTTTGACTATGTTTATAATTAAAGTATGCTAAATAATATGTCGTTTTTTTAAATATTGAATGTATAGTTTTAAAGTTATAGTACATGTGTAAAAACTGTATTTCTCTGCCAGTGATAGTTACATTAACCCATTATGTAAGGTAATTAAATCACAGGCAGAGGCGAGGATTTTGTCTGTAATTGCTGGGAGTGTCTGAGTATATTGTACGTATTGATTGGTTGTTTTACAAAACCCTGTGGGCAGTACTATGTGTGCAAAATGTGCATAAAAGCAGTGTCTCGTTAAAAGCTTCAGTTCTTCTTCACCCTCAATTTGGAGTGCCGTCTCTTATTGGGGGAATCTGCTACAAGATAGTGCTATGCTCTGCATATTCACTTGCTTTAATCACTCCTAAACTCTTGTAAGAGCTTGTTTCTGGTTTGCTCTCTGAAGGAGTCTACGGTGGTTATGGTGTTGGCTGGATACCCTCAGGAAGCGCTTGGAGCATCCTCCAACGAAGGTACCCAGTCAGGGTGCCCGTCGATCAGTTACAACCATAAAACCTTTACATGAGGGATACTGTTATACTCAGGAGACTTCGCGGAACACAAAAATTAGTGTTTCAAAACAGTAAAATGTATCACAACAATTATCTCGTCCGGGTAAGTGCCATTTGTGTGTAAAAAATGTCACTTTCACTGACGATAGTATCGTTGTAATACATTTTACTGCTTTGAAACACTATTTGTGTTCAGCGAAGTAAAACAGTACCCCACATGTACAGGTTTTATGGTGTCATATAAAGTTACAGGGTTAAATACAGTGCTAGCAAATTAAATTCCCTGGACTTTTGGCCTGGGTTGTCAGGCAGGTCCTGCAAATTGTAATTAATAAAATGACCTAATTATGTAAAACTATTACATAAATATATACATAGAATTATTATATATATATATATATATAAAAATACAAGCAGTGTTGCACTCACTGTAAAATAGAATCACTGCCTGGTGCTTATCTGGCAAAGATATAGAGATAAAGGTAGATAGCACTCCACGGACTTAATCTTCAAATAAAAATTAACTCTTTTTTTTTTTTTTTTTTGATTCTATGATTTATTTATTTTTAAGTTGTCATTCTCCAATTTCTAATATTTGATACAAAAATGAGTATTTTTTTTTTTTTTTTTTTTAATTCTTTATTTTTGCCTCACTCCACTCGGGAGTATGCAACAGACGATATTCCTGGAACAAAGTTATAGCATACAACAAGCATGACATTTAGACAATGTGTATCAGTACGGAGTGGGGGGAGGATTTTTATATATGTATGGGCATGCTGGTCTAACAGGTAGCCTCCATTGTAGTGTAGAACCTTACTAAAGGTACAGATTAGCACCCTCTTATAACATATCTATGGCACATGTGTATCGTGCTATAAAGAGTGGGGAGGGTGGGTTGGGGGACTTCTCAGATAACGTGCACCCTCTGTGTAGGTTTGTCAGGATAGCGTCTAGGTCGGGGTGTTTCAACTCCCCGTTGAGGTAACAGCTACATTACAGAGGGGAGAAGGGTAGTTAGGTATAAGTGGGAGCGCAGCAGCGGGTAATAATAACCATCAAAAATAACGTAAGAGAGTTATAATACTGTTAGTACGCAGTTCTTCTGTATGATCTGGTTTTCCTTCTGGCTTGTTGGTCGCTGCAGATGAACTGTGTGTCTTGGGCCAGTCAAGTGGCTAGGAGTGCAGGCGGGCGTCCTGTGGTTGACCGTGGCGCGAAGGTAGGGATCTTAGACGGGTCCAGGTTTCGGAGGCGGGAGGTTGAGTCTTGTTCCGGTAGTAGCTTCAGGCTGCGCATGTTGGCCTCTAGTTCCAGAGGGTTCTTGGCTCTGTAAGTGCCTCCCTGGTGAGTGAGTATGAGTTGTCTGGGGTTTCCCCAGCGGTAAGGCACGTCCTGGGCTCTCAGGATTTGGAGTAGTGGTTTCATTGACCTGCGCCAGAGTAATGTCTTCTTGGTGAGGTCAGGGAATAGGAGCAGAGATGAGCCTTCAAATTGGATTGGGGTTTTCCCTCTCACTGCAGATAAGATTAGAGCTTTGTCGTGCATTGTTTGGAAGCGGAGAATAAGATCCGCCGTGGCCGTGGCAGGGGCATTTTTTGGCATTGGTAGCCTGAACATGCCACCCAGTTTTAGTGCCTTTGTTTGTTTGGCCGGTAGCAGGGTTGAGATGAGACGCCTTATGTAGTGCGGCGTTTCCTCTGTACTCACTGTGTCAGGGATGCCCCTCAGTTTAAGGTTGTACCGTCGCCTCTGTTCTTCCAGGGTGTCAACTCTGGCCTCCATGCCTTTCTGGGCTAGTTGTATTTCTTCCAGCCTCTGCTCTACTTTAATTAGTCTGGAATCCTGGTTGCTATACGTGGCCTCTAGGGCTGTAAGTCGGGTAAGTGCACCAGCTACTGTCTCTTTAAATTGTGAGATGTCGGCTGCTATATTGGAGCGCAGCTCCTCCAGCATTGATTTCAGCATATTTTTAGTGATCGGTTCTTGGCCAGCAGGTGGTGTAGTTTGTACCTTTGGTACAGCTCCCAGCATGGCTCCTCCGTCCGTATCCGCGTGGAAGTCCTCAGAGGAGTAAGAAGATGTTTCATCTTCCATATGCGGCGCCATATTGGGCCATGCGGTCTGCTGAGCGCGCCGCAGGAGACCGCCGATATCTCGGCTGCTGGGCACCCGGTCCGCCTTAGTTTTCTTTGATTTTCGGCCCATGTTCCTGCGACCAGCTGCAGGGTAGGTGACTGCCCTTTTGCTCCGGTTTTCGGGCGTTATATTGGCCGTTTGGCCCACTTAGTGTCGGAGCTCGCGGGAGATGCCAAAAAATTAACTTTTAATGCTCCAAGTTAAAAATCAACGTTTCAGTCTGGACAATCAGACTTTCATCAGGACAAGGTTAGCCAGTAATAAGAGTATGCATATATACTGCACCAATAAACACTAATCAAACAGTGTACTCACCCCACCTGGTTAGAGGCACATCTCCACAAGCCGTCCGGTCGATTGCCCCGCTGAAACTGCCGGTCGCATTTGGATGACGTCAATCACGCATGCGTCGACTCCGTACCCGGCGATACAGATGGCATCCCCATGGCAACCAGACGCTATCATGGCTTAGCGGGCACGGACCGAAGCCATCGGAGTCTGCCTCCAACATGTACATAGTGTAGTTCTATGCACCCACTGTGAAAAACAGAATAACAAGAAATACAATAAACATAAATAAATATAAATTGAAAATTAAAAGCAGATACCTATGCTAGGGAACAACCATACTGCCTAGTCTTATAAGTCCTAGGAGGTGCTACTCACTCTGGGAACCCCACTGTACCTTAATGCAAACAGTGATGCTTGCTAGAGAATGGATTGCCACACTGCGTTACCATAAGTATATATATTCACAAATCCATTTAAGATTAGGTAATAAGAGGATCTAAAACCCTATATTATACTATCAAGCTGGTCACATTGCTGAAAAGCTGAATATCCTTATTTACATATGTACATAGCCATATTGTCTCAAACTAGATCCCAATGATCTACTAAATCTCTTATGCACCTAGTGCCATCTGATATCTACTGTTCCTTTACCTGAACCAGTTATAGTATATAGAGACAATAAATTGTACCAATAGTGTACAATGTTCCCAGGTTATTCTGAAGTCCCCACCTTATACCTAAACTCAAATCACTCCGTTCCAACCATCGCAAGTCTAGAGAGGTTCATATCCTCTAAATCGGTCCTCAATCAACCTGCTCCCATAAAAGGAAATACTATACTCCAACACAATTAAATAGCCATAAAAAAAGGCCAGTCCTCTTAATTTCCAACTCACTGGGTGAAGAGTGGGACACTCATTACATTATTGAAAAAAGCATAAGAGTAAAAAAGTAAATCCCAGACTAGTCTGGCTTCAGTTACTCCTCCGTCCTCTTAGTACTGGACACTCATAGCATATCCACCAGGGTGAGCTCATGAGTTTATTCAGGACTGATCTGGAGTCATTGTACTGAAGCTTGAAACACCGGGTATCTTGTTATAAAAATACTGCAAGAGAATATTTCTCATTCAGTCCCTTTGGTACTATCGTTTCCAGAGTTCTGATCCAATGGATTTCTCTTTGAAGGAGCATTTTCTTCCGATCTCCCCCTCTCCTTGGTGGTGGGATATGATCAATCGCCATTAGTTTAAGTGACGGGAGGGTATGTCCTATTTCCAGAAAATGTCTAGCCCCCGGTAACTCCAAGACACCATCACGGTATGCAACCCGAGTGGTGATTTCGAATCCGTTCTCTTAGAGGCAGGTCAGTTTTGCCTATGTACACAAGCCACAGGGACATGTCAATTTATATATGACAAAGTCACTAGTGCAGGTCAATCGATGTTTAATGGTGTATTGTTTACCAGTGTGGGGATTTGAAAACGTCCGCCCTGGGACCATATGTCCACAGGTGACGCACCCCAGACAACGGTAGCACCCATGATTACTCGTTGCTGTTTTAACTTCATAACAGTGACAAGGATCAGTCTTCACAAGTAAGTCTCTCAAACTTTTATTTCTCTTGTAGCTCATCATTGGTGGAGAAGCAAATTCCTTAGGGAGAGTGTTATCATTACTGAGTATCCGCCAGTTCATATTGATCTCCTTAATGCTGAAGAGGCCGTGTTGTAGATCGTTGGAAACACCAAACGTTGATTAATGTTGTTGGAACTTGCTTTCTGCTGGTGGCATTTCAGTAGGGCATTATTCAAGGTTGTCTTCTTATACCCCCGTTCTAGGAACTTGTCCCACATGGTGTTGATTTGTTCTTGCACTCTGACAGGGTCCGAATTGTTCCTAAATACCCTCAAGAACTGTGAATATGGTAGAGAAGCTTTCAGAGAGTTTGGGTGAAAGCTATCAGCATGTAGAAGTGTGTTACGGTCGGTGGACTTGGTGAACAGAGTGTATATAATTTTACTATTCTCGATGCTTACTCTCACATCCAGAAAGTCAAGTGGTCTTACTAGCTGTCATTGTAAGCTCAATATTGGGGCTCACCTTATTGATGGAAGCTACCATCTCAGCAACTGCATCAGGGTCACCTCTTACTATGAAGAACAGTTCATCGATGAACCTCGCGTATAACAAGATCGTTGTTTTGAATGGTTCCAGAATGTGTTCCATCTCAAACTAGAATGCACTCTTCCTCCCTCATTTCCATAAAGCGCTGCATATTTTGTTGCAAGAAAACCATTGCTGATGTAAATTGCCTAACGCCCTCATTCAAAATGTTCGACATGGAGCGTACCTCGGTTATTACATTCTGCAACAGTTCTCGCTGATTCTCCCTATCTTGCTGTATGGACGTCTCCAGTTCAGCTTGACGAGCCTGGATCGTCTCATACAGCGCAGCCAACGGTGGAGTAATTTGTGGCAACTGCATTTCTTCAACCACTGATGTCACTGAATCAGGATCCACTGCTGTTAGGGTAATGGTACCCCCCTCTTGCAGGGGGAGAGTACCATCAGAACCTATAGGGGAGAACAGAGAAAGAACATTGTTAGCATGTGTCATATGTTGCAATGCTTACTATTATGTGTACAACAATATTATTTAAACTTGGAAATAAGATATATGCAGTCATGCTATTAATTTATTATGTCTAAGTATAATTATGCATCTTTGTTCCCCCTAGCCCTTTCTCTGTCTCTTTGTGACCTCTCAACGCATGTCTTTGTGCCCACCTCCCTTTACTTCTAATCTCACTACATGTATCGTGGCCGAGCGTCCCCAGGTAGAGAATCTCCTGTTTCTTCTGCATGACAGGAAGCTGATCGTTGCACTCAGCTTCCTGTCAGGCCAAGTAGATGGTAGATAGGATCACACGTGGGCCACTCAGCCACAGTACATAAAGTGAACAGAAGGAGAGGAGCGATGTGAGCTCCCCCCCACTCCTGCTGGTCACCCAGACATTGCACCCCCTGGCCAGTGCGTGCTAGGCAGACGCTTAGTTTGCTAAGCGTTCGACCCGGCCCTGCTTGTTACATAAACTAGTATGTCTGCAAAGAAAATGTGTACAGTTAAAGCATTTTTTACTTACGCTCAGCAGTGGATCCCTGTTCCTGGACACCTGTGGCCGGCTGTTGGAGGGTAGCCGCACTCATACGTGGTGAAGGAATGTCAACAGGTTGCAGGTGGTTTGAAATACATGTATGTGATAAATTAACTTCATATACAGTAAAATCACATACGTGTGTGTGTATGTTTAAATGCGCACGCACACACACATAACCTTTATCTATCAATGCTATGCAAGTACTTACGAGAGGAATAATAATGCTTTCCTATGGGTGGTTTGAATGCGCGCACGGCTCTTGCTGCGCATTCGGAGCTGACCTCGGCAGAGGGAGAAGTGTTCTCCAGCGCCGAGGGAGCCCGGCGCTGGAGAAAGGTAAGTGGCTGAAAGGGTTGGAGAAAGGTAAGTGGCTGAAGTGGGAAGGGGGCCACAAGGGTGGGGGACATAATTACCCTATAGTGCCGGGAAAACAAGTTTGTTTTCCTGGCACTATAGTGGTCCTTTAACAATGTACCTTCAGATGTTTCAGCACCAGTTGTCCCCTCAATCCCAAGGAGGTTGTCTCTTCCCAGGAACTGCAGGAGCTCCTCTTCATAGGGCATCAGGTCCAGTTCTCTTCCTGGAGGCGGCTGCTGCCTTCACCTTCCTCTTCACCATCCGCCTGATGTCGTAGTAACTGCAATGACATGTGTAATTGATTATTTACTTTAATATGTTTCTATATATATGTTTACTGACATGTTTAAAGGGATACTATAGGCACCCAGACCAATTCAGCACATTGAAGTGGTCTGGGTTCAGTGTCCCAGGTCCCTTAACTGTGTAAAGGTAACTATTGCAAGTGCAACTGCAATAATTATCTTTGTGTTAACTCCACCTCTAGTGACTGGCTACCAGCCACTAGAGGTACTTCTGGGTTGTTAGGCAACTTTTGGTCACTCCTCCATATCCCCCATCCCATGTGTATCACCCCTATTAACCCTCTATCCCTGTGTGTCACCCCCATTAACCGTGCATCTCCCTTATTTAACACCACATTCGCCTACACTGTGTATGTTACTACACAGTAAAAGCTGTGGTACAGAAATCCGTCAGATTTGTAGATCAGATTGCAATATCTGATGGATGTGCTGCACGCATGCACAGTACACCCATCCGATTGCTATATCTGAAGGATGTGCTGCACACCCATCAGATTGCTATAGCTGAAGGAAGTGCCGAGCGCATGCGCGGTACACCCTTCAGATTAAAGGCCCAGCTGATCGAGTGTCATCAGAGGCGGCACACATGCGGTGCCTCCACCAGAATTCTATACCTCGCCTGCTAGCGCGCAGCTGATCTCGCGTTACTTCTGGTGACATGGGGGCACCGGAAGTGACGTCAATATAGAAATCTGATAGATATAGATATCTGATAGAACAGCAGCGTTTTGCAACATGACAGCCTCCCAATGCTTTCCTATTGGAAAGCATTGGATTTGCTGATCTTGTCAATTATGAAGATAGCAGCCAGGGAGGCAGAGCACAGCTCTGCTATAAGGATGAGTAATTAAAGGGACACTCCAGGCACCCAGACCACTTCTGCCCATTGGAGTGGTCTGGGTGCCAACTCCCACTACCCTTAACCCTGCAACTGTAAATAAATATTGCAGTTTTCATAAACTGCAATATTTACCTTGCAGGGTTAACGCCTCTTATAGTGGCGTTGCTGAAACCCCCATAGGAAAGCATTGAAAGCATGTTTCAATGCTTTACTATGGGGAGGTCTAATGCGCATGTGCAGCATTGCCGCGCATTAGGTCTCACCCCGCCGGCGGCAGCGCATGCGCAATCGGCCTCCCCCTGAGATGGGGGGTGGGAGGGAGACGGGACCTGCAGTGCCAGGAAAATGGTTTGGTCTCCTGGCACTGGATTGTCCATTTAATTAGTTACATTGCTGAGAGGGAGGTTAAACTGTGTTTTCACAGTTATAGTGACAGGAATGCAAACATGTATTCCTGTCACTATAGTGTTCCTTTAATGCTGAGCTGCAGCTCAACCCTCACTTTTAAAAGACTTTAAAAGCATAGCTGCCATTGGTGGGGGTATGTAGCAAAAGCACATCAAGGGAAAAAAAAAAGTTTTAAAAAAACATGGCATTAAGAAAATAATTTTTTAGGAATAAAAGTGCACTTACCGTTTCTTCACCACCTCCTGTTCCCTCCAACAGCATTCACCGCTGCCACAATCTTCCTCCACGATTGTCCTTCTTAGCTCTTGAAGTCTTTTTGGCTGCTCCCCCAAACATACATTGGTAGTACTGGCAAAGCTTGTTTACCAGTACTGTATTCTCCTCTGCACCAAAACTATCAGCGTACTTATTCTTCCTCCCAGGTTCTGCTCCTTTTAAGATCCTGGGCTGTCTCTGCTTCTTCTTGCATCTCCCACTTGCTTCTCCTTCCTCCTGGCCAATTGGTGGGGGTATGTAGCAAAAGCACATCGAGGGGAAAAAATAAGTTTTAAAAAAACATGGCATTAAGAAAATTATTTTTTAGGAATAAAAGTGCACTTACCGTTTCTTCACCACCTCCTGGGTGCGCTTGTTCCCTCCAACAGCATTCACCGCTGCCACAATCTTCCTCCACGATTGTCCTTCTTAGCTCTTGAAGTCTTTTTGGCTGCTCCCCCAAACATACATTGGTAGTACTGGCAAAGCTTGTTTACCAGTACTGTATTCTCCTCTGCACCAAAACTATCAGCGTACTTATTCTTCCTCCCAGGATCTGCTCCTTTTAAGATCCTTGGCTGTCTCTGCTTCTTCTTGCTTCTCTTTCCTCCTGGCCAATTGGTGGGGGTATGTAGCAAAAGCACATCGAGGGGAAAAAATAAGTTTTAAAAAAACATGGCATTATGAAAATTATTTTTTAGGAATAAAAGTGCACTTACCGTTTCTTCACCACCTCCTGGGTGCGGTTGTTCCCTCCAACAGCATTCACCGCTGCCACAATCTTCCTCCACGATTGTCCTTCTTAGCTCTTGAAGTCTTTTTGGCTGCTCCTCCAAACATACATTGGTAGTACTGGCAAAGCTTGTTTACCAGTACTGTATTCTCCTCTGCACCAAAACTATCAGCGTACTTATTCTTCCTCCCAGGATCTGCTCCTTTTAAGATCCTGGGCTGTCTCTGCTTCTTCTTGCATCTCCCACTTGCTTCTCCTTCCTCCTGGCCAATTGGTGGGGGTATGTAGCAAAAGCACATCGAGGGGAAAAAATAAGTTTAAAAAAAACATGGCATTAAGAAAATTATTTTTTAGGAATAAAAGTGCACTTACCGTTTCTTCACCACCTCCTGGGTGCGGTTGTTCCCTCCAACAGAATTCACTGCTGCCACAATCTTCCTCCACGATTGTCCTTCTTAGCTCTTGAAGTCTTTTTGGCTGCTCCCCCAAACATACATTGGTAGTACTGGCAAAGCTTGTTTACCAGTACTGTATTCTCCTCTGCACCAAAACTATCAGCGTACTTATTCTTCCTCCCAGGATCTGCTCCTTTTAAGATCCTGGGCTGTCTCTGCTTCTTCTTGCATCTCCCACTTGCTTCTCCTTCCTCCTGGCCAATTGGTGGGGGTATGTAGCAAAAGCACATCGAGGGGAAAAAATAAGTTAAAAAAACATGGCATTAAGAAAATTATTTTTTAGGAATAAAAGTGCACTTACCGTTTCTTCACCACCTCCTGGGTGCGGTTTTTCCCTCCAACAGCATTCACCGCTGCCACAATCTTCCTCCACGATTGTCCTTCTTAGCTCTTGAAGTCTTTTTGGCTGCTCCCCCAAACATACATTGGTAGTACTGGCAAAGCTTGTTTACCAGTACTGTATTCTCCTCTGCACCAAAACTATCAGCGTACTTATTCTTCCTCCCAGGATCTGCTCCTTTTAAGATCCTGGGCTGTCTCTGCTTCTTCTTGCTTCCCACTTGCTTCTCCTTCCTCCTGGCCAATTGGTGGGGGTATGTAGCAAAAGCACATCGAGGGGAAAAAATAAGTTTTAAAAAAACATGGCATTAAGAAAATTATTTTTTAGGAATAAAAGTGCACTTACCGTTTCTTCACCACCTCCTGGGTGCGGTTGTTCCCTCCAACAGCATTCACCGCTGCCACAATCTTCCTCCACGATTGTCCTTCTTAGCTCTTGAAGTCTTTTTGGCTGCTCCCCCAAACATACATTGGTAGTACTGGCAAAGCTTGTTTACCAGTACTGTATTCTCCTCTGCACCAAAACTATCAGCGTACTTATTCTTCCTCCCAGGATCTGCTCCTTTTAAGATCCTTGGCTGTCTCTGCTTCTTCTTGCTTCTCCTTCCTCCTGGCCAATTGGTGGGGGTATGTAGCAAAAGCACATCGAGGGGAAAAAATAAGTTTTAAAAAAACATGGCATTAAGAAAATTATTTTTTAGGAATAAAAGTGCACTTACCGTTTCTTCACCACCTCCTGGGTGCGCTTGTTCCCTCCAACAGCATTCACCGCTGCCACAATCTTCCTCCACGATTGTCCTTCTTAGCTCTTGAAGTCTTTTTGGCTGCTCCCCCAAACATACATTGGTAGTACTGGCAAAGCTTGTTTACCAGTACTGTATTCTCCTCTGCACCAAAACTATCAGCGTACTTATTCTTCCTCCCAGGATCTGCTCCTTTTAAGATCCTTGGCTGTCTCTGCTTCTTCTTGCTTCTCTTTCCTCCTGGCCAATTGGTGGGGGTATGTAGCAAAAGCACATCGAGGGGAAAAAATAAGTTTTAAAAAAACATGGCATTATGAAAATTATTTTTTAGGAATAAAAGTGCACTTACCGTTTCTTCACCACCTCCTGGGTGCGGTTGTTCCCTCCAACAGCATTCACCGCTGCCACAATCTTCCTCCACGATTGTCCTTCTTAGCTCTTGAAGTCTTTTTGGCTGCTCCTCCAAACATACATTGGTAGTACTGGCAAAGCTTGTTTACCAGTACTGTATTCTCCTCTGCACCAAAACTATCAGCGTACTTATTCTTCCTCCCAGGATCTGCTCCTTTTAAGATCCTGGGCTGTCTCTGCTTCTTCTTGCATCTCCCACTTGCTTCTCCTTCCTCCTGGCCAATTGGTGGGGGTATGTAGCAAAAGCACATCGAGGGGAAAAAATAAGTTAAAAAAACATGGCATTAAGAAAATTATTTTTTAGGAATAAAAGTGCACTTACCGTTTCTTCACCACCTCCTGGGTGCGGTTTTTCCCTCCAACAGCATTCACCGCTGCCACAATCTTCCTCCACGATTGTCCTTCTTAGCTCTTGAAGTCTTTTTGGCTGCTCCCCCAAACATACATTGGTAGTACTGGCAAAGCTTGTTTACCAGTACTGTATTCTCCTCTGCACCAAAACTATCAGCGTACTTATTCTTCCTCCCAGGATCTGCTCCTTTTAAGAGCTGTCTCTGCTTCTTCTTGCATCTCCCACTTGCTTCTCATTCCTCCTGGCCAGAGTGGACAATGCCCCCCTCCACTATATCCATGGCTATGGCACTTGAGGAGCTGGAGGAGGACATGACCACTTCTGGCAGGCTCAGCATCAAAGTGTCTAAAATGGCTGACAGGGTGGTTGGCTGGCTGAGCTCCAAAATGGCTGAATGGCTGCCCTATAGAAAATCTGGATAGATTTTGCATTGAAGGACTGCCTTGAGTTGATACTTTTTTTTTTACAGTTTTGTCTGGCAGTATGTAAAAGCCTATTAAATTGGCTACTACTTTCCCACTCCCTTATAAAATGATACTGTGTTGCCAGTACCACCTGTCAGGAAAGCATGATGATTCATGAGCCCAATAAACTTAGCAAAAGCAATGCATTGCATTTTCAATGTCATTCGACATGCGAATGACTATAGTAAGTGGTGTTCGGTAGTGTACTAATAGTGCCAATACATTTTCATGCGAATGACAGCGTTGGTGCATTTGACGGTTCGGGAGTTTTAGGCGTAAATAGATTAGAACATTGTTCAATGTGTTGTGTTGTGAGATCAATATATGAAAATTTAAACGAATGGTTTTACTGCGTTCACTTGAGGCTATTCGTTATTTAGGGATTAGGGAACTGACTTTTATGATTGCATTGCATTTGCAATGTCATTCGACATACGAATGACTATAGTGAGTGGTGTTCGGTAGTTTACTAATAGTGCCAATACATTTTTATGCGAATGGCAGCGTTCGTGCATTTGACGGTCGGGAGTTTTAGGCGTGAATTAAATGAGATACAGCATTCAATGCCATGTTGTTAGATCAATGTACACAATTTTAAACAAATGGTTTTACTGAGTTCGGTTGAAGCTATTCGGTATTTAGGGATTAGGGAACAATGTTTTATGTATTCAATTCATTTGGTTCAATTAAATCGTGCCGAATGACCGAATGACTTTAGCCCGAAACGAAAATCGTACGAAAATGAATGGAAGAATTGACGAATTTCGGTTCTGACTAAACTAATTTCTGAAGTGCCCAAGTCTAGTCCACACTCACTTCAACAATTGATGTGCATGGGGGACAATGTTAATGTGACTGAATGAATTGGAGCGTTAAAAATGGATGAGTGTCATCATGACTGCTGACATGTCTAAACCTCTCGTTGCCCAATAAACACACAACACCTGAATAGTGGATAAGGGCAACGGGCAGCTTTATTTAACTTTTGAGCATTAACTTACAACTGTTAGTTGATGGGCGTGATTTTTCCACCAGACAGATATCACTTTTTGTTCCCAGAGTCCGAAGCAGCCTGCCTTCAGCCCATGCAGGCTATGACTCCCCAATCCGAATTGGCACTTGCCTTTAAATGCGCTGGCCAGGTATCCTGCCAGCGCGATGCCTGCCTCCTTCCCGCTCCAACGTCATCGCGCCCCCACGCTGCCAGCACCCTCTCAATCCCCACTTGTAACCCAACATTGAAGATATCCAGTTCTATCAGATATCGGCCCGCATCAAATTGGTGTTGTTCCCCTCCAACTCGACGTGCTGGACCACGATACCCCCAAGCTGACGTACAAACCTCACCACAGTCATGTTCAGTTTGCACCTACTGCGCTCCAGCCCCTTTGCATGCGGCAATCTCTGCCAACAAGGCCTGGGGGAAACCTCCGAGCATACCACTGTCACGTCTCGAAACAACGCCATACAACGGGCAATGTCATCTTTCATGGAATAAATCAAGTCAATTGTCCTGACCCAGCCCAGATCATTACGCCCCGCATAAAATAACTATTATAACAGAACTGTGAACAAACCTGCTCAGGAAACTGCACTCTGGATACACTTGGCTCCATGACATACCCCTCCATCGGACCTGAGCTTGGTCGTAGAAAAACCCCAAGCCGCGACCAGAAGGGCGCTCCTCTGCCCGCCTTGCTGCCCAGTAGATGTATGAGTGCCCTCATTAGTGATGTCGCGAACCCGAAATTTTCGGTTCGCGAACGCGAACTTCCGCAAATGTTCGCGAACCGGCGAAACGCCCGAAACGCCATTGACTTCAATGGGGAGGCGAATTTTAAAACACACAGGGACTCTTTCTGGCCACAATAGGGATGGAAAAGTTGTTTCAAGGGGACTAACACCTGGACTGTGGCATGCCGGAGGGGGATCCATGGCAAAACTCCCATGAAAAATTACACAGTTGATACAGAGTCTGGTTTTAATCCATAAAGGGCAGAAATCACCTAACATTCCTAAATCACAATAAATATGGATTGACACCTGACATATGACATATTGACACCTTGACATATGGATTGACACCTGTCCTCAGAGCCCCTGATGCACACGGACACAGAGCAGAATAGAGACTGGTCCCCCTACATAGGGTCACTTGGCAGATATGGATTGACACCTGTCCTAAGGATCCCTGATACACACTGACACAGAGCAGAATAGGGACTGTTCCCCCTACATCGGGTCACTTGGCAGATATGGATTGACACCTGTCCTAAGGTTCCCTGGTACACACTGACACAGAGCAGAATAGGGACTGGTCCCCCTACATCGGGTCACTTGGCAGATATGGATTGACACCTTGTTACAAACTGCTATTTGTAACGGGCCCTTTAAATGGCAAATTGCCCTGCTTCCCTGGGTTGTGGAGAAGCCTATTTGCCAGCCTCCTCCCGCATGACTATGGCCCCTGGGAGATTGTGAAAATGTATGCACTTTTATTTGGTGTGTATGGCCCTTTAAGACTGTCGGTGGGCATATTGGGGCTTATGGACTCTTTATGTGACTGGTGCTGGCCCTTTAAACACCTTTTTTGGGACATCAGGAAGATTGGGACACTGCCCCTTTAAGGCCGTGTCCCCAGACTTGTTGGGGACACGGCCCCTTTAAGACGGTGTCCCCTGTGTCCCCAGACCTGGTGCAAACCCTTTGTGCCTGCCTGGCTATTTCCCACTTGGTTCAGTAAATGGGAAATTATTTCAGCTGCAGAGACTGTCCCATTCGGCGATGGGACTTAGTCTTTTTTTCAGCTGAAATTTTCAGCCTTATTTCAGCTGCAGAGACTAAGTCCCATTCGGCGATGGGACTTAGTCGTTTTTTCAGCCTGAAATAGACCGACCTCACAGCCCAAATCTATGGAACTGTTTTGGGCAGGAAAATGTGCTTGCGGTCGGTCATAAAGGGACCTCCAGCTAACTTTTTAACCCCTGGATGGATTTGGCTGATTTTTGGTTATGTTTATGTTTTAAGTGTGCTGATTCCAAATATGTAATTATGAAGATGGGATGTGTAGTTTTAAAGTTACAGGGTATCGCTAAAAACTGTATTTTTACTGCCTGTGTTTAATTATGTTAATCTCTTCCCAAGCGTCATTTCGTTCAAAGTGGAGAGAATGTTAAAAAAATATATTTTTGTTCGGAGTGTGAGAAATGCTTTTCAGCCGCTTCTAATCTTAAGCATCATTTGAGGAGCCATACAGGAAAGAAACCTTATTTGTGGTGTGTTTAGTATTGTTCTGATCAGTTTAATACCTTCCGCTGCCTCCTATCAGTGGAGGTGTATATGGCAGCCATTTAGGAACCGTACACCTGGGACCTCGAGCAAGGTCACCTCGTTCAACAGGCTTACAACATTTGTCCCTGGAAAACTATCCTGGACATTCTGTACAATTTGTGCGGATGTATGGCAGTGATTTCAAAAATAGGAGATGGAAGAAGAGGCTTGGTCGGTCCTCTTACTGCAAATTTGGGGCACTGGGCGGTCAAGCTAATGTGACACCAGATAGGAGTGGTGTGTTTAGTACTATTTTTATCAGTTTAATACCTTCCGCGTCTCCTATCAGTGGACGTGTATATGGCAGCCATTTTAGGAACCGTACACCTGGGACCCGAGCAAGGTCACCTCGTTCAATAGGCGACAACATTTGTCCCTGGAAAACTATCCTGGACATTCTGTACAATTTGTATGGATATGGCAGTGATTTCTGTAACAGGGAGATGGAAGAAGATGCTTGGTCAGTCCTCTTACTGCAAATTTGGGGCACTGCGCGGTCAAGCTAATGTGACACCAGATAGGAGTGGTGTGTTTAGTACTATTTTTATCAGTTTAATACCTTCCGCGTCTCCTATCAGTGGACGTGTACACGCATTGATTTTTGTAACAGGGAGATGGAAGAAGAGGCTTGGTCGGTCCTCTTACTGCAAATTTGGGGCACTGCGCGGTCAAGCTAATGTGCCACCAGATAGGAGTGGTGTGTTTAGTATTGTTCTGATCAGTTTAATACCTTCCGCGTCTCCTATCAGTGGTCGTGTACACGGCATTGATTTTTGTAACAGGGAGATGGAAGAAGAGGCTTGGTCGGTCCTCTTACTGCAAATTTGGGGCACTGCGCGGTCAAGCTAATGTGACACCAGATAGGAGTGGTGTGTTTAGTACTATTTTTATCAGTTTAATACCTTCCGCGTCTCCTATCAGTGGACGTGTACACGGCATTGATTTTTTGTAACAGGGAGATGGAAGAAGAGGCTTGGTCGGTCCTCTTACTGCAAATTTGGGGCACTGCGCGGTCAAGCTAATGTGACACCAGATAGGAGTGGTGTGTTTAGTACTTGTTTATCAGTTTAATACCTTCCGCGTCTCCTATCAGTGGACGTGTACACGGCATTGATTTTTGTAACAGGGAGATGGAAGAAGAGGCTTGGTCGGTCCTCTTACTGCAAATTTGGGGCACTGCGCGGTCAAGCTAATGTGACACCAGATAGGAGTGGTGTGTTTAGTATTGTTCTGATCAGTTTAATACCTTCCGCGTCTCCTATCAGTGGTCGTGTACACGGCATTGATTTTTGTAACAGGGAGATGGAAGAAGAGGCTTGGTCGGTCCTCTTACTGCAAATTTGGGGCACTGCGCGGTCAAGCTAATGTGACACCAGATAGGAGTGGTGTGTTTAGTATTGTTCTGATCAGTTTAATACCTTCCGCGTCTCCTATCAGTGGTCGTGTACACGGCATTGATTTTTGTAACAGGGAGATGGAAGAAGAGGCTTGGTCGGTCCTCTTACTGCAAATTTGGGGCACTGCGCGGTCAAGCTAATGTGACACCAGATAGGAGTGGTGTGTTTAGTATTGTTCTGATCAGTTTAATACCTTCCGCGTCTCCTATCAGTGGTAGATCTTCCCATCTTCGCATGTAGATGTTGGCATAACTGGGGGCGAACCTGGTTCCCATGGCGGTCCCTGTTAGTTGTAAATAAAATTTACCCTCATGAAAAAAATAATTATGTTCAAGTATAAATTTTATGGCCATTAAAATAAAATTTTGCAAAGCATCATCTACCTCTGAATCATTTTTAATAAAAAATTGGACTGCTTCGATACCCAATTGGTGATGGATCACAGTGTACAATGATGTTACATCCAATGTTGCCCAACTGTAATCATCTTTCCAATCGATATCCTCAAATTCATGTAGAATTGCTGTGGTATCTTTAATATATGAAGGGGCACTTTGGGCATATTTCTGAAGTCTTGAATCAATAAAGGCTGAGAGATTTGATGTAATGGAGTTAATGCCACTAATGATCGGGCGTCCAGGTGGAAAAAATAAATTCTTATGGAGTTTTGGTAAAAAATAAAAAATGGGAATGACAGGAAAAGTACTATACAAAAATTGAAAATTTTTTTGAGATATTATTTTATTCTCCAAGGCTCCCAACAATAAACTTTTTAATAGGGAATTAAACATTTGTGTTGGATCTCTTGGAAGTTCCACATATGTCTCTATTTGACCTAGGATGTTGAGGGATTCTTGATGGTAATATTCTGTAGATAGAATGACAATCCCCCCCCCCTTTGTCGGCCTCCCTTATAACTATATCTTCCCTTTCCATTAAATTTTTTAGACACATGGATTCCTCCTTTGTCATATTATAATTCTTTTGTTGATTGCTCCTAATCTTTCTGAAATCTTGACAAACCATATTTTCAAAAGTTTCAAGATGAGAACCTTTGCTTTGGACAGGATAAAATTTAGACTTTGGCTTAAAATTCGTAAAGCCATTGTCTACACCCAAATGCACCCTAGAATCGACAGGGGGATTAGATGAACACACATTATAATTAGTTCCCAAATTCATAGGGGTATTAATCACTGACGATGGACAAGAATTCTTTGCGAAATGGCGTTTAACTGTTAATGTTCTTATAAATTTTTTTAAATCTATAAATAAAGTGAACTCATCCGCTGTTCGTGCAGGGGCAAATTTAAGACCACGTTTTAGTACATTTATTTCTAATTCAGTTAATGGTGTCTGTGATAAATTAAATATACCTACATTACGTTCTTTTAATGGGAAGATCTCTCCCTCCTGGAATGGTTTGGAGGTTCTTCCTCCATTCTCATTCTTTTTTGGGGAGTTTTTGTTCGAAGTGGAGAATATCGGTTTGGATGTGCCCAAGGTGTTTTTCGTGGTAAAAAATAATCCGTTATCCGTTGTTCTTTTTGTGTCTGACTTCTCTCTAAAAAATTATCATTGCTTAAAAGAGGAGTTCTCTCTCTACAATAAGTTTTCTCTCTAGTTACATCCGCAAAGGATCTCCTATTAGTGGTATCATTTATATCTCCATTTCTTTTTGGTGATTTTTTATCACTGATAGTTCTCCTCCCTAGGGGAGACCTATAAGTCTTCTCTCTAGTTTCATCCGCATAGGATCTCCTATTAGTGGTATCATTTATATCTCCATTTCTTTTTGGTGATTTTTTGTCACTAATAGTTCTCCTCCCTAGGGGAGACCTATAGGAACGTGAATTTCTTTCATTTGGCCACACCTTATTTGTTTGTGATATTCTCTGTGTTCTATATAATTCCCTATCTTCATCCTTTGATCTCAACTTATATTGATTAGTACCAGTGAAATTCCTATTAATTGTTTTCTGAACTTCAAATCTATTATAAGTAGGTGTTTTGGCAAATCGTCTTCTGCGTGACATTTTATTAACTGTAGAAAAAACATTATTGTATTTATCTTCTTTATCTCTCCTATATTTTTTACTCTTTGTTTCCGCAATTTTTTCGTCTAGTTCTTTCAATTTGTTATTTAATTCCTCCTCATGTTGAATAAGTTCTGGACTATCCAAATCTAGTGATTGTTTCTCATCTAATTCATGTAGTTGCACCTCAAGATTAGCTTTCATTTCTTTAGAATATTGAATGATGAGTTCCATGAGCTGGAAAGAACAATTATTTAAAATTTCATCCCATTTTTTCATGAAAACATCATTCTCCATACCAAAAGCTGGTGTTTTTTCCACTCTCAGACCTCTCGGTATAAGGCCCTCTTTAATATAATTTTCTAAGAAAGCTATCTCCCACCATTTTTTATTCTCATTGATTAACAATCTTTCTTTAGTTTTAAAATAGTCCTCTAACTTTCTGATTGGCTCAGGTTTTTCCCAATCATTAAATAAAGCTTCAAATTTTTGTGTTCTGGCTCTTTGAACCCTGGACAAAAAATTTCCAGCGGTCGCCATATAATCACACAATGTACAATATACAGAGATGACAAAATGTATAAATTTATACTAAACAAAGATATAAATTTATACTGAACAAAGATATGTAGCACACAATATCGGGGGTACAAATATGTTGAAGGAAAAGAAAAAAATACAAACGTAAGAAATACAAATGTACCTAACCAACAGAGTGGTAGGAATATACACGAGTACTTAACTTGGTATGAGATGAATGCAGCTTCCCAAGAGGTTACCCCCAAATGAACCTCAAATGCAGATATGTAAATGGACAAAATAGGGATACAGCTGAATGGAAAATAGTGATGGATAATGCGCCTTTAAGCCCTCAAGGGCTGCAGTGGTATTCACCCTCCACGAATAGGTTGCTCTGTCTTCAAAGAAGTGGGAGTATGCCAGTGAAGTATAAAAAATTTTTTTTATTATTATTAAAAGGCACTAATAAGCCTATATCAAAAAATCAATAGTTAAAAGTATACAAATAATACTGCATCTAACGCGTTTCGTCCATACAAATTGGACTTCATCAGAGAAAATTTTTTGCAGTATACACAATATGTCAAATACAAAGCATGCATAATCCCACCCCCAACAGAGTCCCTTAAATATAACCAGTCCGTTTGTTGATTGGAGAGTTCCTTTGTAGGCAGTCCCTCTTCAATAAAATCAATATTTTCCAGGTGATCGCCACCTTAAAATTCGCGGCTAAGACCAGCTGGTAATCCGTCCGGTAATGTTCTGCGTTCCAAATCACAACTTCCGGTTGCGTTCCACACATGGATTTCCGGCGGCGAAATAACCACGCACGTCACAACCACTGGCGTTGCGTTCCAAGATCGGGCACATGCGTTCCAAACGACCGGCCCTTTGAATTGCTAAGAAGACTAAAAGGAGCAGTCTTAAAATCATTTAAACATCAAAGTAACAATTCTCATAATACAAATTCAACCACATCAAATTTGAAAAAGGACTTCAATCCTCTGCCACAAAGAAACTAAATATTAATAGAAATCTATTAATAATGAAAAAAGTAAATAATGTGCACAAAACAATAAAGAATAAAAAATGAAATAAAATAAATGAATGAATGAATAAAAAATAAAAAATAGTAAAAAATAATAAAAAATAAATGTATATATAATAAAGTAAAATAAAAATAAAAATAAAAGTGAAAATAAAAATAAAAATAAAAATAAAAATAAAAATAAAATAAAAATAATAATAATAATAATAATAAAAATAAAAATAAAAATAAAAATAAAAATAAAAAAATATAAAAAAATATATATAAAAAAATATATAAAAAAATGGAAATAAAAATAAAAATAAAAATAAAATTAAAATAAAAATAAAAATAAAAATAAAAATAGAAAAATAAATAAAAATTAATAAAAATTGGAAAAATATATATATGTAATTAAATATAAAACAGGCAGAAGATGGAAATCCCCAATGGTGTAGGTTATCAAAACTTTAAACCATAAAGCTAGCCAAGTCCACATCGATGTTTAAACCCTTAGGTGACAAAGTGTCCAAATGGTAGATCCAATAAGTCTCCCGTTGTGCTAATTTCAATTCCCTATTACCTCCTCTCCAGTGAGGGGACACATGTTCTATACCACAGCCCTTGAAATCTCTCCAATTGAAGGCCTGGCACGTATTACAGTGGACTGGCACTGAATGAGTAGTCATACCTTTCTTTATATTGTTTATATGTTCCATAAGACGTACTTTCAAGGGTCTCTTAGTCTTTCCCACGTACTGCTTGCCACACGGACACTGTAGTAAATAAACCACAAAGTCCGTGTGGCAACCAATGCTAGACTTCACTGGAAAAGAAATCCCGGTGGTGTAACTTGTAAATTGTAAAGTTAAACCTAAGTTCATCCTTGAACAAGCCCGACACATCTGACATCCTTTGGATCCCTTCATATGGGTGATAACTTTTTTTCCGGGTATATCCTTTCTAGGGTAACTTGGAGCAATTAAATCTTTTAGATTTTGACCCTTCCTATAAATAATAGATGGACAATCAGGTAGAATATTACAAAGGACTGAATCCTGTAATAATATAGGCCAATATTTCTTAAGGCACTTATTGATTTTCCAATGGTCAGTATTATATTTTGTTATAAATGAATATCTAAAATGATCATTTGAATCATTCTTTGGATGGTTAGTCAATAATTCCCTTCTATCTTTTTTCTTTAGTGTTCTAATTTCCTTTTCAATCATATTACTATCATAACCTTTATTTACCAATTTATTTTTTATATATTTTGCCTGAATTTCAAAATCTCGAACATTGGAGCAGTTCCTACGTACCCTTGTTAACTGGCTTTTAGCAATACCTCTCAGCCAAGGTTGATGGTGACAACTTGACTTATGAACATAACTATTTCCGTCTGTTGTTTTAAAGAAGCATCTAGATCTAATTTTATTCTGCTCACAATACAAATTCAGATCTAAAAAATTTATGGTATCTTTATGCCACTCAGGTGTAAATTTTAGATTAAAGGAATTTAAATTGAGGTATTGTACAAATGATAAAAAATCTTCTTGAGTACCTTTCCAGATAACAATCACGTCATCAATAAATCTCCGCCATAGGACCAGGCTCGCCCGCCAATCATGCCCGCACCACACAAAAATTTATTTACTTTTTTCATTATTAATAGATTTCTATTAATATTTAGTTTCTTTGTGGCAGAGGATTGAAGTCCTTTTTCAAATTTGATGTGGTTGAATTTGTATTATGAGAATTGTTACTTTGATGTTTAAATGATTTTAAGACTGCTCCTTTTAGTCTTCTTAGCAATTCAAAGGGCCGGTCGTTTGGAACGCATGTGCCCGATCTTGGAACGCAACGCCAGTGGTTGTGACGTGCGTGGTTATTTCGCCGCCGGAAATCCATGTGTGGAACGCAACCGGAAGTTGTGATTTGGAACGCAGAATATTACCGGACGGATTACCAGCTGGTCTTAGCCGCGAATTTTAAGGTGGCGATCACCTGGAAAATATTGATTTTATTGAAGAGGGACTGCCTACAAAGGAACTCTCCAATCAACAAACGGACTGGTTATATTTAAGGGACTCTGTTGGGGGTGGGATTATGCATGCTTTGTATTTGACATATTGTGTATACTGCAAAAAATTTTCTCTGATGAAGTCCAATTTGTATGGACGAAACGCGTTAGATGCAGTATTATTTGTATACTTTTAACTATTGATTTTTTGATATAGGCTTATTAGTGCCTTTTAATAATAATAAAAAAAAAAAAAATTTTTATACTTCACTGGCATACTCCCACTTCTTTGAAGACAGAGCAACCTATTCGTGGAGGGTGAATACCACTGCAGCCCTTGAGGGCTTAAAGGCGCATTATCCATCACTATTTTCCATTCAGCTGTATCCCTATTTTGTCCATTTACAGATGGAAGAAGAGGCTTGGTCGGTCCTCTTACTGCAAATTTGGGGCACTGCGCGGTCAAGCTAATGTGACACCAGATAGGAGTGGTGTGTTTAGTATTGTTCTGATCAGTTTAATACCTTCCGCGTCTCCTATCAGTGGTCGTGTACACGGCATTGATTTTTGTAACAGGGAGATGGAAGAAGAGGCTTGGTCGGTCCTCTTACTGCAAATTTGGGGCACTGCGCGGTCAAGCTAATGTGACACCAGATAGGAGTGGTGTGTTTAGTACTATTTTTATCAGTTTAATACCTTCCGCGTCTCCTATCAGTGGTCGTGTACACGGCATTGATTTTTTGTAACAGGGAGATGGAAGAAGAGGCTTGGTCGGTCCTCTTACTGCAAATTTGGGGCACTGCGCGGTCAAGCTAATGTGACACAGATAGGAGTGGTGTGTTTAGTATTGTTCTGATCAGTTTAATACCTTCCGCGTCTCCTATCAGTGGTCGTGTACACGGCATTGATTTTTGTAACAGGGAGATGGAAGA
>OW240912.1:393544271-393775730 GCA_933207985.1 Pelobates cultripes | reverse complement strand
TGGAATGTGTCTGCTGACTGTGAGGTACAGGGTCAAAGTTTACTCAATGATGACGAATAGGGGGCGGGTCGAACCGCGCATATGTTAGCCCGCCGTGGCGAACGCGAACATGCTATGTTCGCCAGGAACCGTTCGCCGGCGAACCGTTCGGTACATCACTAGCCCTCATATCCACACTGAGGACCTAAAAAGAACAAATAGGAACCGTAAAGAGGCAGCCAACCATCCCCCAACCCAGCTAAACCCCTGTACTATAACAGATGCGGCCGGACGTACAATTGGAACCTACCAGAACTCCACCTACCCAATCTCTGCACCGCTGCCGAGGAATAACCCATACCGCAAGCCTGCGTGGCAACCCCAATCTGGAAGGAATGGGCCGAGTATCCCTGTGGACTCCTACTGCTTGTTACCAAGGATTCCCGCAAGGCATTGGAAAACTGATACCGCGTCAATGGAGATCCATCCCGAAGCACCAGCAGTGAACCTCCAGCTGCAAGGCAAACCTCCATGAATCACTGAAAAACACGCACCGGGCAAAACTCCCTGCCTGCTAAACCAATCCGCACACTCTCCCGCTTGAGCCGTCTTAGATTTGCGAATCTTTATATTCACAAATCCGACCGCCCACTGCACATCGGCCAACAGTAATGGCGGCTCTGCCCATCAGGCTTGCAGCCACCCCTATCCGCAAAGCCCCAAAGAAGTAAAACGAAAATTCCACCCCGATCAATAACGCCTCGTACTCTGAACTACACACACTCTGCAACGCTGCCAACAATTCCCAAAGCAGCTGCACCGAAATGGGCCTCCTCTGATCCGGAAACCTCCTATGTCGCCACCCCCGAAGTACTCTTTGAATACTAAACTCCCTGGTAAGATCCCTACCTTACGCAGGCGCCACTTCACCCCCCGCATACAGCCTCAAGCAACCTAGCAACTAACTACCAGCAAGCTTTAAAACCCCCCTTGGGCATCACTGGGCCCCCCAACCTGGCACCCAAACTGCCCCAAGCACCTGTGCAGGCTGACTCTCCGGACACAGGCAGACTGCCGGGTGGTTCTCCAGCTGCTCATCCATGACCGACCCCGCCACAGGCAGCTATCCTCCGCCTCCCCTGGCCGACTGCTGCTCAGACCGCCATCACCTGTCCTCCAGAGCCGGCCGCCGTCTTCCCACAATTCTGGAACCACTTCTAGGCCAGCCTACTGGCTGCCAGGCTCTCCAGCCCGTTGTGTCCAGTTTAAAGATGGCGGGGCCTGTGACATCGGCACCTTCCGTCGCGCTGTTGTCACATACACGCCCCGGGTCGCGCTCTGATATCAGTTCCTGCCTCACCGGAAGAGAAGCCGGACTCCTTGAGCACGCTGTCCTTCCACCGCCATCTTGAGCCCGCCGAATGTCCATCGATCCAGACTGCAGCCGCCCTACAGCAGCTTTAACAGGTATGGGGTCACCTCAAACTGCTGCTCCCTGTCCGTCTCCACGGCCACCTCTCTGTCTGCCACCGCTTCGCTGCACTGGACAGGGTGAAAGGCGCGTAGGAGGTCTGGATCGCCTGGGCCTCCTACCGCCATCATGAGCCTGGCCAGCCTCCGCAACAGCATCCCTGCCACTGGTCCCCTGCAATCCGGCCAAGGACCCGGTACCATTTGCTGCCTGGTACGCCTGCAGCATATCCATCACAGCCTCCCGAGACATCGCAGCCATAGCCAGGAATGCTGTAGCTCCTTGGAAATAGAGCAGTAACGGTAAGTAAGTAAAGGCTTTTTTTTCCCTTCCTTGGCAGTCCAGGGAATCTCTTTATAAAAAGCTGTCATTGGACCTGTCGGTTTTAACCTGTCATTATTCAATATGCCAGATATTTCTGGTTTGGAACTGTCCAGTAAAGAAAATGGCTACTATTCCATTATCCCAACAAAGAAAATGGCTGCTGCGAAATCTGCAATACACTGCCAAGACAAGGTAAAATTCATTATATGCAGTCTAACATGACAATATAAAACTCCTCTCTTTATGGATGAATTAATAACATTAATAATCTAAAGATATGCGTTTTATGTTGTCATAGAAGATTGCATTTTATGAATTTTGCATTGTCATGTCAGATTTCTAATGTAACTTTGCAACATACATTGTGCACAGTAGCCATTTTCTTTATTGATGGGAACAGTCAAAAGTTCAAGTCAAAAATACCTGGGTTATTGAATAATATTAAAAGCCCCTGGTCTTTTGCCTCAGAGCAACGACCCAGTAAGAGCTAAATATTTTTAAAGTATGCAACTATACTGTAAAAATGAAACCTCTTTTTCATTGAGGATATGTGTGTCACGGCAAGGGGAGATGTGGCAAGATCTGCAAAAACAAAGTGTTTTAACTCCTAAACTGCAGTGGCATGATTTACACACCAAAACTTCTTCATTAAAGGTCCACTTTAGTGCCAGGAAAACATACTTGTTTTCCTGGCAATATAGTGCCCCCACCCTCAGCGTCCCCCTCACGCCCGGCTCTAGGGAGCTCTGTCAGGGTATTTATATCGGCAGACATTTTGTGCTATGATAGAAACTAAAAGTGTATATTCTGAGTCACTCTGAACACGCCAGACTCCATTTTGTTATTTCAAATTAACAAAAAAGACACAGGATTTCTTTCTGTAAGACTGGCCTCTTTGCCAGAGCTAAGGAATGCATAGTATAAACAAGTGATAAGGAAGGGGGTTGGACAGACTGTCTAATGCTAATGGAATATAATCAAATCTAAACCCAGACAATTGTGACAGAGAAGATTAAATAATTTAATATTTAACTGTCTATATATATAAGGTACCATTGTATGGAAAAGTGTAAACTTAGTTCATGATCTGTCATATCAGAAATTATGGCAGGAATTGCAGACGCTAAGTCTGGACAAAATTTAAGAAAACCCTTTGAAATTTTAAATTATGGCGCTATAAAGATAACGCAAAATGACGTCAAAATAGCCACCAGGAAAAGTTAACTCTTTCCTGGATAGGTATGTTTAGTGGGACAAGACTGCCCTCTATAGACCAAATACCTAATTTGAGATCTGGAAGATAACCACACCTCTAGTGCTTCTATTGGGTTATCAACTGATGACGTACAGAGAGTATGGCCCTTTAAAAGTTAAGACAAAGGGAAGATAGAGAGATTCAGGAGAGGAGGCAGATGCAAGATATGCAAAGGAGAGGAGAGAGGAATTGGAAGTTTGGGGACTCCAACTCGGACAACATCTGAGACTAACACTCTACTCCTAAAACTCTAACACTTAGAATTTACTGACTTTCTAACCAACACCTCCATGCAGAGAGACTACCAATCGGATGAAATATCTACTCAACTGGTAATTATACTGGTTTCATTTAATTAAATTAAATTAATTAAAATGTATTAATAGTATTATATATGACTGGATAAAGCACGGTCAGATTTCCATATTAAGAAATCTTAGTTAACTAAGAATATATAGTTATAAACATTCCATTCTGCAGGTGGAATTAAGAATAATTATATATTGATGTGATATTATCACGTGTTAGCATACCGCTGTTTTTATCCAGGTGTATTGATTTGCTCTAATTTAAGATAGATATCTTTTAGACAAATTAAAAATCTGCTTATATAATATGTAGATTCTCTTATTGGATTGTTTTCTGGAAATGGCTAATGAACTGGTTTAAATGTTATTTTATTTAAAAATTACATAAGAATAGATCTTAACTACCTAGGAGATCTAGCCAGCATTGAAAGGGTTATTCTAACTGTCTGCTAAACTTTACGACCTTACGCTGCACTCTGAGGAATTCTGTTCTTCGCTGTGAAAAGTTTCACTTTCAGCCTGTGTTAAAGATAGTCATAAATAATTCTTGACAGGAAATGCTATTTAGCCATTGTAACGTAATACCCATTTCTTTGTATTGCATACCATTTTATACCGGATATTCATTGATTATTGTCACGCATGTTATATATTATTATTATTAATTTGTCATATAAATAAAAATCTATTTTTATACATTGCGATTTTAATTATATGAAATACATTTCACTTACGATAAACGTTCTTTGGGATCTGAGAATTGAATTAGTGGGCAATTCTCAACTGTTTACTATTATTATCCCATAAATATCCCCACATATTGGAGGCACGGTGCTGAGATCGTTTAAGTTGAAATTATATTTCATATATAATAATATTGGTGTAATTCATGCAATTTAATCTTGATATAGAAAAGAGTTTTGTATTGAGATTAATCAATAAAATAAAAATAAAAATGGCCAGTGGCAGTGATAAATCTGTAACAGATAATACTGAAATAATTGAAGACCTAAGAAAACATGCTCTAGTTCATATTCATAAACATATGAAAAATGATGCAACCTATGAGGTTTGGTTGAAAAGCATAGAATGGGAAGCTAAACAAACCATTCTAACTGATGAACACATCATCATATATCTTAAAGAAATTGCTGAACAAAAGAACATAGAAAGGAAAATGGTGTACATAATACACTCTTGGCCTTTCTTTATGACAGCACTTCTTAAGGTGTGTGATGAAAACAAGTCACTGAATGCCAAATTGGACACGTACAGTGACGATTTGGGCATTCAAAATGGGAAATACCAAGATTTACTTGCTGAGCATAAAACTCGTCAGGCTGATCATGAAAAAGAAATGAAAGCTTTGACGGATAAATATGCACAGGAAATAAATCAGCTTAAAATGCAATTGGATGAGTATGAAAAGGAGAGTCAGAAATTAGACAGTGAGGTTGGTAGTCATCATTCTGTGCCAAAAAGTTGCACAAAAATGCAAGAAAAGACTATTTGTAAATCCCCTCCTTATTATGATTTTCCCACACCAAACCAGGTTTTCATAAAACAGTCTGTAAGAAAAGATGTGAGTAATTCTAAAAAATCACCTGTGGAACAAGATTCCCCATCTCATGACATTACCAAGCCATCTTGGCAATCTTGGGCAGAACAGTTTGAAAAAGCTGTCTTGGCCAAACTTGAGAGGGAGAGTCCAATTCAAGATGATAAGAATGAAAACAGACATGGTTCTGTACACTGGCAGAACTCTGATGCAGATCAGAATTGTGACAGTGAACAAGAAGCTCAGAGTGATGGGAGTGAAAGTGATTGCACTGTCCACTCTGAAGGCCATGTAACTGATATGCCATCTGCACTGTTGTACGGGTCTAATTCCTCTTCAGCAGACAGATCGCATAGACGTTTACCCAAACACAGAAACAGAGTCGTAAATCAACGACGCCTGTTTATGAAACACCAAAGGTCATCAAATTCCTTAGAGAGACTGTCCCACAATTTTCTAGAGGTTCAGGAAACATATCTGAACATCTGGAAAATTATGATAGAGCAATGAATTCATTGGGCATGTATGATGACATTCATAAGAAATGGTTCATTACATGGACCTTTGATTCAATGTGCCGTGTTTATCTAGAAAGTCTTCAAGCTATACAGTTAATGTCCTGGTCCAAGATGAAATATGAAATAATCATGGAATATGGTAAGTATAAAACCATTGCCTCTGCTAAGAAGGCGCTTTATAACTTAAAGTGCCGTCCAGATCAAAGCCCCAGAGAATTTTTAATAATTCTTAAAAATGCATACTCCGTGGCCCAAAGAAAACCCAGGTATGAAAGCACAGACTTCAAAGATCTGTATTTTCATGCCATGCCGGTAAACATACAAATGAATCTCGCAAGAGATTACGATTGTAAGTTACCATTAGAATGGCTAGTCAGTCAGTGCATGAAATTGTATACTATACACCATGCACATGACGAAAATCAGCTAAAGGTTAAGAAACCTGGTGATAAAATGGTGTCAGAGACTAAAACTCAGTTAGGTTTAGAAACCCAACAGAAAAAGAGGACCTATTCTGAGGTTTTGAAATCTCCAAAACCTCAGAAACAGGAAAATGCCGGAAGCAATTCTGCAAATTCCTCTAATAACTCTGAAAAGTCCAATACCAATGGGAATAAACGCCCCTGGGTTAATAAGAACCAAGGCAATTCCCAATGGAGAAGGAATCCTCAGGGAAATAGGAGATATGGAAACAGAAATAACCAATCTGCTTCCAATAACTCCCAACAGTCTCAGCCATCCCAACCAAATTCTAATGGGCAAAGACAAAACGGCAATGGGGGAAATAATTTGCGTCGTCAGGTTGGTCAATTGACAGACCAGATGGGCAAATTAATGGAGGGAATGACAAAGATTAACCAAGTCTTTGCCTAAATCCTTTTTTAGGGATAGCTCCAATTGCAGAACTACCTGTGCAACCGCAGCAACAACAACAGGTGCCGCAGCAATAATAGCCACTGTGACTAAACAGGCTAGGTTATCAGTAGATGTAATGCCTAACCCTGTTTCCTTTCCAGGTACTAACAGTCAAATAAACAATAGTTGTGTTAGGAAACCTATTGCCTATACCGTCACTTCACTTCCGGGTGAAGGAGGCGCAACGTGTTCCTCTGTTTTTTCATTTCAGCCAAAGGCTAAAATAGCCCCAGCAACCACTAGTTTCCAGGATCCAGACCTGAAAGGGTTAACTGATGAGATGCCGACCACTAGTTCCCACTTGACAGTTCAAGATGTTCCTAAAAAGGATGGGCCTGTGGGTAAGACTGAGCATTCCTCAGTACAGGTAGAAACTACTGCTGTGACCGGTAATGTATGGAAAACAAGTAATATGTTGACACATTCTAAATTCTTATGTGAATTAGAAGAACATGAAGGAAGGTACTACATGTCTGTAGAAATACAGGATTCGCTACCCCAGCCTTTTAAAGGGTTAATAGATACTGGTTCACAAGCCACTATCTTATCCAATACCTACTTCCAGCAGGTAATGGACTTAGCAACGGATAAGCCGAAGTTAAGAGATTTCCCCAACGCTCTGTTGAGTGTAGGAGGAAATGCCCTTCATGTTATTGGCAATACCTGGTTAAAGTTTAAAATAGGTAACAAAACCTTTAGACACCCAGTGATAGTGGTAGATCTCCCCTATGACCGACTGATTCTGGGTATAGACATACTCAGAAGACTTAACACAATTATTGACTGTGTAAATGGAATTGTATGGTCACAAGCTAAGGTTCCCATAACCTATGAGAAATCACATGTTCGATCTGATCGTAACAGCCATGTGATAGAAGAAAGACCTGACTCAATTGAGGTACATTTTAGAAATAGTCAGTCACCTGACGTGACTATCCTGCAGGTGAATGATGCAATCGCACCTGTAGATGAGCATTCCGTAAGAATTGCTCCAGAGAGGATCCAGAATGTCTCTCTGGAAGGTGATGTTTTAACCATTTCTTTCCACAGGGACTATGTTGAATCTGTAGATCTGGCAGGTCATGCTCAATTCCTTGCCAGAATTGAAAGGGTTAATAACAACTTATTCTTTCCTATGCAAATACATGACTTAGGAAGAAGTAGGAATGCAAAGCTGGACTTAAAGAGTGAGAACAGCTATATTAGCAGAAGTCTGTTAAAGCAGATCGCTAATCCTAAAATGATCAGGTACGCTTCCCCACATGACAGGTGGATCCAGAACCTGGATGGCGAATCAGAGAGTCACAATGTGATAGCAAAATGTTTACTATCTATTTCCATCGGAAATAAAACAGTTAAACATTTATTCTTAGTGATAGACGAACCTCGCTATCAGGTTTACGTTGGCAATGATGTCATACATCGCTTTGCCATACACCTTGACCTGATTAATTCCAACTTGTGGACAAGGTTAACAGGTAATCCTTGTGGATACCTACACGAGGAAAACGCCCTGAAATCAGGACAAATACTCCCATATGCGGTAAGTATCCAAGTACCTGATGACATAACCATTCCACAAGGGACAAGTAACTTTCTTTTACCCCTACAGGTCAAGGAGGGTCAGAGATTGGAAAACTCTGATGCCCTAATCTGTTTATCCAACAGGATACAACAATTAGGGATGGTGGTAACACATACGCCAATGGTAAGTATTGGTAAGAATCCCACTTATATCACGGTCAACAATGTTACACCGAATAGTGTTACTTTACCAAAAGGAACATCATTAGGTCTAGCATTGGATGCTGAGTACTATACATTTGGTTTCCAAAACCAAATTATAGGCCTCATCCCTGAAGAATACTTAACTGAGGACGAAATTGTCGATCAAATATTCCATTCCTCCCCAGAAGGATTATTCACTATCCTATCTGTGTATCCCTTCAATGTTGAAGAAGGCTCGTGTAAAATCGAAGAAGCATCTATCACCTTCGATCATCCGCTCAATGAGCAGGAATCACAAGAGTATCACGACCAAAGAGAAAAGGTAAGTCAACACCGAACTGACCTAACTTCTAGGCTTGAAGAAGCTTATGAGATAGGCCAGCCTGAAATCTTTCCAGGATTTCAGGAAAGGCTAGAAGAGCAAATATCTTTAGCTGACGGTTGCTCCAACGATGCTGAGCGGCAACAGCTAAAGGAAATCCTTTTGGAATTCCAAGATATTTTTGCCAAAGATTCCTACGACTGTGGGTTAACTAACCTCCACGTAGCCAGAATACAAACTGATCCAAATTTACCACCTGTATTTATCAAACAATATAGACTCCCATTAGCATCATATGATGGTCTACAAGACATCATTCAGAATTTAAAGGAAAGGGGCATTATACGTCCAGTGCACAGTTCGTATAATAATCCGATCTTGGGGATTCTGAAACCTAATGGACAATGGCGTTTATGCGCTGACTTACGACAGCTAAATAAACGCGTCTATATGTCTGGTTGGCCAACGCCATACATAGACCAATGTTTGGTACAAATGCAGGGATCCAAAATATTCACTGCCATTGACTGTGCGCAGGGATATTGGACTGTACCAGTCCATAATGAAGACCAATACAAATTGGCCTTCACATTTGGAAAGCAGCAGTATACCTGGACCCGTATGCCTTTCGGTTACATAAACTCTGGTCATGAATTCGCTGTGTTCATGCATAAAGCTATGCCTGACGCACTCGAGAGAGGAACGTTATCATATGTCGACGATGTCTTGCTGAAAAGCACTTCCTTTGATAAACATATCTTAGAGATTAGACATGTTCTCACTCAGTTAAGAGAGGCAGGGATTAAACTGTCTTTACAAAAGGCACAATGGTGTCGCACCCATGTCAATTTCCTCGGACATGAGGTAACTTCTGAAGGATTAAATCCCCAGAGGAAGAAGGTTGAAGCCGTACTAAAGGCTAAAACACCTTCAAACATCAGGGAATTAAGATCGTTCCTTGGTATGACTAACTACTCCCGTAAGTTTATAGATAACTATGCAGAAATAACTAAACCACTCTTACACCTGCTTAAAAAGGAAACTACCTGGAACTGGGGGGAGCCTCAGGACCAAGCGGTAAGTGAACTGAGGAGGAAGCTCACTCAGGCACCCTGTTTAGCATACCCAGAGGGGGGTAAACCCTTCTATCTGGAGACAGGATATACCGATTTAAGCATAAGTGCTGTTCTGTATCAGAAGCAGGACAGTTTAAACAAAGTTATTGCATATGCTAGCAAGACTTTGTCACCTGTTGAAGTTAAATTCAACACGTGTGAGAAAGCGTTATTGTCGACTGTCTGGGCACTACAAAATTTTCGTAGCTATATTCAAGGTGAGAAAATAATTGTAGAAACAGCTCACCAACCTCTACAGTATCTGCAGAGTGAAAGAATTAGAGACGGTAATCTCTCTAACAGTCGGATTACTGCATGGACTCTATCCTTACAGGGATGGCCGTTAGAAGTCCGTTATAAACATAATAAGAGAAGCCCAGTTGCCCAAGGTTTAGCAGAATTACATGACTGTACTGCTTCATCTCTGGATGATAATGACACCGGAGATGACTTCCTAGAAGAGCAATTGCTATCTCCTTATAAAGTTTATGACGAGGAATACTGTCGACCACTACCGTGGGTATACATTGATGGTTGTTCATATCACCACGTCGTTGGTGCTGAACGGAAGTTAGTTGCAGGTATCGGAATCGCCTGGACAGGTGATTATCCCAATGTATCTATAGGATACAATATTGGTCCCAAAAGCAGTCAGGTAGCCGAACTCTGTGCAGTATATAAGACCATTCAAATGGCAATAGAATATGGTATCAAAGAATTCGTTATTATAACTGATTCCAACTATGTTCGCAACAGTTTCGTCGAATATCTGCCTAGCTGGAAACGTAACCAAATGCTGAAAAGCAATAACAAACCTGTTAAACATGGGAAATTGTTTTGTAAAATCGATGAACTGGTTAAGGAAAATGGTTTATCCATATATTGGAAGAAAACCAAAGGCCATTCTAAAATAGAAGGTATTGACAAGGATGGTAATGACTTAGCTGATTCACTGGCAAAACAAGCTGCCATCAATGGTGAAACCCTAAACATTGATGATCTTATGGGTTCAATTCATGTTGAAGCCATAACTAGACGACAGGCTAGAGATAATGCCGACTTAAATGTCGTGCAATGGAGTCAAGAAGCTCCTAGTGATGACCTGATTACTAGTCAAAAGAATGATCCCGTCATAGGCATATTCTATAAACATATAGAAGACCCTACTGCCAATCCCATCACAGATGAGGATTGCAAAAATAATGAAGATTTACGAATCTTGATGAGATATAAAGTACAATTTAGTATCATGGATGGGTTGCTGGTCAGAACTTCTAAACATGGTATACAACAATGGGTAGTCCCAACTGTATACAGAGGGTTAATGCTCCAACACGCACATGATGCACCTACATCTGGGCATCGTGGTGATAAGATCACATATGAGATATTGCGTGATTATGCATATTGGCCACACATGTTAAGGGATGTTAAGACATACTGTCAGGGATGCTTGATTTGTCCGCAATATCAACCCCATGGTCCAACCCATCGTGCACCACTTCAGAAGAGGGGGGTGTCATTACCCTGGTCTGATATTCAAATTGACTTTATAGGTCCTGTAACAAGATCTTCAAGAGGTAACAAATACATGTTAACCGTTACATGTATGTACACAAAGTGGATAGAATGTTTGCCTTGTAAAGAGAACACGAGTACCGTGTGCGCCACTTTGTTGATTAACCATGTCTTTTCCAGGTTCGGTCTGCCTCAAAGAATTGAGTCAGACAGAGGTAGTCATTTTACCAGCGAAGTAATGGCTAAGATGTGGAACATTCTAGGTGTTAAACGAAAGCTACATATTGCATACCGCGCTGCGTCTAGCGGGGGGGTAGAGCGATATAACCAGTCTATCGTTAATATTCTGAAGAAATATGTTAAGGAGTCTGGTAAAGACTGGGACATTAAATTGCCCCTAGTTTTAATGGCGATTAGAGCTACACCTAGCACTGCTACCAAATTGTCACCTTTTGAATTGATGACAGGAAGAAAGATGGTTTTACCACAGCATTTACTATATCGTACTTCGGATCATAACTTGATCAATGCTGCCACTACGCAGTGGGTAGAGCGATATAACCAGTCTATCGTTAATATTCTGAAGAAATATGTTAAGGAGTCTGGTAAAGACTGGGACATTAAATTGCCCCTAGTTTTAATGGCGATTAGAGCTACACCTAGCACTGCTACCAAATTGTCACCTTTTGAATTGATGACAGGAAGAAAGATGGTTTTACCACAGCATTTACTATATCGTACTTCGGATCATAACTTGATCAATGCTGCCACTACGCATCAGTATATCGAAGATTTGCGCAAGCATTTACAGCATGCGTTTGCTTTTGCCCAAAAGAATCTAGAAAAAGCAGCGACAGGGGTTAAGACCTATTACGATCTAAAAACCACGAAAAAGGAATATGAGATAACAGATCAAGTCTATCTGTATAACTTTGCGCGAAATCAAGTCAAGGAAAATACATTTTTACCTTCTTGGAAAGGGCCATATGTCATTATTGACAAAATTTCCCCAGTAGCGTATAAGATAAAAATTCCTAAGGATGGTGATTTTATTGAAAAGTGGGTTCACATTAACCAGTTGCGTGCTTGTCATCCTAAATCTCAATTAAGGATTATAGGTGTGGATTCGGATGCAGAAGGGTGAACGACTAACCTGGATGAATGCTTGATTCACGTGGTATCGTATGAGGTGAAATGTTGTGATGTGCCATGATCTCATGTACGTTCATGTCATTAACCATTTCCTTGCCATCCAATAACTACATTTTTAAGCAGGTTACTAGCTTGTTTAACTGCTATAGGCGAATTACTGAGGAGTCAGTAATAAATGTAGTGAGGGATGAAGTTATAAAAATAGAATTAGACAGAATACATATGTTGATGAATCGTAATAATGTGTTGTCCTAGGCCAAGTGATGTCACACTGTTATAAGTTTGTATGTTTAACAAACCTTGAATCATTAGTAGATAAGTCTGAAACGAGTTCCTGATCGTGACTGTCGAAAGATGTCCAAGAAGGATGTGGCGTGTTTCTGGATCGTACTGCTCCTGTGCCAAGAGCTACGGACCGACCCGATTGCAGAGATGGGACCATCCTCCGGCATCCTGATTCAAGAGACAACAGGGTTCATCTTAACGGAGAAGAGGATCCTGACCCGACGTGTGTTCGTCAGCTTGGACCCCAAGATTTCCATCGAGAAGGCATACAACATTTCATCGATGCAGCTTCCTGAGTTACAGACTTGGTACCAGATGCACCTCCAAAGAGCACAGGACCGTGTGCGAAACATCTTGGAGCAAGCCCGGAAACCATTTGTATCCAGTTCTATTCCGATGAGCAACCGACCCAAAAGGTTCCTCACCGCTATAATTGTTGCATTAGTTTGTGCCACTGTCGGTGCAGTTGTCGCAACTGGAATGTCTGCAGCCAACTCTATTACTGTCCAAAAACTGGATATGGAAATCTATGCGCTAAAGCAACACATTAACGATATTCATCAGGTGATAAAACAGCAGAGAACATTTCTCCAAGACGTGTTAACTATTGTGGAAGACACAGTTGTTACAACAAATTTGCATTCGGAGTTAATTGCCAAATCCACTGAGTTGCACCAAAGTCATGACTTATTTAAGCGTGAACTTCTATTTCTGCATGACCCAATATTGTTCCACACACTTGCTTTTCTCGACGAAGTGCAAACTGGAATGATCGAATTGGCAGGGGGACGCATACCTCTGTATTTTGTATCCAAGGATATTGTTCATGCGATGCTTGCCAATGTGGATGGAGAAACAATTGAGCCTATGCAATTAAATCTGGCCTTTGAGATGGGGAGCGCTATACCTCTCTTAATTGATCCGGAACGTATGGAGATTTGCTTTTTATTGGCCATACCATATGTAACTCCCAAAAACATTTTTCAAATGAAAATAATGTACTATGTTAATAATGATATTATGGTTGATTGTACTAAGTGTAAAGTTCAAAACTCTTACAGGTACAAATATATACAAAAATGTTCATTCCACGCACGGGCCTATGTTAGAAATGATGTGATTGCACAATATGTCTGGTAACTTCTATAGTGCTTATTCATAAGCTAAATTAATTTTGGCTATGAAATGCACTAAAGGGGGGTTATGTCAGGGTATTTATATCGGCAGACATTTTGTGCTATGATAGAAACTAAAAGTGTATATTCTGAGTCACTCTGAACAGACCAGACTCCATTTTGTTATTTCAAATTAACAAAAAAGACACAGGATTTCTTTCTGTAAGACTGGCCTCTTTGCCAGAGCTAAGGAATGCATAGTATAAACAAGTGATAAGGAAGGGGGTTGGACAGACTGTCTAATGCTAATGGAATATAATCAAATCTAAACCCAGACAATTGTGACAGAGAAGATTAAATAATTTAATATTTAACTGTCTATATATATAAGGTACCATTGTATGGAAAAGGGTAAACTTAGTTCATGATCTGTCATATCAGAAATTATGGCAGGAATTGCAGACGCTAAGTCTGGACAAAATTTAAGAAACCCTTTGAAATTTTAAATTATGGCGCTATAAAGATAACGCAAAATGACGTCAAAATAGCCACCAGGAAAAGTTAACTCTTTCCTGGATAGGTATGTTTAGTGGGACAAGACTGCCCTCTATAGACCAAATACCTAATTTGCGATCTGGAAGATAACCACACCTCTAGTGCTTCTATTGGGTTATCAACTGATGACGTACAGAGAGTATGGCCCTTTAAAAGTTAAGACAAAGGGAAGATAGAGAGATTCAGGAGAGGAGGCAGATGCAAGATATGCAAAGGAGAGGAGAGAGGAATTGGAAGTTTGGGGACTCCAACTCGGACAACATCTGAGACTAACACTCTACTCCTAAAACTCTAACACTTAGAATTTACTGACTTTCTAACCAACACCTCCATGCAGAGAGACTACCAATCGGATGAAATATCTACTCAACTGGTAATTATACTGGTTTCATTTAATTAAATTAAATTAATTAAAATGTATTAATAGCATTATATATGACTGGATAAAGCACGGTCAGATTTCCATATTAAGAAATCTTAGTTAACTAAGAATATATAGTTATAAACATTCCATTCTGCAGGTGGAATTAAGAATAATTATATATTGATGTGATATTATCACGTGTTAGCATACCGCTGTTTTTATCCAGGTGTATTGATTTGCTCTAATTTAAGATAGATATCTTTTAGACAAATTAAAAATCTGCTTATATAATATGTAGATTCTCTTATTGGATTGTTTTCAGGAAATGGCTAATGAACTGGTTTAAATGTTATTTTATTTAAAAATTACATAAGAATAGATCTTAACTACCTAGGAGATCTAGCCAGCATTGAAAGGGTTATTCTAACTGTCTGCTAAACTTTACGACCTTACGCTGCACTCTGAGGAATTCTGTTCTCTGTGTGAAAAGTTTCACTTTCAGCCTGTGTTAAAGATAGTCATAAATAATTCTTGACAGGAAATGCTATTTAGCCATTGTAACGTAATACCCATTTCTTTGTATTGCATACCATTTTATACCGGATATTCATTGATTATTGTCACGCATGTTATATATTATTATTATTAATTTGTCATATAAATAAAAATCTATTTTTATACATTGCGATTTTAATTATATGAAATACATTTCACTTACGATAAACGTTCTTTGGGATCTGAGAATTTAATTAGTGGGCAATTCTCAACTGTTACTATTATTATCCCATAAATATCCCCACAGCTCTCCAGCGCCGTGTGGGGAGCTCTCCGCCTCCGATCCTCCTCCTCTCCTCCCTTTCGGCTGAATGCGCACGCACGGCAAGAGCTGCGCGCGCATTCAGCCGGTCTCATAGGAAAGCATTTACAGTGCTTTCCTATGGACGCTTGCGTGTTCTCACTGTGATTTTCACAGTGAGAATCACGCAAGCGCCTCTAGTGGCTGTCAATGAGACAGCCACTAGAGGTTTTGAGGGCTGGATTAACCCATTTATAAACATAGCAGTTTCTCTGAAACTGCTATGTTTATATAAAAATGGGTTAACCCTAGCTGGACCTGGCACCCAGACCACTTCATTAAGCTGAAGTAGTCTGGGTGCCTAGAGTGGTCCTTTAAACTTAAATGTGTGCCCTGACCTGTATAAACATTGGTGAATCCATTACCAACACAAACTAAAATTACTTGTTTCATTGTTATACGCACAATATATAATCCTGGGTGCATACATATAGTTTACTTAACCCCTTAAGGACACAGCATCAGAAGCTTGTCTTACGCTTAATGACACAAGCAATTTTTGCATTTTCTTGCTGTATGCGTTCAACTGCAATTTGCATCTCTCTCGTTTATTGCACCGACACATATTATATACTGTTTTTTAAAGGACAGAAAGGGCATATATATATATGCTTATTTATTATAAAAAAATAAACATTTTGTGTTTTTTGTACAGTTTTTGCAATAATAATGTGTGCCTAATTAGTACAGGCTAAAGAAAGTAATTAAAAATAAATTCATTTAGTTGTTCTGATTTACAAAATATATAATGTGTCTGGGATTTTAAGGTTTTTTTTGGTAGTTACAGGTCACAAAGCACAAGGAGTAAAATAAACTTTAATGTGGAGCGATTTTAGAATTTGGTATGTTTGTCTTGTAAGCTTAATAGCCATAAAAGAAAACAAAATAGCCACACAAAAGTATATATTTATATAAAGTAGACATCACAGGCTATTGTCCTAAGGTTGTTTTGACACTTTCTACGTAGCCATTTCACCACCAATCTCTGCTAAATATTGGAGTAAAATTTTGTGTTTTTGGCACACAAACTTATAACAAAGAACTTCTCATGTGTATTTTGTAAAGTTGGTGTGTTCTATTCCTGTACAAAGTTTAATTTTGTGTTCAGTTACTGCTGAGTACAATGATACCCCCATTGTATGTCTTTGGCACTATTTCGTGAAGCTACAGTGCCATATAGGAGATCTGTCCGTTTCAACGTTTACAGTAGAATTTTGAGAGGCAGATTTAATGGTCTTATGCTTCAATTTGGGGTGTTATAGCAGTTTGACTGTTTAAAAAACCCCACAAAAGCCTACCATTTGTAAAAGTAGACACTCCAGGGTATCTCATATGGTGCATATCGTGCCTTAACATGCCCCCAGTTTTTTTCACCAATATATGCCAAAGTATGCGCTAAAAAATAATTTGGGGCATTTTTTACATACGGATTACATTTTTGCTTGGCATTTTGTACATTTCATATGTGCCACTAAGTTCAAACCCCCCAAATTATGCTCAGCTAAGTCTTCTGAGTAAAACAATATGCCCAATTTACGACCTAGACACTATTTTGTGAAGTTACACTGCTGTAAAAGAGACATGGCAAGTTAAGGTTTTTAAGTGTGAATTTCCATGGAGGGTTTTGTCCCACTTTGGAGCACTTGAGCAGGCTACATATTACAACTACACCATAAAGGCATACCATTTCTTAAAGAACACATCCCAGGGTATTTCAAAAGGCATATTTTGAACGTTAGTGTGGGATAATTTTTCCGCTAGCTTGTACCAAGTGTAGTGGTAATAAGCGTTTTTTTGCCTTTTTGACACAGAAAGTGAGTTTGCACAGTATATTTTGCAAATCGTATATTCCTTAGCTCCTTAGTCGTGTCTCTTCTAATAGACCCACACCAAATGGTTGTTAGGTAGTTACTACTTCATCACAGGACATCTGTAGATTGCCCTTTTTGCGTCATCGCGCGTCGCTGCTTAGCTTTTTTGGCCAGTGCCCTGGTAATGTAGTCAGCCTTATAGCAGAGCTGCAGTAACAGTTATAAATGGTGTAAATGTTTTGCCATGTGACGGTGACATTTGTCATGACATCATGCTCAGTCAAACCAAGTTTGTACCAGCCAAATGCAAATACTTTGATATTTTTTGAAATTTGAATTTTCCAACCATTTATCAGTACCCTGGGATATTTTAGTGGCTATTTCAAAAACTTTCAGGTGTTGAATTTTCAAAGTGTGCAATGAGCACATTATTATGTCGATAACTTTTTTGAAAGGAGTGTGATCAAATCTATACCATTTAATGTAAGGTATAGAGTTCATTTTCACTGGTCCGATATTGGTAAAAATCTTTTAGAAAAGTATTGGAACAGTGAGATTGTAATCACATTGTTAATAACTAATCAGCAGCTGTAAAGAGATGGGATCTACGTGTGATCTTGCAGGATCCTTAATTGACCTCAGAGTTGTGCACTGGCGTGGGTTCCTTTCAGATGATCTAACAGATGCCGATTTCCCCTACTTCACACAGTCAAAGGGCGACAAACATCAAAGTAACCAAGGTGGCAGAGCCGCTTAAATTAAAAGGATTACTGAAATTGTACAGTGTTAAATTTAAAATTGACATTTCCAGGCTAGCCCTCACACCCTCCAACTCCTCTAATATTTTAGCAAAAACAATTTGAAACCATCTCATCAATGAAGACTTCTTTTAGGCAAGCCCAACATTAAAGAACCCAGTAGAAGCTGGGAATGTGAGAGGAAAATTTTATTTTAAAAAGAAAAAAATACATTAAAAAGAAATCTTTTTATGCAATTGCTGACATAAAAAGTTGTTTGAAAGTTAAAACAGAAAAGATAACGAAGTGTGAATGAAACCTGTAGCTACATTTTATTCCAGTAGAGGGGGTACCAACCTGGCACACAGCTCTCAGTGGCATTCCTGGCTATGCCTAATTTCAACAGGTTACATTGTATTTCTCATTGAGCAATTGAAGCATTTCATGGAATCTAGAGACAAATTGTCACATTTTTGTACATTGCTCAGACACAATGCAGACTCTTACAATAAATAATCTGTAAATCTAATTTTACATTTGATGGCCCCCTATCACAGATCAAGGTATATTGCCGTTATATTTGCATCAAAATGTTGGAACTGGGAAAAGAAAGGGACTCTTCCTAAAATGTATATACCTCATGACCTAGAAAACATTCCTTTTAAAAGTATTATTTGAAAGTGGAATCATACATTAGTCTTGGAAAGTCTTCATACATCATTTTGCCTTGATCGCGAAAAGCGATCTACCATACCCTACATTAACCTACCTTTTCGAAATGTAACAACTCAGAAAAAAAATCCATGTTTAAATATTTCTGAAATTTTAAATAAATAACACAACCATCTCTGTCCACCCCCAATCTTGAAGAATACTAGATTAATGAGCTCTTTTAGCTTATTCATTTTGTCAAAAAATGAACTACTTCACTACCTAATTCAAGTATCTGCCAGAAGCCACTATATAGTGCTTGCAAATTTGCTAAAAATGTAAGCTTACACCCTGCTTTCAAACAGTACAGGAAGTTTCAATGGGGAATATCATTCCTACAGTTAGGGAGGGGTGAAGGAGTGAATGCCATTTCACGATTAACATTTCATTAGCAGTCCAGAGATTTATAGAGATTGCTATAACCTCTATTTTAGAGTTATATAATTTAACTGTATTTCCTGTATGTGGGAATTGTGCTCAAATGCCGACATTTTTTACATTCTGTTGCCATTTTAAGTAAGCTGTACTGCTAGTAATTTCTTCAGGTTCTTCAAAAATACCTATAAGCAAGGGTTGTGACCATTTTATTTATTTCTATCTACTATATGTGGAAAAAAAGGGAGTTTTTTTTGGTTTTTTTTTTGCTTTTATGCTAACATTTTAGACTGTGAATTGTTGCAAGATAAAGACACTATATATTGTCTAAAGCTTTCCTTTCCTCAAATATTTTATAAAGGCTGAATAAATGAAAAAAAAAGTTTACATAATTCAATATTTTACATTTGTTTGCAAAGTGATATACACACAAATTGCTGAGTTTTTTTTTATATGGTAGCTATGTATGTTTTTAATTCCAATACATGTTCTGCTAATATTTATTATCAAAAAGTGCTAGTAGTGAAGGGGTTAAGTGACGTTCTACCATGGAATGTTTTTTCTGAATCTATAAACCTCTTCCTTTAAAAAGGCTCCTACTGATACCTATCATCAAAGAGGTTAAGTAAAGGCTCCATTCTGCCATTTCTGTGGTTTTATCTCAAGAGTCAAATAAGTACAAGTCTATCTTGAATAATCAATTTTTTACTCTATAAATTCCTGCAGACATAGCATTGAACAATTCCATGTTGTCATGTGTGCTAAACTTCTGGTAATGCGCAACAAACATAAGCTACCTTCTTCCTTACATGGCTTGTTGAAAACCTGTTTTCCCCAAATATTTCTGAACTGATTTAGGTTGCCTAAGACAGATAACGAGCATGTAGTTTTAGTCCTCTCTCTTGGCTTTTCTTTAGTTTTTCAAATGATCTTGATCGTAGTGTGCTATTTATTCCAAGTATACCAAAGAAATTGCCATTGTGCAGATCCCCAATTCTATTTTTGTTATGCCACATTAAAGTACTTCTAGAATTTTTCTTATAAGGCAGCAAATTTCTTCTTACCGTCTAAAATTAGTTTGTAGTCCAAACCATGCCCTGCATTGGGAATTTGAAGTTTTCTCCAACAAACGTATTGTTTGTGATGAGTGGAATTTTCTCTCGTGTAGCACACCACTTGTTTTTCATGGATCAAATTCTTATTTCTTACAAAAAGGAAAATAATATACTTTCCATGATCAGAATTCTAAACAGGGTGTCCAGTAAAATGCTTGATTGTGCTCCACAGTGTCAGTCCTTTTTTATGGCTTTTAAAACTTTGCATACAAGAGAAACTGCCTAACTGTCTGTTCTTCAGAATCCTTGTCCAAAACGTTAATCATTTCTTTTAGTTCCATTTCTGTATTTTTATTTTTTTATTTTTTTTTTATTCTTTATTTTTCTTGTGCATAAATTGACATTAAGCGTGGATAGTCACCATAGCAGCAACAAGCTTGACCATATCTTTACAAATTGTGACAGATTAGTTGGCACTTTTTTTTTTTTTTAAACATGAAAATGTCTAAACAAGTAGGCATCCTAATAACATACATTGTGTAAAAGTAATAAACAAGTAAGCAGAATCAGGTTGTGTCAGATAGGGATGACGGTTACCGCATTTTAGACATATTGAATAGGTCTCGTGTCATGCTAAACCATAATTATTACTACTGTAGCATAGTGACCACTGGGTGTCATTTGTGAGGTTACGGTATATTTTGCATTGGTGTTATAGTATGTAAGTGCGCCCCTCTTAAGCTAGTAAGTAGACAGCCTCCATATTTGGGTCACCCTGGCTCGTTAACTAAAAAGCAAAAACAAAACGGTCTTACTGCAGGACCTACGATTCATTACATGAAACTGGCAATAGCATCTTGATAGACATATAAACATTAAGGCTGTGGTAAACTAAGTGATAACATCAGGTGTGAGCGTGGGGGGATGGGCCCTCAGCGTACATGTCTTATCTCGTAGTGTCCATGGCAGGTGACACGGAGGGCTAACTCTACTTCGGTCTGGCTAAATACCTGGTGGGGCATAAAGATTAAATACAACAAACTAAACTTAAGCAAGATGGTTGTTAGGGCCAAGACAACGTAATACTGGACGAGTCAACGCTATACAAAAACTGGATGGCTCCTTGCTAGTTGAGGCCATGGGCCAGCTGACAGACCTGTTCAGGTAGTTTGTCAGAATGTCTATCAGTGGATTCGCTGCGGATGGCATGGGACCAGTCTTGATCCCCTGCCTACCGGTGTTGCTGAGGTCGTGGAGTGTCGCGTTGTTTTGTGCCAGTCTTTTGCTGAGGGTGGTTCTCTGGCGCGGTGGGCGCTCGTTAGAGTAGGTCTGTTGTGCGTGTCCATGTAAAATGGGGGGTGGGCTATTGACTAAATGCCGTAAGTCAATTGTGCGGTAGTCCTGCCTGGTGGTTTGTCGTAGTTCTGGCACTTGTCTTCTCAGGTGTCCGCAAGGTGCCGGTTTGCCTGTTGCGCCTTGTAGGCGGTGGAGGACGAGGCACCGGTGGTGACTGGTTGGAACGGTCTTACGTTTGCTACATCCCAGGTGTGTTGGGTCTTTGGCCTCTGGTCGGTGTTAGCTTGTTCCTGTCTCGGTGATAGGCCCAGCGCTGTCAGTACTGAATCTATTTCGGATGGGTCAGTGACCCGTGTGGATGCGCCTTTATGCGTGATGAGCAAGCTTCTGGGGAATGCCCAACGGTATGGGACTGAGGCTTGGCGGAGAGCGGTCGTCAGGGGTTTGAGGAGGCTTCTCCACAGCAACGTGGGCCTGGATAGATCTTGGAAGAACGACAGGCTAGCTGTCTCGAAGAGGTGGGATGCCTTTCCTCTCACCGCTGCCATAAAGGTTGCTTGGCCTGTCTGCGTTTGAAATTGGAGGATGATGTCTCTCGGGGTGTCTGCTGGGGCTCTAGCGGCTCTTGGGATTCTGTAAGACCCGTCCGTTAGGGCCGTCTTCATCTGCTGTGGTGTGAGCAGGGAGGCGAGAAGCCGCCCAAGATATCCCTGTATGCCTTCCTGGGTCACTGTTTCAGGGACCCCTCTGATCTTCACGTTGCGGCGTCTGTGCCGGTCCTCCATTGCGTCCAGGCGGGTGGTGAGCAGTGCCTGGGCACGCTGCAGCTCTGTGTTGTGAGCCTCTAATTGTACACAGCGTGCGGCGAGGCCCTGCGATTCCGCCTCCGTCTTCCTCATTCGCCCCTCCACGGTGTGAATCTCTTCTCTCAGAACCGCCATGTCTGCCGCGAAGAGGGAACGTATATTGCATAGGAGGGCTTTTATGTCCCCTTTGGTGGAGGGTAGGTCGTTGTCTTCGTCTGAAGATACACTGTGTAATCCCCCTGTGTCGGGGAAGTCGTCCAGCTCATCAAGGAGCTGTTCTGCGGAGGACGCCGAGGCAGAGTCGCCATTTTGATTCGGCGCGGGGGTTACTGCGGCCTTGGCGGGTCGGAGGAGAAGTGCTCCGATATCACGAGCCCCTGTCAGTTTTGCGGCCCCCCGGTGTTTGGGCTTCTTTCCCATCTCTGGGTGCTGTGAGATAGGGTGGTATTTCGCTTTTTGTTCCGTTATTCAGGCTGTTGGCTCCCATTTCTGTATTTAAAGGGACACTATGTAATAAAAATATATAGGTACCAAAACAACGCTAGCTTACAGGAGGGGTTTTGGTGTACAGATCATGCCTCTGTAGTCTTACTGTTAAATTATCTGCCATTTATAAGTTAAATCGCTTTGTTTAAGTAGCTCTTGTCACACCTCCCTGCATGTGACTTACACAGTCTTCCTAAACACTTCCTGTAAAGGGAGATCTAATTTTAAACTTTATTGCACAGTGTGTTTGTTAGTACAAAATTTAGATCCCTTTCAATAATTGACCACTTCAACAGGGAATGCTTCTATTCTTTATCCAATCAGTTAGTTACATCTGGTCTTAATGTATAGAGAAGGCAGTAACAAGAGGGGTTGATTAGCTTAGACTTTTACTGCTGTTACTATGCAAATCAGCAGTGTCAGCAGTAGGGGGTAGGAAAGAAGGTATAAAGTCCAAACTTGTAAACAACCAACACCCTCTATACATTGAACAGAACTTGGCTTGTTAGTCTAGGGGCTTGTTCACTAACATGTTAAAAATCAAAGAGCATAAAAGTGACCACATTCCATCAGTGTTTAAAGGGACACTATAGTCACCAGACCAACTACAGCTTATTGTATTTGTTCTGGTGAGTATATTCATTCCCGTCAGGCTTTTTGCAGTAAACACTTTTTTAAAGAAAATGCAGTGTTTGCATTACAGCCTAAGGATACCTCCACTGGTCACTGCTAAAGGTGCTTCCTGGGGCAGTGCTGCACAGTGTGACTGACATTCAGTGTCTCCACCCCCTGCATGGAGACACTGAACTTTCCTCATAGAGGTGCATTGAGGCTGATTGGTCAGGGCTGTGTTTGAATTGTGCTGGCTCTACCCCTGATGTATTGTGATTGGCATAGTACAACACTTCTGATGATGTCAGCCAGCAGCTACAGACTTAAACAAAATAAATATGTCACTATATTTAGAGGACAAGGGGTGGGGGGAGGTGGTTTTAACACTAGAATTTCTTATATCCTGCTCTAATAGCTTGCTAGAGCCTGCACTATCCTTCTGTGTGTGACTATAGTTCAATTTAATGAGTAGGAGAGAAAAAGTTATTAAAGGAGCACTATAGTATCAAAAGTGTATTCCTATCACTCTAGTTCTAAAACCACAGTGTAAGTGGTCAGACTTCCTTACCTCTCATCATTAGTGATTCACTCACCTTTTTTTTTTAGTGCTGCACGGGGCTCCTCGTTTCTGGCCCCGCCCTGTTGCGCCTCCTTTGACATCAACAGAATTGATGATAGAAAGAAACACAGCACTGGTTAGGAATGGAACAAGTCCATCCGCCAGGTTGTGATGGTTGAAAGATACAATGGGGCCTAACCCCTAGAAGTGCAAAGAGAAAATAGGACTAATGGGTTGCAGATTATAAACAATCTGCCTCCCAAAAAGACCTTGTATCCTTATGTGAAAAAAGCTACTCTGTAATTATAAATATAATAGTGGATCGCAGAGAGCAAAAAACGAAAAACTCTTTATTAATCCCTCTTGGGGGAGAAACACACAGATACTAAACAAACAAGTAATAAAATTAGGATCTAATTGGATAGAATCGACTAGTCCAAAAATAATAATAATAATAATAATATGGTTGGAAGAAATGCTATAAGTATGTGTGTGGCAAAATTGCCATAAATAATAGCAAATAAAAATGACCAAAAGGGGGGAGATACATTAAATGTAGCAAACTGAAGATCTCTAAATGCAAAAGTAAATAGACTGTATAATTAGAAGAGTATATCAAATGCATAAAAAATATATGTGCAAAGATCTACCAAAATACGTTTGCAACATTGCAGGAAAAGAGCCTGCAGTCTAAATAGCCAGTAATATAAATGTTAAACGAACTGCCTAAACAGCTGTAGGAGATTTGGGGGAAGGAGTCCCTTATATCTTGCTGGTAGTAGACTAGTATCAAATCCCACCATGTATGTGGCAGAGTTGCCATAAATAATAGCAAATAACTATAACCAAAAAGGGGGGAGATACATTAAATGTAGCAAACTGAAGATCTCTAAATGCAAAAGTAAATAAACTCTATAATTAGAACAAAGAGTATATCAAGTGCACAAAAAATATGTGCAAAAGATCTACCAAAATACGTTTGCAACATTGCAGGAAAAATGCCTGCAGTCTAAATAGCCAGCAATATAAATGTTAAGCAAACTGCCTAAACAGCTGTAGGAGATTTGGGGGAAGGAGTCCCAAATATCATGCTGGTAATAGACTAGTATCTAATCCCACCATAAATAAATAAATGATAGGACAGTCTGAAAACAAAATAGAATCCTAAATTAAAATCATCATCCGCTTTAGTAAAGTGCCCAAGAATTGATGATCACCATGGTTTCCCAAAGGAGGTGGGGCGGGGGCAGGGCCAGCCTTAGACACCTTTAGCGCCGCCCCGTCACACAGAAGCTCCGCCCCCACTGCATGGAAAGCCCCGCCCCCTGCCGCAAATTATTAATTTTTTTTATATATATATTCCGGCCGGGCATTTGTGAGCTGTGTCGGCTGTCAGGGCGCCCCCTGCTCCATGGCGCCTGTGCGGTCGCACAGCTCACACACCCCTAAGGCCGGCCCTGGGCGGGGGCAGAGCCAAACGCTGCATTGGCCAATCAGCATCACACTGAATCGAAGCATCTCTATGGGGAAAATTCAGCGTCTCCATGCAGTGCCTCCATCTGAGGAGTGGCCACTGGAGATGTCCCTAGGCTGTAATGTAAACACCGCCTTTTTTCTGAAAAGACAGTATTTACTTTAAAAGGCCTGCATGGACTGACTATACTCAACAGAACAAATACATTATGCTGTAGTTGTTCTGGTGACTATAACTAACTATGCTGTCACTTTTGATTGAAATTAAAATTTTTGTTCCATGTAGACTGTGTCAGTCACAGCCAGTGGGGGTGTGGATAGGGTTGCATAAGCAGAAACAAAAGTGATTTAACTCCTAAATGACAGTAAGACTGCAGTGGCATGATCTATACATCAATTTTTCTTTGAGTATCTCTTTAAGCCATAGATCGTTATTCTTTCTATGTCTAGAAGTACAACTGGCCACCCAGCTGGATCCTTCCAATGTCAAAATTTTCCATAACTGCAGTTTCTACTTTTTGCACATCTTCATTTAGTTTAGGCAGAGACATAATTAGAAGCCACCGGGTCCCGGTGCGAACATTGCCCTGGGAAACCTCCCTAATCTGTCTCATTCTCCCAAGCCCCACAGCCCTTCCATGTGTCTCATTTCCTCCACCCCTATTCCCCACATGTATCATTCTGGCCCCCATGTGTCTCCCCTTAATGTGTGTCCTTCTTTATGCCCCAGCCCCTCCCCTACATGTTTCTTATTCCTTCCGCCCAAGCGCCTCCATGTGCTCATTCCCCCAGCCTCTCCATGTGCCTCATTCCCCCAGCCTCTCCATGTGCCTCATTCCCCCAGCCTCTCCATGTGCCTCATTCCCCCAGCCTCTCCTTGTGTCTCATTGCCATAGACCCTCCATGTGTCCATGTGAAAAGTGAAAACTTATTAAACAAAACAACAACATTCCATTTGGACAGCAATTAGTTAAAGAGATACAATAAAGACTTTATCTTGTAAAAGGTAATGTATGCAAGAACTGTGAGTAGGACATCAAAATGTAAACTTGTAGTTAAATAAAAGTACAACTGGAATGATTCATCAAATTTCCAAACAAGACAAACAATTGATGTGAATGTTGGGTTATGTTAAAGTACTTGTTTTTTGGTTTTAAGAAAGACATCTGACAGTGTTTTAGGCCAAGTTCTAATCACCAATCTATTCTTCTTCTATACATAGACTTTCCTGATTGAGATACCTTAGCAACACTCACTGCCCCGTAGCTTTCAGAATCAGGAGGTCTTCTTGGCAGCCATGTGTTTATTTGTTCTAATCTCCCAGCCAAGGATTGCTTATTGTCAATGCGTAAAAAGAATCTGAAGAGAATTTTAACTACATATAATTAATTTTGGTTTTTACTTCAGTTAATGTAATCTTGTATTGTTTAAGATAGTAATCAACCTTTTATTTCGAGTGTATAAGCTCTCTTCAGTATTGTACATTATCAGGTTGCGTTCCCTTCCTGCCTTGTGCTGTTTAAGTGGTCCTTATTTGGGAACGTGTGCTCTCTGGGTCAAAAATCACACGATGTTGCCCGCCAACGCACTCATATCAAGGTGACTTCAATCAATGGTGTATAATCTTCTGGTAAGTGAATATTCGTGACCAAAGATCAGTAAATTAAAAATGTGTGATTTTCAGCTCCTGGCTAGGAAATAAAAAAAAAAAAAATCTTGTTATTGAAATTAATGTTCCTGTTAACTCTAATCATTTATAACTTAATGTGAAACAGTGGAGCGCTATATACTTGTTAACTGCAACCAATGTGCTAAGGGTCCATATATTTTTTTTTTCCCTTCATCATGTTTTTTCTGCTCTCTCTCAACCAATTTTAGTTATGGACCCTCCATTTAAGTTTTAAAACTGTGTATCTTATACCCACCGCCAACACAGTTGAACCATGCAACGACCTCTATTTAGACTGCTGATATCAGTGCTTCTCTATGTGAAACTCTCACATACATTTTGAATGATTATTGAAGGTGGCGTGATCAGGACAACCTTCTGGACAGCCTGAGGTGGTGGTTATTATTATTATTATTAGTTATATAGCGCCAACAAATTCCCCAGTTCTGTACAATGGGTGAACTAACAAACACGTGTTGTGGTATAACTGCCAAGACAGTCTCAAGCTTTGCATTGCCACATAAAGTTTTTGAAATCTTGAAGTTAGACCATTCAGTGTGTTATGGACAGATGAATTAACATAAAATGGCTATTTACTAATGTCTGTCTATTCTGTGTTCACTATGTTAAAACTGGCTGCTAGAGTAAATATTCCCTTCCCCCCCTACAATGTGTTCAGTTGCTGTTTCCTATGTAAATTCTTCATCGTGCTAAGCATCCCCCTTCCCATCAAACAAACCTTGTGTAACCAAAATTCCTGTGTTAACAGCTCCCTTTACTAACTCCTCCCCCACTACCTTTGTGCCAGTTAACTATATGCCACGTGTAACAAAATGGAGAATCACTGTTAAAGTAACTGAAAGAAACTACTCACTCCCCCTCCCATCGTGTATCCAGAAGTCTGTAATGATGACACTACATCCTGTAGGGGGGTTTAGACAAGACCCCACTTAGACTGTTAACCAATTGGTGAATGTATACTGTATGTTTAAACTGTGACGTATTTTTGCTTTAAGAAGGAGCCCCCACTCCGGGGAATAAAGCATTCCTGGGTTTTTCACTGATCAGAAACTTTGTCTCCGGTGTGAATTACTTCTAGGGAAAGCGTGCATGCATTAATCAATCAATTTGGAAGGTGTAGATAGACAAATTATCAAAGTTTTCTTTGATCCAAAACAAGTGTTACTCAACTTGTAATACCGAATGTCAAGCCATGTGCTTTATAAATAGGTCATGTCTCAGTTAATTTTCATACTAACTGCCATCTACCAACACCACTATATTGTGATGGGATTCCAGCATGGTCAAAATTTAGTAGGCCGAAATCTCCACATAGCATATGCTAATTAGTATCTGATTACAAACAGTTGGATGAGTCATCAGTATACTGAGCATGTGTGGAAGTGGATAGTGGATTTGTCTTCAACAAGCCATGTGGTCTGCCCATATAAGGTGATTCTGAATATCCTGTGTACTGATTGGTCTGAGGAATATAGGAGGGGTTATACTGTATGGGAGGGTATATGCTGCTAACAAAAAGCCTCTGCACCATGCTTTCTGCCTCTACGATATTTTTGGAACAGGAGTTCATCTGAGACCCGATTGGTATGTGAATAAAGGCCTCTTACTTCCTGAAGACTTGTGTCCATATCTCTATGTGTGGCTTCTGCGGTTTGTTCCTGTCATTCCTCTGGTAACATTTCTGGTGCATTGGGTCCGGGAACCTCATCGCATGGAAGCCTGTGCAGAGATTTGAGACGTAATCTTTTACCAAATCCTCTACGCTGCACCCCTGGACTTCTACTGCATGGACCTCCTTTCGTCTTGGCCCCACTGGCCTTTTGTCCAGGAGATCATCGACTTCTGCGCAGTGAGTACCGGGGTGTCCCGTCGATGAGTGTGAACCCAGGTCCGGGAACAAAGAGGTAAGATTAATACCATTAGAGCGGTAGGCCCACAAGGGGTTTGTATTTGGAATTGGTTTGGTTGTATGGAATCTGCCCTTCACTCTGGAAGGAAGAAGCACTGCTTATTGGAAATTAGACGCAGGGCCGGCCTTAGGGGTGTGCGAGCTGTGCGGCCGCACAGGGCGCCATGGAGCAGGGGGCGCCCTGACAGCCGACACAGCTCGCACATGGCTGGGAGAGCTGAAGCAAGTCCCCGGTTGGAGAGTTCATTATTTCCCACCGGGACTATGAAAGTAAAGGGGTGGGGTTTACTGAATGGTGGGGCGGAGCTTACCACATTGAGGAGGCGGGGCTAAAAGGCAGCCGGGGCGGAACTTGCAGCTCACTGAAGCTCCAGGTACTTCCTGCAGAGAAAAGAATCCCTGCTTCCACTCCTCCCTTCCAGGTAATTGTGTGTGTGACTGTAACAGTGTCTGTCTGTGTATGAGAGACTGTACTCTGTGTGTGTGTAAGAGAGAGAGACTGTACTCTGTGTGTGACTGTGTGGGGGAGAGAGCAAGAATGTACTCTGTGTGTGAGTGTCTCTAACAGTGTTTGACTGTCTGCCTGTGTGTGTGTGAGAGAGAGACTGTACTCTGTGTGTGTGTGGGAGAGAGCAAGAATGTACTCTGTGTGTGTGTCTGTAACAGTGTTTGACTGTCTGCCTGTGTGTGTGTGTGTGTGTGAGAGAGAGAGACTGTACTCTGTGTGTGACTGTCTGTAACAGTGTCTGACTGTGTGTGTGTGAGAGAGAGACTACTCTGTGTGTGACTGTCTGTGTGTGGGAGAAAACAAGATTGTACTCTGTGTGTGAGTGTCTCTAACATTGTTTGACTGTCTGCCTGTGTGTGTGTGAGAGAGAGACACTGTACTCTGTGTGTGTGTGGGAGAGAGCAAGAATGTACTGTGTGTGAGTGTCTGTAACAGTGTTTGACTGTCTGCCTGTGTGTGTGTGTGTGTGAGAGAGACTGTACTCTGTGTGTGTGAGAGAGACTGTACTCTGTGTGTGTGTGGGAGAGAGCAAGAATGTACTCTGTGTGTGAGTGTATGTAACAGTGTTTGACTGTCTGCGTGTGTGTGTGTGTGTGAGAGAGAGAGAGACTATACTCTGTGTGTGACTGTGTGTGGGAGAGAGCAAGAATGTACTCTGTGTGTGAGTGTCTGTAACAGTGTTTGACTGTCTGCCTGTGTGTGTGTGTGTGTGTGTGTGAGAGAGACTGTACTCTGTGTGTGACTGTCTGTAACAGTGTCTGACTGTGTGTGTGTGTGTGAGAGAGAGAGAGACTGTACTCTGTGTGTAACTGTCTGTGTGTGGGAGAGAGCAAGAATGTACTCTGTGTGTGTGTCTCTAACAGTGTTTGACTGTCTGCCTGTGTGTGTGTGTGAGAGAGAGAGACTGTACTCTGTGTGTGACTGTCTGTGTGTGGGAGAGAGCAAGAATGTACTCTGTGTGTGAGTGTCTGTAACAGTGTTTGACTGTCTGCGTGTGTGTGTGTGTGAGAGAGAGAGACTGTAGTGTGTGTGTATGTGACTGTCTGTGTCTGTGTGTGGGTGAGAGCAAGAATGTACTCTGTGTGTGAGTGTCTGTAACAGTGTTTGACTGTCTGCCTGTGTGTGTGTGTGTGTGAGAGAGAGACTGTACTCTGTGTGTGACTGTGTGTGTGTGTGTGTGTGTGAGAGAGAGAGACTGTACTCTGTGTGTGACTGTGTGTGTGTGAGAGAGAGAGAGAGACTGTACTCTGTGTGTGACTGTCTGCCTGTGTGTGTGTGACTGTACTCTGTGTGTGAGTGTCTGTAACAGTGTCTGACTGTCTGCGTGTGTGTGTGTGTGTGAGAGAGAGAGAGCAAGACTGTACTCTGTGTGTGACCATCTGACTGACTGTGTGTGTGTGAGAGAGACTGTACTCTTTGTGACTGCCTGTGTGTGAGTGAGACTGTACTCTGTGTGTGACTGTCTGTAGCAGTGTCTGACTGTCTGCCTGTGTTTGTGTGTGTGTGTGTGAAACTGTACTCTGTGTGTGATTGTAGCAGTGTCTGTCTGCCTATGTGTGTGTGTGTGTGAGACGTGTGTGTGTGTGTGTGTGTGTGTGTGTGTGACACTGTACTCTGTGTGTGACCGTCTGCCTTTGTAACTGTATCTGACTGTAACAGTGCCTGATTGTCTGCCTTTTTGTGTGACTGTAATCAGGCCCGGCCTTTGGGGAGTGTGAGCTGTGCAGGGGTGCCAGGTGGCCAACACAGCTCGCAGTCGGTCACTGACAATCCGGCCCGAATTGGAATCCAGGAGGAGCCCTGGGGCACGACGTCGGAAGGATCCGCTCAGTGGGTGTCAGGGCAGCAGGTGCACTTCAGTCGGTGCGTCAGGCAGAGTGGTAAAAACTGACAGCTGGATCCAGGGAGCAGCAGTCTTTAATGTAAGTGCTTGTCCTTATTGCTATATATATATATATATATATATATATATCGAAATAGCAAGGGTGACCAGCACTCACGGATTCATAATTTGATTAAAACATCCAAAGTTTAATGAAAAAAATAATAAAAAGAGATAGTTGACAGCTCAACGTTTCAGTCCTCGTCTAGGACTTTCATCAGGAACAACAATAATGTCTCAAAGGCTCATGCATAAATAGAGGAAGTAATTAGCTTAATTAGTAATTAAGATTATTAACAAAATTGCAAATTGCATTCCAAGAATTAACATAATCAATTCATATACAAAAAAGGAAATAATACTACCTGCACGAGCCGCCGGCGTCCTACCACGCCCTGCAATGACGCAATTGCGTAACACACATCGGCAAGACGGCCGGGGAATGGACCGGCTTCTCGAAACGACAAATATGTCAGCAATCACTGGACACATATACAATGCACAACTCCACAGTGCTAAAAGGATGCAGTGAATATTAAATAGTATCCAGCAGGGGGCAGGGGACTGGTGATAAAGTGGGTGAGATGAAGGTGGCAGGGTTTTGTTGAAGGGGGTGCAGGCGACAGATTGTGAATGTGCCTGAAATGGTCTAGAGGGATCAAACAAAGATGGCAGGGAGGGGGCGCCACAAAATTGGCTTGCACAGTGCGCCTGAACACCTAAGGCCAGCCCTGATTAGACGCTCTGTAGTCAGCCCGTCTAATACAGGTGGTTTGGGGCAGCCTGAATTTTTTGTGTAAATAGTTCATGTCGGACACCGGTGTCCTGTCTTAAATAGTGTATCGAGGTGTAAATTTTGGTCGCTAGGTCGGGGGGACCGGGAGACTAAGCAAATTCTGGTGTACATTCCGTCTGCTAGATCTCAACCTATCTTGGCTAAGTGGGAGGCATGTAAATTCAACCACTAGATTATTGATAGAGTAAATAGACTAAATGAGTCTTGTTGTACATTCTAGTCATTAGTTCGCTATATGTGGCAGCGTAGACTAACCGAATCTTGGTGTAAAGAGTTCGATAGTTCTCAAGGTGCTGGCCAATTAGAATAGTTGGGATTATTGTAAATGTTGTTAAATATACTGTAGTTGGTGAATTGGTTAAATTGTATGTCCTGCTAGAAAGCTTGAGCTCTGCTGTTTAGCGGACATGTAAATTGTGTGTATAGTGTAAAATAGCGCATGGTACCATAACCACTGACTTGTACCATAACTACTGATATTGCATGAAAAAAATACTAAAAAGTACTGTTCATGTGTAACACTAACTATTACTAACTGACCTTGTAACTTTAAAACCATAATTGTCTAACTGTACAATAATTACTAACCGTACCATAACCACTGACTGTAGAGACAAAATTGTTGAAATGTTATGTGATCGGTTAGTATATGTGGATTCAAAGCGTGGATAGTTGTATGGTTTGATTAATAGTTACAGTGATGAGTATTTGGTGTTTGGTGAGTCTTGATTTTACTTGTGTGTGCGACGTCGTGATATTGTTGAGCATGTGAGTATCCTGTGTGTGCGTGCACGTGTGTGTTTGGGCATAGTAACTGTGCGATGTGGTGCTGGTGATAAGGAGATTGGTGTGACTGTTGAAACTGTGTTTATATTTGTACAGCTTTTGAATCAGACGTTCTGTTGAAATCATCTTCTGATTCACACGGCTGTTGGTCCTTTGTCTTGTATGTTAAAAAAAAAAAAACCTGTGTTGTAGGGAGTGGCCTGTCCTGGTGGCCGCATGGCCTCCATGTGGCAGTCTTGACTTAAATTTAGAGCAGGGAGTACATGTGGCTGTAACTAGTTGGCCGGAATTCTATGATCAGTTTCCATATATTGACTGTTGGAAACTAATTGTTGAAAAATTGCCTTGGTGAATTAAACTGTGTCATGAGGAACAATGGAGCCACATGGTGGTCAGAACTAAGGCCTTAATTCCACCTGGTTTGGACACCCCCACCCTCCCTTGCATCTGATTACCAACCCCCTATTCATCCTCCAGAGCCAGAGTAGCCACTCCCCCACTCTTCCTCCCAAGCTAAAACTGGTATAGCTGGTATTTGCACTCCCCCTGCTCTATTGTCCCCGCCTAACCACATACCTATCTGTTCTTTTGTTTCAAACTCTTGTATTTCTGTACCAACCCCCCCACTGGTTCTTTGGAATTTGAACTGACTTCCTTTTTGGTAGGAGTGTATTTTAGCATTGAATTTTATTAACAGTTAAATTGTGAGGAGAATTCTTAATAACAGTAACAGTCTAAAATACAACTGGAAGAAATGATCAATGGTATAAGACGCTAGAATTTACTTTTATCCTTTTTTTTGTTACTGGATGGGCCCCTCCCAGCTTTGTCCAAAATATCCCCTTTACTAAAATACAAACTGAGATGCTTAATTTACCTTAAAACTAAAGCTTTAATCAAGCCTAGATATCAGGGTGGACAGGGATTAAAATAAGTAATAATAAAATAAGGACATAATTAAAGTCTATCTGCTTCATTAGACTTTAGGGAGGCACTCTAGGACCACCTACTGGCCATCTTCGGGAGTTACATTGATATTACATTGTTTATAACAGACAGAAGTAGGACTGCTTACCCTATTTTAATATATTTATTGATATGTTTTTGTATAAATATATTAAAAGGTTTTTTTTATTTATTTTTTCATCCACTAAATGCAGACTAGTAAAATTAGCTCACCCCTTTAAACCCATCTTACTACTCCCAGACCGGAACCTATTACTGAGCAGCCTTGCCAAAGTCCCATACTAACCCGACAACTGACTAGCACCCTTCCATCCCGACATTGCCAAATGCCCCTCCGACTTACACCTGGCCCACCACATATTGACGGTAATGGACAGTTGCAATTGGCAGATCCTGTATTTGTTTAAGTCCCTTTTACCACGTCCAACCTGTTCACATGGAAGACCCATAACTCCTCGTACACCGATAAACCTCAAGCCATGATTGACTTGGTCACCTCTATTATACAAACCCACAATCCCACCTGGGCTGATTGTCAGCAATTATTACTGACCTTTAGAACGTAAATGGCGCTGACATGATCCATCTAAAGGCCTATCAACAAGCCATTATTACTGGCATGAAGGTAGGTGAGAAAAAGGCAATTAACATGTCCAGGACGGCTGAAGTGTTACAAAAAGTTAATGAATCACCCAGTGCTTTTTATGAGAGACTGCTTAAGTCAAATAGATTGTACACTCCTTTCAATCCTGAAGCCCCTGAAAACTTCTGAATGATAGACTCAGCATTTGTCAGCCAGGCCCAGAGCGATATTAAGAGAAAGCTACAAAAATGAGAGGGATTTCCATATCAAAGCTATGGAGGTTGCAAATAAGGTGTATATGAATAGGGAAACTGAGACAAAGCGTGAGGAGGAACATAAGATGAGGAAGAAAATAGACATGTTAGTGGTAGCTATTTCAGGAATAGCTTGAGAAGGAGAGGAGATGAATAGAGGAGTTGAGAATAGGATGAGCAGGGTACCACTAGGTAGAGATCAATGTGCATATTGTAGAGAGGAAGGGCATTGGAAGAGTGACTGTCCACAGAGGGGATATAATGCAGGTGGTAGACAAGAAGAGAGAAGAGGACGAGGTGGTTATGGTAGCAGCTATAGAGGACGAGGTAGAGGAAGTTTTGGAGGGAATAATGGATATAGCAGAGGGGGTGTTCAGGGAGGGAGATATTATCCCCCTACCCAAAGATTAAGGGATAGAGATTTTGTAGGTCTGGCTGACACTGTCATGGAAGACTATTGATACCGACCGGGCTCCATCCCACTTGGCTGAGCGGAGCCAATGGCCGATGTATCAATAGGGGGAAAGAGAAGTCCTTTCATGATAGACGTGCTGAACATTCTGTGGTGACCAAATTGGTAGCTCCTCCTTCTAAGAAGATTATAACTGTGATAGGAGCTACTGGGAAAAGCGCTGCTAGACCGATTCTCAGGAGTCGTACTTGCATTCTAGGAGGCCATTTTGTGAAGCACCAGTTCCTATACATGCCAGAGTGTCCAATCCAACTTCTAGGACGAGATCTATTATCAAAGCTTCAAGCTCAGATAACTTTTCTACCTAATGGATCAACGTCTCTGAAGTTTAATAAATCACCTGGCATAATAGCGGTATTGGTGCCAAAAGAAGAAGAATGGCGCTTCAATTCTGTAATAACAAATGCAAACCCTAAGAGTGATGGAACTTTATTTGACATTCCAGTAGTATGGGTAGAAAATAATCCTCCAGGACTTGCTTGTAACATCCCACCGATACATATTGAGTTAAAGCTCAGGGTGTATCCTGTTAGCCTTTATATGTTATTCTTTTATCTACCCCAACAGATGTAAAGGTGGCGGAAGTGACTCCTTGGATTCATCACTCTAGGGGTAAACCAGCGGCAGATTCCTGGCAAGCTACTCCAGATTCTGAGAATCCTTGCAAGATCCGGTTGAAGCGCATAACCCAGTTGGATTGAACGTGTCGTGAGAAAAAGTACAAGGGGATATCGAGACATTCTAGTTAAAAGTCTACAGAGATCAAGTAGGTGTTTTGACGGCCGTAATAAAGCCTGACCACCTGCCTACGTGTCATAAGCCAGAGTGTCTCGAAGAGATCTCTGTGAAGGAAAGTGAGGATCAGAAGAACGCCAATCCTTGCAGCCCTCACAGTCGGGAAGCTGAGGTGCCGTCGCACGGTCGAAGAATAAGATGAGGACCACAAGAATGATGTGCTTAATTACATGTTTTAGTATTTTTATAATTTTTCAGGAGAGTAAAGGTAAGGATATTCAAAGCTGTGTTAGTTGTATTAAGACTACAAAAACAGCTAACCAAATATCCCAAACTCTTATTTGGCACTCACAATATGAATGTAGAGGATCCGTGTCTAGGTGTAGGTACTTAGATACATCAGGTGAGCCCAAGTGTTTCGATCCCCAATTCCAACCCCGTACAATTTGGTTGGTAATTCGGAATAGTAACTCCCAGGGGACATTAATAAATAGGACTGTGATAAGCACCATACATTTCACGGGTATTCTATTATTTGATGCATGTAAGGCGATTTCGGGTAGCAGAAAACCTTGGAATGTATGCGGTAATCTGAAATGGGAACTGACTTATGGGTTTGACGATAAATATTTATGCCCTAGCAAAAGATCTACTGATCCTGACTGCCCAAATAGAGACTTTAACTTCTGCCCCTATTGGTCATGTGTAGGTTGGGCGACCTGGGGAAAGACAGTAGATCAAGATATGATTATCCAAAGGTTGCCCACTACACCGTATTGTAAAACTATGGAGTGTAACCCCGGTCACATGACCATTTCCAATCCGCAGCACTTTATTGACAAGTTCGGAAATCTATTTGGGTTCCAAATATACGGAACAGGGTTGGATCCTGGGGCATCGAAATGGAGACAGTAGCAACCCAGACTCATCAGGTTTTTCATTCCTTCTATGAGGAGATGAGTGTTGAGGATAAAATTCCCCATAATGTTAAGAACCTATTTATTGATTTGGATGAGAGTATTGCAGGTAGTCCTAATATAACTAACTGTTTTGTATGTGGAGGTACTAATATGGGAGACCAGTGGCCATGGGAATCAAAGGAAGCATGGTACCTTGGTTCTGAGACAGATGAACAACAGATACTTTCTCAGTCTGATCATCAAGTAAGTACTAGAGGTAAATCAGAATGGCGGTTAAAAACCTCTATTATAGGTCATGTTTGTGTAGCTAGGAAAGGGACAATGTATAACACGTCTGTAGGTGAGTTAACATGTTTGGGACAATAGGCTTATAATGATAATACAAAAGATACTACTTGGTGGTCAGCTTCAAATGTCTCAGAACCTACTAATCCGTCTGCAAATTACACTAATTTGAAAGAGGTATGGTTTGATTTATCTGCTACATCCAATTGGAAAACCCCAGCGACTTTGTACTGGATCTGTGGTAAGAAAGCATTTTCTGAGTTACCACAAGACTGGGAAGGGGCATGTGTACTAGGTATGCTCAAACCAACATTCTTCTTGTTGCCAATCGAAACAGAAGAGACCTTGGGAGTTAAGGTTTATGATGTAAATCATAAAAAGAAGCGAGCATCTTTGAATATAGGTAGCTGGGGAGATGAGTGGCTTCCCCAATGTATTATTAATTATTATGGACCTGCTACTTGGGCAGAAGATGGTAGTTATGGATATAGAACCCCAATATATATGCTCAACCATATTATAAGACTACAGGCAGTGGTTGAGATGATCACCAATGAGACAGCGCAAGCACTCAACCTCTTAGCAAAGCAGAATACCCGGATGTGATCAGCCATGTACCAGAATATGCTAGCCCTTGATTACTTACTAGCAGTAGAAGGAGGTGTATGCGGGAAGTTTAATCTAAGTAACTGTTGTCTGCACATAGACGACGAAGGGCAGGCAGTGGCTGAACTTACCAGTCACATGGTTAAACTTGCGCATGTACCTACTCAGATCTGAAACGGGTATAATCCGAGTAGTTGGGTCGGAAGTTGGTATGAGCAGCTTGGAGGGATTAAGGCACTAGTAGTAGGAGAAGTATTTATTATATTTCTTATGCCTCCTCCTGACCTGTCTACTCCCACTAGTGGTAAGGTCTATACGTATTGTTATAGAGAGCACTATAGAAAGACAGCTGCCCATGTAATGGCTGTCTGGAAGTATGAACCCCTAGCCCACAGAGAGAATAATCAGGATGAGGAATGTTGAGAGAGCACAAAGCTAAGTTAGAATGATTAAAAGGTCTGTACTGGTTCATGGTCACTTGAGTGGTGTTGGTAGATTATGATTAGTGATGCATCTGGAATAATGTTATATCAGAGGCATTAAAGGGGGGAATGTGATGGGATTCCAGCATGGTCAAAATTTAGTAGGCTGAAATCTCCACATGGCATATGCTAATTAGTATCTGATTACAAACAGTTGGATGAGTCATCAGTATACTGAGCATGTGTGGAAGTGGATAGTACATTCCTTTGTCTTCAACAAGCCGTGTGGTTTGCCCATATAAGGTGATCCTGAATATCCTCTGTGCTGATTGGTCTGAGGAATATAGGAGGGGTTATACTGTATGGGAGGGGATATGCTGCTAATAAAAGGCCTCTGCACCATGCTTTCTGCCTCTCAGATATTTTTGGAACAGGAGTTCATCTGAGACCCGATCGGTGTGTAAATAAAAGACCTGTTACTTCCTGAAGACTTGTGTCCATATCTCTGTGTGGCTTCTGCGGTTTGTTCCTGTTATTCCTCCGGTAACACTATGTCACTTGATCTTCATGTGTTCTGTTGGCTGGAATTGCTACATTGGGTTTTTCCTTCATATTTTTGGTCAACATTTAGATTGTCAAACTGTATGAATATCACAAAATAAAACCAGTCTCTTGGCTGCATATTCAACCTGTGTTTTTCTAAAGCATGACCTGAGTCTCTCCAACTAAACTTGGTTCTTTTTTTCCTAAGATTTTCAGTCTTGGAATTTCTGGAGACTTGAATTCAATATTCATCATTTAAAAGTTTCACATTTTTTATTGGTATGCAAATATGAACATTTCTGCAGATATTTCAGTTCGGTAGAGGTTTTAAAAAATCTTAATATTTTATTTTTGTAATTCTTTATTAAAACTCGTGCATATACGACCTGAAATAAGACTTGACTCTAGTTAACCTACGCAAAACAATGGTTTTACTAGTGATTAACAGAATTAACCTTGGCAGAGGTATAGAGTACACATACACTATAGCGTATGAAACAAAAACAGTGAATGACTACACAAAACCAAGAAACTTGCTTATTATTTTAAACACAATATCTATCATATATATAATGGAACACCTTGAAATGTTATGAACAGCTTGCAGAGTGTGTATATACAGATGAAATTATACCCAGCTGAGTAAGAAGTAGGCATCAATACCATATAGTATGAATAAACAGAGCGTGCTGGTGTCATGGTCAGAATTATATTGGATGGATGTACAGCCATCCCAAGCTAACTGGGTCTAACTACAGGGTGAACACATGTGAAGGCAATATAAACTGGAGTAGCATCATACACCCCATCCACTACTGCTACTCAGCCACCCTATACCCATGCTTGCTATGAAGGCCCCATAGTTTGAGAGCTCCAGGTATCCAGTACAGGCCATTCCGCCAGCCCCACGCTTCAGCAAGAGCCCACCTACAATTTCCCGGAAGGTTGTTATCACAGACTCCCTCCGAGGGCATGAGACAAGTGTTGGGGTTATCCCCCTCAAGGCTTTTTCCTTCTGATACTTGTAGGTAGTTGGTTGCCGCCAAGGAGAGCCAGCGTTGCGTTGTTGAGCATCGGGTGTTGAGTATTCCAGCAATTGTTCTGTGTCTTTGCCTCGCAAACCGCCCTTGTCTGCGTCTCAGCTTTAGCCAGAACTCCTGAAAGATTTTGTCCAACCTCGTTAGGATACTGTAGTGGTAGCTGGTATGGTGTCCGCCATCTTGAATGTGCCAGGAGACAGTGCTCATGTAGCAGGAACGTGGGCAGGTTCCACCAGAATTAAGTGAGTAGAGTCTGAGTGCTGGTGCCGAATGACCCCCACCGTTGGGGGGGGGACTAGAGGGAGAACATCGACTACTTCCACTTAATCCAGTGGGGTGATCAGTAGGGAGAGCATCCGCCTCTCCCACTTCCACACCTAATGATAAGCCGAAAAGACTTTGTCGGTTCAGGCTGCCCGTCGGGGGTCACCCTAGAGTAGGTCACAGGTTAATGCAGAGGGTCTCCTGCGGGTGTTGTTTTGTATGGGGTAAAAGTCGTTAGGAAAGCAAAATATAGCAGTCTCGCACAGAGCTTTTGCCAAGTGCATCCATTCAGTGTGGCAGTCAGGCCCCACCCCCGAAAATCTTAATATTTTTGCAATACAATTTTGTTAATTTTTCCAACAACAAAAAATCATTCCATAGGTTAATTCCTCATGTTAATAGACATTGATGTCCCTGAAATCACTCACTACAGTTGCCCTCATTTTGCCAAACAATGTTTGTTTCAGCTGTGTTAATTTTCAATGACTATAAGCAAAACGTTCCTGGTCTATCATTCAAATTTCATCAATAACTAAAGGAACACTCAACGCACCCATACCACTTCATCTCATTGAAGTGGTCTAGGTGCAGTGCCTATCTCCCCTTAACCCATGTTAAGTATTGTTAAGTATCTTTCAGACAGCCAATAGAGTCGTTTCCTGGTCTTTCACAGAATTTACTCCGTGAAACAACGCTGGATGTCCTCACACTTTGCATGACAATGTCCAGCGTCTTGAAAAAACCCATAGGAACGCATTGATACAGTGCTTTCCTACAGGGAAGCCCTAATGTGTGTATGCAATAGTTCCCCCATCACTGAAGAAGGACTTTGATCCAGCACTGAATGACGTTATAGCTGGAATCAGGCAAATAAATTAAAGGGTTTTTAACCTGCAGAGGCAGAGGTACACTATAGTGTTAGGAATGCAGTTTTTCTCTAAAGATCTCTATATGCTAATATTTAAGATGTAACATCCTTTCCTATGTGTGCTGTGACTATATGCAACCACAATATTGTAAACAGCTCGCCCTGTTGGAGCAGATAACAGAAGACAATCATCATGAGAATTTGTTGTTGAATTCTTGAAGACTCATGCAATGCTTTTATCAAATGTCCTTTCCTGTTGCAGCTCCATCAGAGACATACACAAATAATAATCATTTAATAAAAAACCTGATCCACACACTGGGGGGCTTAAAAAATAAACCCTTCAACAAGTGTTCGGCTTCTGGGATAGATATTCAACCTTTCAAAATCAGAAATAACATTGATTTAAAGTTAATAAGCTAGTCTGAGAGGTTTTCACCTGTGTCTGATTGATCACTTCTAATACTTATCTGAATTGATCCAATGCATTCTAGATGATTTCTGATTTAGGTCAGGGTTCAGCCCATACATCTTCCAGTGGAAACGTAGCTACAAGGAATTCTGGATAGTATTTTTTTTTTAGCATCTTTCTCAAATGCAATGTTGTCTCCACAAATTTGTATTTGTTCTTGTATTTCACCTGCACATTGTGTAGCACGTTCTTGGTAGAACTTTTCAAACATCTCAAAACTGAATTTTAATTTGTGAATCAACAAAATAGGAAAGACTTTCAGTATAATATGGTAATAGTTTTATGGATCTTAACAACTACTGCCTGAATGCGTAATCTGATGTTATTGTATCCAAGCCCCTTGTCCTATGTTATTTGCTTTATTTTCTGGTTACTGTTATTTCTCAATAATTCTGACAGCACTATTATATTCTACATAAAAGCTAGCTAAAAAACGCATACTATCAGTAGGGTCTCTTTTTGTATCTGCTTTATTTTCAACCAAATATTGAGGGGTGGTTTTCAATTTGACCAGCTTTTTTTTTTTTGTAGAATGTTGAATGGTAAACTCATTTTTGTGGGATATCTTCCAGTGCGAGTTGACCTTACAAGATTCTTATGACTTCATTAAAGTTATTTTATAGACAGGCTCTTGAGCACGAATTTCTCTAAGATACACACTTTTAAACCATTTCAGAATGTTTCAGAGCTCTGTACCTTTCAGGACTCAGTAACAAATTTATTTCTAGTTCAGCTTTTCAGGTAAAAGATAATGTAAACTATATAAGAATATGGATCAACTACAAATGGAATATCTATGCATACTAGTATCTCATCAGATCTTTCTTATATTGATTTACCTACATGACGTGTTTCTTTCTTTGTTTCCAAAACTACTTGTTTTCTTGAATATTAGATTTTTCTTTACTTTTTCTGGTATTTGAAAAAAAATATTATTTTAATGTTTATGAAATAATCCTAAGGAAATTGAATACAAATAGGAAATATAGAAGAGAGGAGAGAAAATGGTGCAGAACATCGATAGTGCCCTTAGTGATATGTTACAGTGAGTATGGCCACATGTCAACACACCACTTACATAGTACTGTGCCATTCAGTCTATGAAAAGGATAACCTGCACCATGTTTGGCTACATATTGATGCTTCAAAACTTCGAGAATGCCACAAGGTTAAATTAAGTCTCCCATACCAGCCACATTTTATCTTATGGTAAAGCAAATTGAGATCTCCCATAATGGGGATGGTATTGTTCACAAACACAAATGTCAGCCATAGTTCCAGAATGCCGTGCGTAAATTGGATCACAATGATAGGAGGTACAAAGTACCATTAGTACAGTATTTTATGGTGTCTAAGATGAAGTTTGACCTAATTGCTGGTAGTTATTTTTAGCCATTTTAGGTTTTAATACTTAGGTTTAAGGACCATTTTGAGCAGAAATGGAATTCATTGCAGTGAATTCAAAGCTAAGTACAGCCATATACATAGGCGTGCGCACAGGGTGTGCCTGGGCACACCATAATCCCTGTGGCACGCCAATGGAGTGAGACCGGCAGGGAGATCAAGATTTCAAGATCTCCCCTGTCGGCTCATGCAGAGCCGGTGCTATCCGAGCGCCGGCTCTGCTCTAAGCCTCCCTCCCCAAAGGCAGAGAGGGAGGCAGAAGAGGACCTACGGAGCTCTAGCCAGCAGCTCCGTTGGGTTCCTCTCACGAGATCTGACACGGCGGCAACGCTTAGCTCTCGCGAGAGTGAACTCTAGCCTCAAAGGCTAGAGTTCACTCTCCACTGGACCACCAGGGAATGGATGCCAGCAAGGATCCCTCCTCCCTGCATAAGGTAAGAAGGGAGGGGGGGATATTAACTGATCTGCCCCCACCTCCACTGGACTACCAAGGAATGGATGGCAGCAGGAACAAGGATGGTAAAGCAAATTGAGATCTCCCATAATGGGGGTGGTATTGTTCACAAACACAAATGTCAGCCATAGTTCCAGAATGCTGTGCGTAAATTGGATCAAAATGATAGGAGGTACAAAGTACCATTAGTACAGTATTTTATGGTGTCTAAGAAGAAGTTTGACCTAATTGCTGGTAGTTATTTTTAGCCATTTTAGGTTTTAAAACCATTTTGAGCAGAAATGGAATTCATTGCAGTTAATTCAAAGCTAAGTACAGCCATATACATAGGCGTGCAAACAGGGTGTGCCTGGGCACACCATAATCCCTGTGGCACGCCAATGGAGTGAGACCAGCAGGGAGATCAAGATTTCAAGATCTCCCCTGTCGGCTCATGCAGAGCCGGTGCTATCCGAGCGCCGGCTCTGCTCTAAGCCTCCCTCCCCACAGGCAGAGAGGGAGGCAGAAGAGGACCTACGGAGCTCTAGCCAGCAGCTCCGTTGGGTTCCTCTCGCGAGATCTGACACGGCTCAGATCTCGCGAGAGTGAACTCTAGCCTCAGAGGCTAGAGTTCACGCTCCACTGGACCACCAGGGAATGGATGGCAGCAAGGATCCCTCCTCCCTACATAAGGTAAGAAGGGAGGGGGGGATATTAACTGATCTGCCCCCACCTCCACTGGACTACCAAGGAATGGATGGCAGCAGGAACAAGGATCCCCCCTCCCTACATAAGGGAGGGGGGATATTAAGTAATCTGCCCCACCTCCACCCCCACAATTCACCCAACCATACAGCACACATACAGCACCTACACACATATACACAGTACCTACACATTCACAGCACACACACACACGACACCTACACACATACAGCACCCTCAAACACACAGTACACTAACAGCACCCTCTCAAACACAGCACACTAACAGCACCCTCACACACTAACAGCACCCACAAACAGCACCCTCACACACACAGCACACTAACAGAACCCTAACAAACACCCTCACACACTAACAGCACCCTCACAAACACGACACCCACAAACAGCACCCTCACACACACAGCACACTAACAGCACCCTCACACACAACATCCTTACACACAGACACACACACAGCACCCTTACACTCACAGCACATACACACAGCAGTGTATGTGTGTGTGTGTGTGTATATATATATATATATATATATATATATATATGTGTGTGTGTGTGTGTATATATATATACACATACATACATATAAATGCGGCGTATGTTTGTGCTTTAGGGTGCACACCCTAATGCAATAGGATGCGCACGCCTATGGACATTTAGGAGGGAAAGGATTTTCTTTGCATCAAGTTTTCTTAAGCAAATTGTTTCAAATAATTAGACTTGTGTACAAATGCTTTTTGATTAACAGGAACTTTGATTCATTCGTCACAAGTGAAAATGATTTGTGCACAAATCTACAAGTAATGTGAATTAACATAGCTTGTTCTTAAATTCTTGGATCATGATGCTTTTTCTTATTATAATTGTCACAATAAAAAAAAAATGTGTATAAAAGGAACATAAGAGGTTTAGTATTTATTGGGGGAAATTTTTTTAAGGGATATTCCACTGCCAAAATAAAAAAAAAACACGTAGTAGATATATCCTGAATGATAATATGCATGCGGTAAATTAAACTTTTTTTTCAATGAGGGTATATCTAGAAACATTAATCAAATTTGAGTGGAGTGAAAAGGAAGAAAAAAAAAGGACCTGCAGTTTAAAAATAGGCTAACCGAGGACCTACAAATACAAAGCTAAAAAATTGTAAAAGGCCACGCTAATAATAAAAAAAAAAACAAGGATATTAACCCCTTAAGGACTGGACTGTTTTTGCGATGTTGTACATTTTCGACCAGGCCTCTTTTTACACTTTTGTGGTGTTTGTGTTTAGCTGTAATTTTCCGCTCTCTCGTTTACTGTTCCCATACAATTTTTTTTATTTTTTTTCAGGACAAAAGGGGCTTTCTTTACATACCATTATTTATATAATCTCATGTAATTTAATTTAAAAAAAATTAAAAAAGATGAAAAAATACATGTTTTTTTACTTTTACTTGAAAAATCTTTTACTCATCTACAAAAGCGAATTAAAAAACTGCTAAATAGATTCCAAATTTTGTCCTGAGTTTTAAAATGCCCAGTGTTTACATGCTTTTTTGCAAGTTATAGGGCTATAGGTACAAGTAGGATATTACGGTTTCAAAACATACATTATTTTTAAATTTATCAATATTGACATTGTAACACTATTATCTGTCATAAATCTCTGAATGACACCCCACATGTACATATTTTTTTTAAAGTAGACAACCCAGGGTATTCAATATGGGGTATGTCCAGTTTTTTTTAGTAGCCACCTAGTCGCAAACACTGGCCAAAGTTAGCTTTCATATTTGTTTGTGTGTGAAAAAAGTAAAAAACTAAATTGAATGCTAATTTTGGCCGTGACTAAGTGGCTACTAAAAAAGACTGGACATACCCCATTTGCAATACCTTGGGTTGTCTTCTTTTGCAAATGGTATGCCATCCTGGGGGTAATTCTCATTCCTGGGCTACCATACGCTCTCAAAGGCAAGGTAAGCAACCTGGCCATTTTCAATATAAAAATATTTGACCCTGTAACTTTCAAAAACGCTATAAAATCTGTACATGGGGGGTACTGTTATACTCGGGAGACTTTGCTTAACACAAATATTAGTGTTTCAAAACTGGAAAATGTATCACAAAAATTATATTGTCAGTAAAAGTGCTGTTTGTGTGTGAAAAATGCAAAAAAAGTCACTTTCACTGATAATATCATCGCTGTGATATGTTTTACTGTTTTGAATCACTAATATTTGTGTTCAGCGAAGTCTCCCGAGTAAAACGGTTCCCCCCCCCCTCCCCCCCATGTACGGGTTTTAGGGTGTCATGGAAAGTTACAGGGTAAAATACAGTTATAGCAAATTAAGTTCTCTGGACTTTCGGCCTGGGTTGGCAGGCAGGTCCCTCAAATTGCAATTAATTAAATTACTTAATTATGTAAAAATATTACGTAAATATGCACGTAGAATTTAAATATATATATGCATATTTATATATTTGAAGTCTACGTGTATATTTATATAATTATTTATGTAATTTTATATATGGACATATGTATATTTCGTATTATTATTTTTATTTATATATACATAGATATATATACAATTTCATTCTAAGTGTATTTTGATATAAATATATATATTTTAATATCAAAATACAGTTAGAATAAAATTTCATATAAATATATAATTTTTTTATTATTTTTAATTAACATCTTTTTAATTTAATTACCCTACTTATTATTTGTATTTTATAATAATATATATATACAATATATATAGTTACTATATATATTATATATATATACATGTGTAATTTAATTATAAGTGTATTTTTATATTAATATATGTACATATTAATATAAAAATACACTTAGTATGACATTATACTATTTTATTTATTAACATTAATTTTTACACTAGCAAAGCGACTGCACAATCAGTCCCCCTGCAGGCAGACACATGGACACCTATTGTGACTGCTCTGTTGAGCAATCACATGGCCACAGGGGTCCTAATCCGCCATGGGGAGACTGTCTGGGCTGCAGGCAGTCTCCCCACACCGGGAGCACCGCCGATCGCCGCCGGGAGAACGACGGCGATCGGGTAAGTACATAAGACCGTTAGGACGGTTCAGGACCGTCACCAGTCGGCAATGGAAAAATGCCGATGACGGTACTGAACTGTCCTCGGTCATTAAGGGGTTAATACTACAGTCACCCAGACCACTTCAGCTCAATGAAGTGGTCTGGGTGCCAGGTCCCTCTGGGTTTAACCCTGCCTGCTGTAAACATAGCAATTTCACAAAAACTGCTATGTTTACATTTGGGATTAATCCAGCCTCTAGTGGCTGTCTACAGGGCGGAAAGGTCACCAGCGCCGAGGGAGCCCGGTGCTGGATTAAGGTATGTTGCTGAAGGGGTGGGGACCCTGAGGGTGGGGGCATCCTCAGGGCACTATAGTTTTCCTGACACTATAGTGATCCTTTAATAAGTACCATGCCATCCAACTGTAATCATTCAAGCTATAAAGTATATTCAATTTATTCATCAATTAAAAAAAAGTTTAAAACACATCAATAGAAATATACATAAAATAAAAATAATGATATATACAGGAATCTGTTTGCTGTTATCACCAGTCTGGGTGTAATCTTAAGCAGCGGTATCCACAATCACTGTGTATAGGTTCCAGATGATAAATGGTTAAATCCTCTTAAGAGGAGACAGAACTTCACTTTTGGAGATAAAGTCTCTATAATAGAGTCCTTACTTCCAGAGTCCGGTGTCCCGCTACTCTTTGGTCTCAAATGTCCGTAACACTCCAGCTAGTGATTGTTCTCCTAGGGTATAAAATTCTGTAAAAACCAAAGAAAAAAGTTATCTGCGCTCTTTCCCAAATCCCTATGTATATTTAAACAAATGGAGGTTATTTAGTTATTCCAATGGCCATTAGAAGGAATGCCCACCTGCCACGTGTCATTTACACAGCCGCATTATGAACTTTCTACAAAAAAAACTTTCAAAATCATTGCGGTTTGCGTTTACAACCCTGCCTAGGATCAAACTATCTACTAACAAAGACATCCATAGGCGTGCGCAGCCTATTGCATTAGGGTGTGCACCCTAAAGCACAAGCACACGCCGCGTATATATATATATATATGTATATATATATATATATATATATACATATATATATATATATATATATATATACACATACACACACTGCTGTGTGAGGGTGCTGTTAGTGTGATGTGTGTGTGTGACGGTGCTGGTAGTGTGCTATGTGGGTGAGGGTGTTTGTGTGTGCGTGCTTGTGAGGATGCTGTTAATGTACTGTGTGTGAGGGTGCTTGTGTGTGTGTGTGTGCGCTTGTGAGGGTGCTGTTAATGAACTGTGTGTGAGGGTGCTGTTTGTGTGTGAGGGTACTGGTAGTGTGCTGTGTGTGTGTTTGTTAGGGTCCTGTTTGTGTTTGTGAGGGTACTGTTAGTGTGCTGTGTGTGTGTGAGGGTGCTGTTTGTGTGCTGTGTGTGTTTGTGAGGGTGCTGTATGTGTGTGTGGGTGCTGTATGTGTGTTGGTGCTGTGTATGTGCTGTGGGTGCTGTATGTGTGTGGGTGCTGTGTATGTGGGTGCTGTATGTGTGTGGGTGCTGTGTATGTCTGTGGGTGCTGTATGTGTGGGTGCTGTGTGGGTGCTGTATGTCTGTGGGTGCTGTGTATGTCTGTGGGTGCTGTATGTCTGTGGGTGCTGTATGTGTGTGGGTGCTGTGTATGTCTGTGGGTGCTGTATGTGTGTGGGTGCTGTGGGTGCTGTATGTGTGTGCTGTATGTCTGTGGGTGCTGAATGTATGTGGGTGCTGTGTATGTCTGTGGGTGCTGTGTATGTCTGTGGGTGCTGTATGTCTGTGGGTGCTGAATGTGTGTGGGTGCATGTCTGTGGGTGCTGTGTATGTGTGTGGGTGCTGTATGTCTGTGGGTGCTGTGTATGTGTGTGGGTGCTGTGTGTGTGTGGGTGCTGTATGTCTGTGGGTGCTGTATGTGTATGCTGTGTGGGTGCTGTATGTCTGTGGGTGCTGTATGTGTGTGGGTGCTGTATGTGTGTGGGTGCTGAATGTATGTGGGTACTGAATGTGTGTGGGTGCTGTGCATGTATGTGGGTGCTGTATGTCTGTGGGTGCTGTGTATGTCTGTGGGTGCTGTGCATGTCTGTGGGTGCTGTATGTGTGTGGGTGCTGTGCATGTCTGTGGGTGCTGTGCATGTCTGTGGGTGCTGTATGTGTGTGGGTGCTGAATGTATGTGGGTGCTGTATGTCTGTGGGTGCTGTATGTCTGTGGGTGTTGTATGTGTGTGGGTGCTGTATGTGTGTGGGTGCTGTGTATGTCTGTGGGTGCTGTATGTCTGTGGGTGTTGTATGTGTGTGGGTGATGTGTGTGTGTGTGTGTGTGCTGTATGTGGGTGGGTGATTGTGGGGGTACATTAATTGCTATCCCCCCTCCCTTCTTACCTTTTGTAGGGAGGGGGGATCCTTGTTGCTTCTGCTTCCATCCCTGGTGGTCCAGTGGAGAGTGAACTCTAGTCCCCTGTGGGGCTAGAGTTCACTCTCGCGAGATTTGAGCGTTGCCGTGGCAACGCTCATATCTCGCGAGATGAACCCAGCGGAGCTGCCAGCAATAGCTCCGCCGGGTCCTCTCCTGCCTCCCTCCCTGCATGTGGGTCAGTGAGGAGGGAGGCTGAGAGCAGAGCCGGCCCTCGGATAGCGCCGGCTCTGCATGAGCCGACAGGGGAGATCCAGAGATCTCCCCTGCCGGTCTCAATATGCATAGGCGTGCCGCGGGGATTAGGGTGTGCCCAGGCACACCCGGCACACCCCGTGCGCACGCCTATGAAGACATCTAACAGTCTGCATATAATACAAATGGGACTGTGCAAAAAAAGTATTATAAAAAATGTGTAAAAAATATTTGTAAGAGATATGTGCAGAGTAAGTAACCGATAAAAGAAAATCGTTCTTATATGTTGTGTGGAGATAAGTCCATTTGTATTCCTAAACATTATGATATGGGTACTCAATTAAATGAAATTAATACATGTACAATATCCCCATATATAGGGTTAATCTTATTGGAATAGAACATTTTCAACATACAATTTCTTCAAAATTCTATACATATAAAAACATTCTATATAAGTATCAGTATCGGGATATACATATTACTCTGATATGGAGGTATATATAACAGGAAAACAAATAAAATGAAATGCAGATACTGTATATCATAAAAACTAAATTATATATGGACAAGTCTAAGATAAAGATGAAATATGTATATTTACTTGAAATAAACTTCAGGTGATGTATTTAAAAATGTACGAAAACATAAAAATGTTAAAACTAGTCATAGACTTTAACCCCTTAAGGACTGGACTGTTTTTGCGATGTTGTTCATTTGCGACCAGGCATATTTTTACACTTTTGTGGTGTTTGTGTTTGGCTGGAATTTTCCGCTCTCTCATTTACTGTTCCCATACAAATTATATATTGTTTTTTTCAGGACAAAAGGGCTTTCTTTACATACCATTATTTATATAATCTCATGTATTTTAATTTAAAAAAAATAAAAAAATATGATGAAAAATTGAAAAAAATACATGTTTTTTTACTTTTACTTGAAAAATCTTTTACTCATCTACAAAAGCGAATTAAAAAAACTGCTAAATAGATTCAAAATTTTGTCCTGAGTTTAAAAATACCCCGTGTTTACGTGCTTTTTTGCTTTTTTTTGCATGTTATTGGGCTATAGGTACAAGTAGAATATTGCGGTTTCAAAACATAAATTTTTTAAATTTATCAATAGTGACATTGTAACACTATTATCTGTCATAAATCTCTGAATAACACCCCACATGTACATATTTTTTTTAAAGTAGACAACCCAGGGTATTCAATATGGGGTATGTCCAGTCTTTTTTAGTAGCCACTTAGTCGAAAACACTGGCCAAAGTAAGCATTCATATTTGTTTGTGTGTGAAAAAAGTAAAAAAACTAAATTGAACGCTAATTTTGGCCAGTGTTTGTGACCAAGTGGTTACTAAAAAAGACTGGACATACCCCATTTGCAATACCTTGGGTTGTCTTCTTTTGCAAATGGTATGCCATCATGGGGGTAATTCTCATTCCTGGGCTACCATACGCTCTCAAAGGCAACGTAACCAACCTGGCCATTTTCAATGTAAAAATATTTGACCCATATATTTGACCTTGTAACTTTCAAAAATGCTATAAAACCTGTACATGGGGGGTACTGTTTTACTCGGGAGACATCGCTGAACACAAATATTAGTGTTTAAAAACTGGAAAACGTATCACAACAATTATATCATCAGTAAAAGTGCTGTTTGTGTGTGAAAAATGCAAAAAAAGTCACTTTCACTGACAATATCATCGCTGTGATATGTTTTACTGTTTTGAATCACTAATATTTGTGTTCAGCGAAGTCTCCCGAGTAAAACAGTACCCCCCATGTACAGGTTTTAGGGTGTCGTAGAACGTTACAGGGTAAAATACAGTGCTAGCAAATTCAATTCTCTGGAATTTCGGCCTGGGTTGGCAGGCAGGTCCCTTAAATTGCAATCAATAAAATTACTGAATTATGTAAAACTATTACATAAATATGCACGTAGAATTTAAATATATATGCATATTTATATATTTGAAGTCTACGTGTATATTTATATAATTATTTATGTAATTTTGTATATGGACATATGTATATTATTATTTTTATTTATTTTTATATACATAGATATATATACAAATTCATTCTAAGTGTATTTTGATATAAATATATATATATTAATTTTAAAATACAGTTAGAATAAAATTTCATATAGATATATAATTTTTTTTATTTTTTTATTATTATTTTAAAAAATTTTTATTTAATTTAAATTACTTATTATTTATATTTTATAATAATATATATATACAATATATATAGTTATTATATATATTATATATATACGTGCGTAATTTAATTATAAGTGTATTTTTATATTAATATAACTACATATTAATATAAAAATACACTTAGTATGACATTATATATATGATAGATAGACATATATTATATAGATATATTATATGTCTATATATCATATATACACATATATAATTATTATTTTTTTTTTTATTAACACTAACTTTATTTTATTTTTTTGATTTTACACTAGCAGGGGGGCTGCCTGTCAGCACAGGCAGCCCCCCTGCAGGAAGCACTATGGACACCTATTGTGACCATGTGATCGCTCTGTTAAGCAATCACATGGCCACAGGGGTCCTAAATCAGTGTGGGGAGACTGTCTGGGCTGCAGGCAGTGTCCCCACAACCGGAGCAACACTGATCGCCGCTGGGGGAACGACGGCGATCAGGTAAGTACCCCCAGTAGGACGCTTCAGGACCGTCATCGGTCCTCAAGGCAAAAATGCCGATGACGGTCCTGAACCGTCCTCGGTCGCTAAGGGGTTAAAAACGAGGAAAGAGTTGATATTAATAAGAAAAATAAGAAAAAAGAGATAAAAAGAGAAGAGATTAGTATCAAATTGGACAACATAATCATTCCATAAAACCCAATATATCAAGATCTGTATTAAGACCTGAGGGGACAGAGGATTTAATTCTGTATATCCACTCAGTCTCCCTCATTGCTAATTTTTTTTTCGATATCTCCACTCCCCCAGTGTGGTGTAATCATATCGATCCCGATACATATAACATCTTTAAAATTAAATTAATTACAGGTGGTACTATGTTTTGTATTCTTATTGTTCATCCCATTAAAGTGCTCTAGTAGTCTTATATGCAATTTCCTAATGGTGCGTCCTATATATTGAACTCCACATTTACATTGTAGTAAATACAACACGAGTTTACTCTGTCAATTTATAAAAAAATTTATTTTAAAAACCTCTTTTGTAACCGAGCTTCGAAACAATGTGGTCTAATTAGAGATTATTCTAGCGTCAGTGACCTAATAATCTAAATTTTATTAAAGGCAGGCGGCAAATATTTGCTTGTTCCTCCCAGCAGCAAATAAATAGTTCCCAGACTGAAAAAAGAAACAACCAATCAGAACACATCTAGTCAGTAATATGTGGCTGTGAGACACCTCCCAATTCCTCTTTCTTGATGCAGCCGGAGTGATATCAACCCATGTAAACTGGAGCGAACAATCTTCAAACAAGCTTGATCAACCATGTAAACGAACTGAAAGTTGGGACAACAGATCCTCAATAAGGGAGAGAAGACAATTTCACACTAGAAATATATGAATGAAAGTCATAGAACCTACAAACAAACCTACATTAGCACGAACACCTTACCTGGATATCCCATCCTGGAAGAAATAAGGGAGGGCGATGTTCGAAAGTATCCAAGCAGACGTAGGGTGGGAAAATATTCGCCTCCTGTCTTTAATACAATTTTAATTATTAGGTCACTGACCCTAGAATAATCTTGTTACAAACTGCCATTTGTAACTGTTATTTTATTTGACAAATTGCCCTGCTTCCCTGTGTTATGGAGAAGCCTAATTGCCAGCCTTCTGCCCCATGACTATGGACCTAGTGTGTATGGCGATTTGACTGTATTTGTGGGATCTGAGCGCTGTTTGGATATATTGAGCGCTCAGATCCAAGCCATCTGGGGATAGGTTGAATGTGGGGGTTCTGTTTAGTTCAATAGGAGTTATGTATTTTTGTGTCTTTTGCTAACATGTGGTTAATTGAGTCTGCCTCTATCCCTGGATAACTGGATTACTTTCCCCATTGTCCAGGATAGAGGCCTCTGTAAAACCGGTTTGGGCCAGAAAACCATGCTGCCAGCCAGGCCCCAAAAGACACTTTTGCTAACTTTTGAACCCCTTGTCTGATTTGTGCCATTTTTAATATGTTGCTCCCCTTAATGGATTGATTCCAAATATGTAATTTTTATGAAGATTGGATGTGTAGTTTGGAAGTTATAGTACATGTATAAAAACTGTATTTTTACTGTTCTGTTTTAATTATGTTATGTGATTATCTGAGGGATGGGAATTTCCCCGAATGTATATTGTTCCGATTGGTTATACTGCTAATTATGTGGGTGTCTCCCTTGCATGGGCAGAATCTCATAAAAGCAGAGTGTGTGCCATTAAACATCAGATCTTCTTGACCCTCAATACGTAGCCTTGTCTCGTTATTGGAGGGAACTGCTATATCACACTGGGGATTGCTATGCTCTGCATACTCCCCTGAGCTTTTAATCACTTAGCTCTTTTAAGAGCTGTTCCTGTTACGCTCTCCTGGAGGAGAGGTCTTCCCCACACGGTCCTGGAGGACAGAAGCTGATCCAGGGTGGAAGGAAGACGGCGAGACTCCAGTTAAGCTACGGCGGTTGTGGAGTCTGCGGTGGTTGTGGTGTCGGCTGCAGTGTTTGGAGTCCTCAGGAAGCGCTAGGAGCATCCATCAACGGAGGGTACTCGGTCGGAAGAAAAGGGAGCTCCGTTACAAATCTCTAATTTTATGGCAAGACAGGAGGCTTCATATTTGCTGTTTTAACGCCCAGAAAGTAAATGAAAGCCTGGATGAGATTGAGGCCGGAAATAAAAGGTACGAAAGGTAGATTCCCTTGACCAATCCGCCAAGGTCAAAATGTCCGAAAGGGAACTCCCAGGATGCAGCCATGCCCTGTACTGAATGAGCGTCGAAGGGAGGCTCCACGCCCGCGAGGCGTAGGAGCTACCTGTTCCATCGAGAAATAGTGGGAGATGACACCAGATGGTGGGGACGAACATAGGATACAAAAAGAGGTCCCGAAGGAGAGTGGTAAAGGTGACATACCATTGTAAACAACGGGCAACACACAGTGATGGTCTATCCGGGAGTATGGATAAAAAACGGAGGATGATAGGACCTTAGTTCGCCGGACAATGGAAAAATGTACTCCCTCAGGAGTAAAAGCAATAGCATGAAGAACGAACACTCTGATGTCGGAAACCCGATGCAGAGAGACCAAGCAAAAGTAGTAGGGCTAGTTTGGCAGAGAGTTGCTGTAGGGATAGTTCCGAGTTGGGAGGCCAAGCTTCCAGAAAGGATAAGACTTGTGCCACATCCCAAAAATGGGTGTAACTGGAGGCTGGAGGTCTGGAGCCTGCACACGGATGGATGTTGACTGACAGGGACTGTATCGATCGGACTATAAGCTGCCGAAATGGCAGAGCGAAAAAGGTTTATTGTATGATAAGATTTGCCACTGTCAAAGAGAGAGAACAGGACATTCATGATATTCCCCAGAGTAATTGAAAAGGGATCAATATCCCTTTCCAAACACCAGTGAGCCCAGGATGATCATGCTGAAAGGTAGGATCTGCGGGTTCCTGGGGCCCATGAATCCCAGAGGAGGTTTTGAGCCGAGCCTGAAAGGCCCGAGATGAACCAGAATCCCCTGAAACGGTCCAGGCCACCAGTTGAATATGTACCTGGATGGCGAGGGGATGGCACGCTCTAAAGGAGTCTCAGAGTAGGTCCGGGGCAAGAGACAAAAGCAGAGGGTAGTCCGCAGACAACTCTAAGAAGTTGGGGTACCAAGGTTGGGATCTCCAGAGAGGAGTTATTAACATCATCCTGACTCTCAGAACCCTGAGGCGATGGAGAGAGCGAATGATCATGGAGAAAGGTGGAAATGCGTATGCCCCTGTTGACGGCCAAGGTTGTAGAAAGGCGTCGACGGCTTGTGACAGTGGTTCTGGCAACCAGCTGAAGAAAGTGTCTGTCTGACGGTTCAGTCTGGACGCAAATAGGTCCAACCTGATGGGCCCGCGAAGGTGATGCAGTTAGTGGAAGACAATTGGGTCCAGTTGCCAATCGCTGGCGTCCCTCCAGTGATGGGAGAACCAGTCCGCCACGAGGTTGAATTGAAGGAAGGGGCGGTGACAGGGTGCAACTGGTACCGTAAGGTAGGCATCCCTGAGGTCGAAATGGGAGAACCAATCTCCCTCGCAAAGTATGTTTTGGAGTAGGTGTATGAAGTGCCTCCATTTTGAAGTGCCAGTACACAATGAATTGGTTTAACCCTCTCAAATTGATGATGGTGCGAAAGTCGCTTGACTTTTTCCAAAGATGAAAGATGTTGCTGACAAATCTGAGGGGGGCTGAGGAGGGTTCGATTGCGACCTTGTCTCTGAGCTTGCAGAGTTCTGCATTTAGGGTAGCGGTGTCCGGCTGGGACATCCGTAAAGGGAGGGGAAGGGATTCTTGTATAGGGTTGGTGGTGAAATCCATGAAAAATCCTGAAACAGTCTGAAGGATCCTGAGTGAGAAGAGACCAAAAAAACAAGTTAAACGGCATGCAATATGTACTAGATAATAAGATAGCTGCATTACCTTGAGTAGATCGACCCCTGAGAAAAGAAGAGCCACGTCCTCTGATTGGATAGGGACAGGCATAACCAGAGTTCCAAGGTTTACTTGGTTGAGGTCTATAGCCGCTGAAGGCAGACCTTCCGGTTGCTCGGCCTCTATGGCGACCGGCCCTGCCAGAAAAACAGTTGGATCGAAACACCCTGCGAAGGGAGGTCTGAGCCTTGTTCAACAAGGTGAACACAGATACGTGTCTGTTAAGGTCCCGCATGAACTCGTCCCCAAACAATAGGCTGTTGGCCTCTGGGCCGGGTTCTTTGGAACTCAAATCTGCCAATTTTGCATCTATTTTATATAGCGCAGCTTTCCGTCTTTCCGTGGACATAGCCACATTAGCATTCCCCAGGAGACATAGGGCTCTTTGGGCCCATTTGCGTACCAAGTGTGGATCCAACAATGGCTTCGTCTGCCAAAATAAAAATTTGGATAATGGGGCCCGCAATATCAAATAATTTGTACTGGACTGTTTTGAGGCCCTTTTCTAGGCCCTTGTGGGAGTCTTCCCCTGATTTGCTGAGGAAGGTAATTAGGAGAGGGTCAAACTCTGGTGTCAGAGCGACCTTGTCTGGTTGTCTCCTTCTCCAGCGGTTTTGAGAGCCACATTCTACAGAATTGGGCTATATGGCCAGGAGGTGCCCATTCAGCGGATCGGAAATGGTTGAGGATCCTAGGATCAAAAAGGGGTTGGCCGTTAGCATCCAGCAGGATATCAGATAAATGATCCTTGTTTTGGGAAAGATTAGTAGGAGTGGAACTTACTACCAATGGTCTGGTAATGAAGGATTCCCTGATATAAGGGGTATTCCCATGGTTTTCCTCGTCAGAGTACCCTGCGCCGTACTCGTCCACGACCTGTAGATCGTGTGATGTGGAACCCTCCAAGGGGTCCAATATGGGAAGGCTTGAGGAGGGAAGAGACAGTCTAGGGTTTTTGGCAGGAGCCTTGCCTTTACGCGGAGCCCCATCATGGTCGGAATCATTGTGAGACTCGTCCGAGTCGGAAAAACATTTAAGGCAGCATTTGGTTTGGAGACAGGTTTAGCCTGTTCGTGATAAGCTGCAATAGCTTTAGGCATAGATTCAGCTATTGCGGAAAATAGCCAGGATTTCAGTTCAGCTGAAACAGCGAGGTTTGGTTTTTCAGACGTTGTGCTGTATTATAAAAAACCACAAGTTTGAAAAGATTAATAAAATAAAATTGGATTTGTCACCCTGATAACGACTGAGGGTTACCCAGGAATATAAAGGGGGTAACCCTTATTTTTAAGTTTGGGGGTCACCCAAACAGGCAAATAGGGGTTACCCAAAATGCAGAGAGAGGTGGGGGTCACCCTTAGTTATTGGAAATCTATAAGCTAAACAACGGAGACCCAAGTACCGTTGTAGCAAAAACAGGCGGAGAACGCGCGCGTCAGAAAAAGCGCAGGAAAAACGGAAGAGAGACGCTGACAGCTGGCGGCTGTATAACGAGCAGTGAGAAAATGTAAACAAAGCCCCGGTAGATCACGGTCGGCTAGAGACACTCGAAGGGGTGGTAGTGAGGGGAGAACCAATCCTCAGTGAAATACTGAGTGCCCCAAATAAAAGGCAAAGGTCCTGTGGGCCAACCAAGGTCGGCCCCAGGAGTAGAAAAGCAAAGGGAAGTTAATAAAATATTAACAAATCCAACAAATAAATATAGTAAAATGAAATATATACAAAATATGAAAAATAATGAATAAAGTATAAATAAATAGTACTAAATGTCAAAATATATAGGTAGGAGTACGTGGTATCTCTTTATACATATATATATATATATGTATGCACTTCGAATATAAAAAACAAGCAGCTTCTACACTAAGTGTGTAATTCCCTTAAACACACAAATACAATACGATCATAAAGATAAATAGTGGAGTGCTTATTCTTACACAAATATTCTTATTTATATATTTTGAGTAAGGAAAGCCTGTGTAGGGCTAAATAAAACACTTAACTTATTAGTGGTTCGATTTTGGGGATCTAGTGTAAAACTATTTAGATATAATCACAGTATGTGCAATAATGGAACACTCACTTATTCCAGAGCTATAGTAACCTAGCTCTGGTATGGAGCGCCTGTGGGTTCAATATGGGCGACCCTGTCCCTCTTCTGTGGGGTTGATTTCCAGCTTGTAGAGTTTTTACTCAAAGAGATGGGAAAAAAGATAATAGTATAATTCTGTGGGTATAATGAGTAAAGTGTGCTACTGCAATATACTCACAAGCAAAGAGCCTGTAGTCTGGCTCAGTACCCCAAACGAGGTATAGTTAGGGACTTAACTCCCTTCTGTTCATCACCCGGAGTCCAAAGTAGTATATAAAATTTACTTTAATAAAGACTATATAAAACAATAAAAAATAGTAGCAAATGCCAGTATATAAAAGTTTGTGCTTGCAAAAAAATGTGTTTCACTGTTATCCCAGCTTCCTCAGTCTTGCATCATATATTCCTCTGATTTCTGTGTTTTAAATACCTTCTTTCTTCTCCAGCTGCTGATCGTTTCAATCTGCATTACGTCCATATCGGGTCTTTTACTTCCGCCTAACGTCACTTCCGGTTTCGAGTGTGTCCTTGCGTTCCAGCGTGCATTTCAAATCCGGTTTTTTACTTCCGCATGACATCACTTCCGGTTTCGAGTGTGTCCTTGCGTTCCAGCGTGCATTCCAAATCCGGTCTTTTACTTCCGCATGACATCACTTTCGGTTTCGAGTGTGTCCTTGCGTTCCAGCGTGCGTTTCAAAAGTCCATTTTTACTTCCTGTATCACATATTCCTCACAATATATAATAAACGAGGAGTGTATGTGTGGACATATAAGTGGTTAACATTATCTCTCATAACATATTATACTCTAAGTTTGTTTGAATGAGTAAATACTACAGTTATTATTTCTACTATCCATATAAGTTTAAACCATATATTGAGGATCATATATTTCTACATATGATCCTCAAATAAGGGAGAATATTCAGGCTTAGGATGTTATTTTAAAACGTCATCCTTTCACTATTCATATACATAACATGATCAAATAATTAAAGGTATAGACCTTTTCAGTTTCCTATTTTCAATCCAAACAACATTTGTTCTGTTTTACAAATATCTCATTGTTGTTACAATGTGTCATTCCCATTATTGCTTTATATATACTCTATTTTAAACCTTCAATTTCGTTCTCTACATGGTTGGGGAGGGAGGAGAGGGGCGAGGGAGAGGGTTTTATTTTAGGAAATGTCAGATTTCGAAGTCACCATTTAATCCGTTTGGGATCCTTGTGTTTAAATTATAGATCCATTCCATCTCTATCCTCCCAATAGTATTGTTGAAATCTCCCCCTCTCCAATTTTTTGGGATCTTTCTTATACCCATAAACTTTAATCCTTTAGGTTTGTGGTGGATGTTAAAGTGGGTTGAAACACTATGATTTTCGTAGCTTTTTGCAATATTTCAAGAATGCTCCTTCATGCATGTGTGTAGCGATTTTGTGGTTCTACCCACGTACTTCAGTCCACATGGACATTCTAATACATAAATGATATTTTTTTGTGTAACAGGTTATACAATCCTTGATTTCATAGGTTTTGCCATTCAAGTTAAACTTCTTAAGTATACGTCTACTGTTCCCGGTCTTTTTGCATGCCTCATATTGGCCACAACCATAGAAACCAACATTATTACCCAGCCTCACTGGCTTCTTTTCCTCTTTTAAAACACTTTTTACTAGTTGGCTCTTCATATTTCTCACTCCCCTATGTATTCTAGGTTTATCTGTTAAGACCTCTTTTAAAACTGCATCCTTTAGCAAAATATGCCAATATTTACTTATGATGTTCCTTACTTTTCTATTTTTACTGCGATAGTTGCATATAAATGGTATACCTTCTGTTTGTTTCGTCTCTTTTCTTCCCTTAGTTTTATACTTCAGTAGATCTTCCCTGTTTCTCTCTTTAATTTCTTTCCTTGCCCTTTCCAGTTTTTCTTCTTCATAACCTTCATTTAGGAAGTCTTGTTTAATTTTATGGGATTGCTCTTCATACATATGTTGATCCTTACAATTCCTGCGTATCCTTAAGAATTGCCCTTTCGGGGCATTCTCCAACCATGGAGTGTAATGGCAGCTACTTCTATCAATAAAACTATTGGCATCAACTGGTTTAAAAAAATTATTGTTTTTTAAAATCCCATTTTCAATAAAAATCTTCAGATCTAAAAAAATCACTTCCGTTGGACTCCATACACTGTTCAATTCTATCCCCCATGTATTACTATTCAGGAATTGTAGAAAGGTGCTTAAGGTCTCTTCCGTACTCTTCCATATAAAAAATATGTCATCAATGTACCAGCCATCAACCCCACAGAAGAAGGACAGGGTCGCCCATATTGAACCCACAGGTGCTCCATACCAGAGCTAGGTTACTATAGCTCTGGAATAAGTGAGTGTTCATTATTGCACATACTGTGATTATATCTAAATGGTTTTACACTATATTTGTTTGTATTTGTGTTATAGGTATAAAGCAAAAAATTGAACCACTAATAAGTTAAGTGTAAATAAATAGACATAAAATATTCGTATAAGGGCCTGTGTAATTAGAATTGACTCACCTGGGAGGCAAGCAGCAAAGAAAGAGGAATTGGGAGAAGTCTCATTGCCACATATTACTGACTAAATGTGTTCTGATTGGTTGTTTCATTTTTCAATCTGTTAACTATTTATGTGCTGCTGGGAGGAACAGTAAAGGAAGTAAAGCAAGTATGAAGCCTCCTGTCTTACCATAAAATTCGTCTGGAATTTGCATGTACTACACCTTCCACATTTAAAAAAACCTTTAGGTTTCTCAGATAAAAAAATTAAGCTTCTCTTTCACGACTTCCTTTTTAGGTACTATACTAGGGGCCAAAATGCTCTTTAAATTATTAGTTCTCTTATATATCACCTTAGGATTCTGTGGTAAAATCTTTTTCAGTTCTGTAATAGAATTGTCCAGTTCTTTCCAACGGATTTCTCTATTAGGTTTGCTTTACTATTATACTTTGTAAAGAAAGCAAATTCTGAATTATAATTTTTTTCCTTGATTTAATAAGAGATCCTCTCTTTGGAGACCTTCAACTTTTTTCTGTGTATTGGATAGAAGGTCTCCAGGGTAATTGCTATCAGAAAATGTCTTATTTAAAATCTGTACTTGTTCTATAAAAATCCTCCTTATCTGTACAAATTCTAAAAATCCTCATGTGTTGCCCCTTAGGAATATTGGTCAACCACGTACGGTGGTGGCAACTCAAGTTCAATAAACCATTCCCATCTGTTGGTTTAAAATAGGTCTTGCTCCAAACCTTCCCTTCTTTCACAAACAGAGTTAGATCTAAAAAGTTAATTTGAGTTTCTTGAATTTCTTCTGTAAACTTTAGACCGTAAGTATTGGAGTTGATAAAGGTTAAAAATTATTCTAACATACTCTTTTCTCCCTTCCAGATTATTAAAACATCATCGATGTACCTTTTCCACTACACCAGGTTCGCACCGAATGGGTTATTCTGCCAAATGTTTTTAAATTCCCAATCCGCCACAAAAAGTTTGGCGTAACTCGGTGCAAACCTGGTGCCCATCGCTGTCCCACATGTTTAAAGGTAATATACTCCTTCAAACAAAAAGAAGTTGTGGAACAGGATGAACCTAATAAGATCTAGAATAAAAGATATCTGTTCAAAATGCATCTCGGGATCATTATTTAAAACACTTTGGTTGGCCTTTATACCCTTTTCATGATATATGACAGTATATAGGGATGTTACATCCACTGTCACCCCAAAATACTCCTCCTTCCAATCAAGTTCCTCAAATTCCTTAATAATATGAGCAGAATCCTTCGTATATGATCTAGCCTGTGTCACATATTTCTGCAAGAAAAAAATGTACTGGGATATGTTACTAGTGAGGGAACCAATCCCACTGATAATGGGCCTTCCTGGTGGAGACTCAAGACACTTGTGAACTTTTGGCAAGTAATAAAAAACTGCTGTCTTGGGAGATGTGATAAATAATTAAACTCATCTTTATTTATAATTTCTTTATCCATACCAACATTTAAAATATCATGTAACCTTTCTTTAAAATCACTTAGGGTTACCGTTTAAAATCTTATAGGTATTAGAGTCTCCCAATATTCTCTGGGACTCCTTCATATATTTAAATAATTTAATTTTAAAGATTTTATATGTATCGGGATCAGTATAATTACACCACACTGGAGGGGTGGAGATTCCGAAAAAATGTTAGCAATGAGGGAGACTGAGTGGATATACAGAATGAAATCCTCTGTCCCCTCAGGTCTTAATACAGATTGTAACTGCACCCCCAGACATAAAAGGGGTTAAATGTCTTTTAGAGGATATCCCCCTTCCAGATACACAGGCAGCTACCAAAGACACCAATCCACCGAACCGGAGAAGCATACGAATGCTCTCAAACATACGAATGCTGTAAACAGTTGAATAGGAAAAACCATACAAAAGGTTTACACTCCTAGCATTCGATCTGGAACAGCATACAATAAATCCCCCCAAGAACGAGACAAGGCTCTGTGTTGAGGGTCAAAACAGGAACAGGCAGAGCTGTAGGTTTATTGTTCTTATATACACATTCTTACACATTAGTACCACCCACAGGGTTTTGTAAAACAACCAATAAACACGTACAATACACTCAGACACTCCCACACAAACTCCTCCCCTCTGCCTGTGATAGATAGGTAGATGGGTTAATGTAATTATCACAGGCAGAGAAATACAGTTTTTCCACATTATTCATAACTTTAAAAGTATGCATCACATTCACATAATACTTACATTTTCAGAATCAGCATACTCAAAATCATACAACTTGGTCCAGTGGTTCAAAAGATAGATCGTAGTCCTTTGTGACCAAATGAAGCATAGCTTTTCTGCCCAAAACCAGTTCCACAAAGTTTTCTATCCTGGATATAATTGGGAAGTAATCCAATTATCTCCAAGGACAGAGTCAAAACTCCATTGAACACATGGTAGAAAAACCAAATAAAATACATAAAAATATAAAACTGTGCAGCTATTGCATAAAACAGGTACATTCAACATATCCACAGATAGCTTAGATCTGAGCGCACATTATTACTGAATGGCGCTCAGATCACATACATACAGTTCAATTGCCATGGAGCCAAAGTCTTTCACATAGTCTTTCATTATACGAATGGGCTCCATGGCATAGCTATATGGGGTATCACTGTTCAAATAGGGCAAGTACCGAATGACCCGGCTTTCATGTCTTTGCAGGGGAAAATCAAGCGTTTCAACATGGGGCCATAGTCTAAAGGCAGCAGGCGGGCAACCAGGCTCCTCCAATGCACAGTGGCAAGATTGGTCTCGTCACACAGATCTCAATATATTGGCTTTTATGGAATGAGTATGTTGTCCAATTTGATACTAATCTCTTCTCTTTTTATCTCTTTTTTTATTTTTCTTATTAATATAACTCTTTCCTCCTTTTTAAAGTCTATGACTAGTTTTAACATTTTTATATGTTTTTGTACATTTTTAAATACATCACCTGAAGTTTATTGCCTCCATTTTCAAGTAAATATGCGTATTTCATCTTTCTTATTTCCCTCAAGACTTGCCCATATATAATGTATTTAGTTTTTATGATATACAGTATCTGCATTTCATTTTATTTGTTTTCCTGTTATATTTACCTCCATATCAGAGTAATATGTATACCCCTATACTGATTATTCTGATAATTGTGTGTTGAAAATGTTCTACTCCAATAAGATTAACCCTATATATGGGGATATTATGCATATATTAATTAAATTGTGTACCCATATCATAATGTTTAGGAATACAAATGGACTTATCTCCACACAACATATAAGAACAATTTGCTTTTATCTCCACTTAATTTTTATATATATATTTTTACACATTTTTTATAATACTTTTTTTGCACAGTCCTATTTGTATTATATACAGGCAGGTTTTTTTGTCGAACGTTCATAATGCGGCTGTGTAAATGACACATAAAGTTATGCTGCGTTCCAGCTTGGTCGCGCATGCGCATATCGGTCGCACACACGTCATTACATATGACGGTGCGAGCGACGTGCTTTGCGCGATCACGGAAGTGGATACATGGACCAGCGGATTTAAAAGAGAGAAGACTGGGAAGAAGAAAGAAGCTCCTGAGGAAGTCGGATCGACGAAACGCGCAGAGCACTATCAAGAACTCTGCTGGTCTGACAAGCACTTTGCACTTTCCTTTTGACTATAACTTTTGCACTTTAGCACATGGACTTTTATTATTATCCTAGTATCATGTTTTTTCAAAGCTGCTATTCCTAAGGGCTCTTGGCCAATCTTGGCTTTTGTATATTTGCAATATTGCACGTGTTTTTTTTAATTTTATTTTATTTTTAATAAATTGGGTGTTTGATCTCTACTGATTGTTTCCTTTTTATGGGAATTTCCAGATTGAACTATTAAAGTGATTGTGGTGCCCTGTTTTTCTGTTATTATATTCAGTTTTTGCCTTTGTGTGTATTCTGTAGTTGTCTTTAACCCCTTAAGGACACATGACATGTGTGACATGTCATGATTCCCTTTTATTCCAGAAGTTTGGTCCTTAAGGGGTTAATGGAATGGTATGATGGGTTATAGGACCTTCATAGGAATTTGTACAATCAAACAATATATATGAATATTGTGTTTATTCAAAGGAATTTTGATGTCATTGATAAATTTACAATTTAAGAAACATCCAGTGGCACCTGAACCTATAATATCAATACAGTCATATGGGTATGAATTGATCTCTAATGTAATCTTTACTGTTAGATAAGAACTAGTATCAGAAGATGTATTTAAAGAACAAAAATAGTCCTTACCTATTCTGTTCTTTCGTGATAAGGGGCAACTTGGACAGAGGTGATTTGATGAAGCGCAATAAAAACAGATTATGAGCCCTTCTTCATTGTTTTTCCTCTTCAGATAGAGGTCCCTTTATAGATCCAACTTCCATAGGTTCTGGCTTAGATGAATCTGTAGTGTATACGGTTTTAGTACTGGGGGAAAAAATTTTTTTTTAATAAGTAGAAGTATTTTTTTCATGCATGCGTCGGTCTAACTGTATTGTTCAATCAATTAAATCATTTAAAGATTCTGGAATACCAGTCTGAGACAATCAAATTATATATTGGGATTTTTAGGGCAGACTCGTTCAATGTTGTATCAGAGGACCATCTCTTAAATTGTGTTTTATATTCCTCAATTTTGTATCTTCCTTGAGTAAGGTTATATGGTTTACTTTTTGCAGTGTCAGTTTTATGTGAATGTTCATATAACTTGGATAATTCAAGTAAAAAATCATCTAAATTATGTAGACAGTTTCCAATAATTGGAAGGCCAATTTGGATCTCCTTGACGTAGAGAAATTGAGGTTTTGATCGTAATGTCTTCATTGTAATAAGTGTGTGGTTTTACTGCAAATATAGATCTGCATTCATGAAAAAAAAGTTCTGAACTCCAGAAAATGTATTAAATAGGGAGTTTAATGGTTCGGTGAGTCAATGCCTTGAAGGAAATGAAAGTTTTGAGTTTCTAATTTATTCTGTTTTAAGCGTAACTCATGCATAGATTATGCTATTAGATCAAGCCTTTGCTTTAATGATTCCAAAGCTTGAGATGTCTGCGATTCCATTGTTTATACAACACAAAGGCGCTGATAATCTGTTGTAATTATTTATGTTCCACATTTACAATGGGTTATTAACTAAACGTCGATTTAGTTAGGTGCACCAGAAATCCAGAGAAGGAAGGAGGATAATCCAATCCAATAAACTCATTTTTTGTTGTTGTTTTTTTTAAAATTCTTTATTTGTTTATATTTGACCAATAAAAAATTCACAATACAATAAACAAATAGATTGGCCTGGTACGGAATAATGACAGAATAATACATGTATTGCGTAACATGGGTATATAGAACAACAACAAGATATTGTATGGCTGCACATCGCATAATGGCGAATCCCCATACATCATGCAAATGATTGCATACATCAGATTCAGCAATTAATGAATTTTGTAGGTAGGCTTCGAGGTACAAGCTAGACTCCCCAAGGTGGGGGTTGTAAGGTATTCTCTGTTTTTAACAAAAATAAAATAACAAAAATTCAGGCATATTATTCAGCTCAGTTAACTTTGTAAAGCTCTTTACAAATACCAATGATAAAACCTTATTAGGTGATTAGGAGTAAGGATGTTCATTTTCTGGTCATGGTCATTGGATAGTTTAGGTACAATGGGATTAAGCAAAATGAGTTATCCCAGAGTAACCAAGCTGAGTCAGAAATCCAGGAAGTCAGTCTGAGAAGAATCTTACAGTATACTGTTAAGATGAAGCACTCGATGGTCCTTCATTTGAGCTTGAAGTGCATAAACCTTGAAGTATTCAGAGATAAGAAACAACATTGGAGACAGCTACATTATCAGCATGCTGAGGTTACTGACTGTGCATGTAATGTTTCAGGAACATGAGAGCCATCAGTGCTTCATTTAAAGAGACAAGGTTAAAATAAATTTTGCTGAATGCATACAACATAAATATATAGCACATCCATTGGAATGACTTCATCACCAACATTGAAGTACTCGAAAAAGTGGAGACCACCAGCATGGAGGCTATGCTTTTGAAGGCGCAGATGTGTTGGACAGGGCATGTCTCCAGGATGGGAGATCATTGCCTACCAAAGGTTGCGCTGTGTGGTGAACTCACCACTCGTCACTGCGACAGAGGAGCACCAAAGAGAAGGTACAAGGACTTTATGAAGAAATCCCTTAGTGCCTGTCACATTGACCATTGTCACTGATCTGCTTTCTGATCCTCTGATCGCGAGACTCGGATATACACAATTCATCAGGCTGTCTCCTCCTTCAACAAGGCACGCAGGTCAGATCTTGAGTTAAAAAGAAACCGAGGAAGGACCCTGACATTGTTGCATCAAAGTAAGACCAGATTTTCCCCTGCAGCTGCTGCGGGCGGATCTTTCTGTCCTGCATTGGCCTCCTCAGCCACCAGCAAGTTTGCAGCAGACGTTGACAACCCACTACCTAAATCTTTGTTCACAAAGTAAAGCTAATACATACTACATATCTAGTAATCTACAAGCAAATCATTGACCTGCTAACCCTTAGACAGAATATGTGCGATATACCGCACATTCATGAAATATAGTCAAAAAAGGGGTTCTGTATCTTGCATTTACACATTTTTCTTTTCCTCAACACAGTGGGAAATTCTAATGAAGAATCCTACCAAAGGCTCCAAAACGTACTGTTAGATATCCATGCGTTACAGGATGACCTGCACTTAGTGATGCCACAAGCATTACGAAAAGGATACCAAAAAGTTCATGAAGCACTTGAAGAGTTAATGAGCCCTAATCAACAAGTAAGTATTTATCATTGAGCTAGAATTCTTGCAGATAAACTTTATATTTTTGTAACTGCTGTTCTACTGTTGTGTGATGAAATTCACTTCAATGATTCTTTGTCAGCAGACAGCAGAAGCAGAAAACAAATGTCTCCTGTACATGAAATAGTGATCCTCTTTATCTCTTTACAATAGAAAATGAAAATGAAGCTAAATGTATTACAATTAACCATACTTACTCTTAGGAAACGTCAAGTCAATGTAGGAAATGGAAGAGACAGATTTACTATTGAGATGTTCAATGTTCTGAACAAATTGCCTAGCCATGAAACACTCAATGTTTTGGGCTGTATCGCGTTCTTTATCATATCTAAAATCACTTTTGCTTCATCTTTGGTATTTTGTCACATTTAGAACCAGAGTCCATATTGTCATTAAATGAGCTTTTGTCTTGTGTATGTTTACTGCAAATCTTACTACTTGTATATTGTACATTACTTTCCCAAATGAGTAATGTCATGTTATCCAGGCCTAGAAATAAAAGTTTGACGAGATGGCGGATGAAAGAAGTTTGTTTGGTGCCATGTTGTAAAAAGCATTCGCTATCACATTCAGTCTTTGTTTTCTGAGAGTAGAATTATGGAAAGGGATATCTAAATAGAAAGTGGATAATTTAAATACAAGTTATTGACAGACAAAAAGGTGAATAAGGCCCTGCTCAACCAACCTACAATCTATGAAGAAGAGGTAAAGAATCAAAAGAGGGAAAACAGCATGTCTCCGGGGGACAGGGACAGATGAATAAGATGCCTGTGTCAAAATAAGCTGGTGAAATTGCTGCATGGAATGTGCCGAAGAGTAGACGGAGAGAGAGTGGACTGGCTATAGAAACAAGGGAACGGAGGAGGGCAACTGTAACGAGAGAAGCGTCACACTGTCAAATTGTAGGCTTTCCTAAAGAGATGTCTTTATTGACTTCTTAAAAGACTAGAGGCTATGGGAGAGGCCGATGGCGCAGGTCATGGAATTCCATAAGAATGAGGCAGCCCTTGAGAAATCCTGCAAATGAGTTAATATAACGGGAACGAGCAGAAGACAGGAGAAAGTCACATGCAGAGCGCAGAGAATGAGAAGGGGTGTATTTTGTAGGTAAAGAGGAAATGCAATGAGCAGCGGAGTTACTGAGACTTTGTAGGTTAGCGTTAACCGTTTGAATTGGGCAGCAGTCAGTCGGGAAGAGATGCCTGGCAGAGATTTTAGCAGTGAGACTGCAGGGGCATGAACTATACACTAAAACTGCTTCTTCAAACGGACACTATAGTCACTAGAACCGCTTCAGCTTAATGTAGTGTTTCTATAGCTGCCCCTGCAGTGTTAGTACTGTAAACACTTAGTAATGAAAGGAGGAGCACAACCGATAAAAATGCAAAAAACATTATTATATAGGTACACATATAACAGGTATCAACAAATACATCATAAAGTTTCAATACAGGGAGTGCAGAATTATTAGGCAAATGAATATTTTGACCACATCATCCTCTTTATGCATGTTGTCTTACTCCAAGCTGTATAGGCTCGAAAGCCTACTACCAATTAAGCATATTAGGTGATGTGCATCTCTGTAATGAGAAGGGGTGTGGTCTAATGACATCAACACCCTATATCAGGTGTGCATAATTATTAGGCAACTTCCTTTCCTTTGGCAAAATGGGTCAAAAGAAGGACTTGACAGGCTCAGAAAAGTCAAAAATAGTGAGATATCTTGCAGAGGGATGCAGCACTCTTAAAATTGCAAAGCTTCTGAAGCGTGATCATCGAACAATCAAGCGTTTCATTCAAAATAGTCAACAGGGTCGCAAGAAGCGTGTGGAAAAACCAAGGCGCAAAATAACTGCCCATGAACTGAGAAAAGTCAAGCGTGCAGCTGCCACGATGCCACTTGCCACCAGTTTGGCCATATTTCAGAGCTGCAACATCACTGGAGTGCCCAAAAGCACAAGGTGTGCAATACTCAGAGACATGGCCAAGGTAAGAAAGGCTGAAAGACGACCACCACTGAACAAGACACACAAGCTGAAACGTCAAGACTGGGCCAAGAAATATCTCAAGACTGATTTTTCTAAGGTTTTATGGACTGATGAAATGAGAGTGAGTCTTGATGGGCCAGATGGATGGGCCCGTGGCTGGATTGGTAAAGGGCAGAGAGCTCCAGTCCGACTCAGACGCCAGCAAGGTGGAGGTGGAGTACTGGTTTGGGCTGGTATCATCAAAGATGAGCTTGTGGGGCCTTTTCGGGTTGAGGATGGAGTCAAGCTCAACTCCCAGTCCTACTGCCAGTTCCTGGAAGACACCTTCTTCAAGCAGTGGTACAGGAAGAAGTCTGCATCCTTCAAGAAAAACATGATTTTCATGCAGGACAATGCTCCATCACACGCGTCCAAGTACTCCACAGCGTGGCTGGCAAGAAAGGGTATAAAAGAAGAAAATCTAATGACATGGCCTCCTTGTTCACCTGATCTGAACCCCATTGAGAACCTGTGGTCCATCATCAAATGTGAGATTTACAAGGAGGGAAAACAGTACACCTCTCTGAACAGTGTCTGGGAGGCTGTGGTTGCTGCTGCACACAATGTTGATGGTGAACAGATCAAAACACTGACAGAATCCATGGATGGCAGGCTTTTGAGTGTCCTTTCAAAGAAAGGTGGCTATATTGGTCACTGATTTGTTTTTGTTTTGTTTATGAATGTCAGAAATGTATATTTGTGAATGTTGAGATGTTATATTGGTTTCACTGGTAATAATAAATAATTGAAATGGGTATATATTTGTTTTTTGTTAAGTTGCCTAATAATTATGCACAGTAATAGTCACCTGCACACACAGATATCCCCCTAACATAGCTAAAACTAAAAACAAACTAAAAACTACTTCCAAAAATATTCAGCTTTGATATTAATGAGTTTTTTGGGTTCATTGAGAACATGGTTGTTGTTCAATAATAAAATTAATCCTCAAAAATACAACTTGCCTAATAATTCTGCACTCCCTGTATGTTTAAACATATCTGTCCAATATGTAAACCATGACTAGGACAAAAAGAAAAGAAGAGCAAAAATAGAAAAATTCTGATCTAAGTAATCAACAATGCGTGATGTAACCACTGATACAACAGAGAAATATTATGATACCTGTATAAAATAGTAAACCAAAAATGTACATACCAAATACCAAGAAACATGAGAAGCGGGTGAAGACGTCAAACACAAAATAGCCCCCAACGTTTCGGCGCTATCCACCTTTATCAAGGGAGCATGTGGTGAAGGAAACATAATAACCTTTATATACCAACATTTAATAAAAATATGGAAAACACCTGAGTGATATAGGTGGCCACCCATGAATGATTGGAACTCCCACAATCATAGTCACATGACTATGGTTGGTAAGGTAACCAATAAACAAACACTGTTCATCACATTATCATATTTTGGAAGTATACATATTTAGACTAAAAAGAAGCATTTTTCTGTGATAAGCAAATACAATATATACTGAAAGAATATCATATGGAATATGAAAAAATATATAATGATAAGATATCATATAAACTATAAAAAGAACTTCTGATCACCTAAAACAGTGTAAAAAATATTAATACAGAACCTGTATCTTGGTCATCATGTCTCATAAAATTCCAAAGGGACCGTAAATAGCCATCTGCACCTTAGCTCAGCAATCATTCAGGACACTATCCTGTACCTGTGCAGTATAGCTGAACGAGGAACTGGGGGAATGCACACGCGTTCCACTGTCCTAACAAAGCCCACACCCACGTCTGCGTCCATCCGCTGGAAGACAGACGTTACCGGAAAATCACACATGCGCAACATAAGGGGAATTGGAATGGAACGGACAATGTGTTCCAACATGCGGCTCCGCTAGTCCTATCTTAGGGATCAAATAGGCATGCGCTACAGCGCCGAACAGTAGGCATGCGCATGGGGAAAATTTTCGGTTCGGCATTCCGAAATTCGGAACTTTGGCAACTTCGACACTTCAGAATTTCGGCACTTTCGGGACTTCTCTTGCAGCCGCTTAGTAGATAATAGATAACTCCCTAATTCCCATGGTATTAGGGAGTTATCTACCAAAAGGCTGAAAGACCCTGAGCGGTGGGTGGGGGCCCTAAATACTAATAAGGGGGGGACCTAATGTCCTCCCCCGTGGGCAGTGGGTGGGGGCCCTAAATACTAGTAATGGGGGACCTAATGTCCTCCCCCCCTGGAATAGCCCGGAATTCTGATATAGTTAACTCTCAGGGTGCCTGACAGGATCATAGTTTAATGCAGTGAGTCTGTGAACAGAGAATAGGTGCAGAGCAGGCAGACCAATATCAATGTGCCATAGATAAATAATAAATAAAGTAAAGAGAAGATTGAAAAAGGAAATAAATCTAAATACCAAAGGAAACAAAATAGAAAGGCATAAAAAAGAAAAAAAGGTAAAAGGAAGACCAGTTTAAACCATTAATGTTCAAGACAAATAATGATAAAGTAAGCATGTCATATCACATCAGCCTCCATAATAGTCATACCTATGCAACACAATGAAAATAAGTATCAAAAGCTACCAATAATGTTATAAACAATATATCTGTACAGCAGCCTGCAAAACCCAGGACTCCATGCATAAAAGGGTACTAGGTCCACCCAAACAATATATAAATCCATAGCACGACTACTATGTACCTACTGAGTGAAATTAATAGATATTAACATAAATATATGTCAGAGAATGTATTCATATAGGTATAAAGAGCATGAGCACGAAGAAATCTTCAGCATATGAATGCTTCATACAGATATCCAGAATCAATTTTGTGATACATGTAAAAGTCCAATGTGAATCCATATCCATGTCCATAAATGCGAAGGAGTCCAAACATCCAATGGCCGTAATCACTAAAAGGAAAAACTGTGAAGTGAAAAATTTGAGTAAAGAATACTCTTTAAAAAATTCTCGGCAGAGGTTCCTAATATTATGTAAAAATACACACAACAGAAAAATCTAAAATTAATTAATTACCTAAATGGGTTGAAGTCGCATTCCTCATTTAATCCATGAGGGAATAATGTGTCCAATCGATAGATCCAACGGAGTTCTGCTCGTTTTAGTGAGTCTGAAAGAGAACATCCAGAAATTTTCTTTTTGATGCGCTGAATTGCCTGGAATCTAAGCTAGGCCACAGAATGCCAATAGTCAATAAAATGTTTTGCCAGCGATACATGTCGCTTTTTCGTACGTAAAGTACTTTTATGTTCACCTATCCGTATAGTGAGTGATATGGAAGTTTGGCCCACGTCACTTCACAGATATGGAAGTTTGGCCCACGTTTGGCCCACATGGGCATTTGATCAAATAGATCACCCGATCAGATTGGCAATTCAAAAAATCATGAATAGAAAATGTATTTCCTGTTCTGGGATGTACAAATTCAGGGCCTGATATAACATTGTTACAGTTGGCACAATGTCCACATCGGCGCATGCCGGAGATCAGTGCCAGACAAGAGGATTTGCTCGAAGGAGTAATAGATCTAGGAGGAGATATCAGTGCTTTGATATTCCTCGACGTTTTATATGCCATAATAGGTCTCTCTGCAAAAAGATCACAGATGGTTGGGTCACTCTATAACACGTGCCAATTCTTAAGAATGACATGTCTCACAAACCTGTTAGTGGTTGTTTTCCTCTTACCCTGTGATTGCAATAAGTTGGTCCTCTCAATGATTTTAACCTTTTCAAACGCTTGATGTAGAGAGGTGTCATTATAGCCTCTGGAGCGGAAATTTTCCAACATCTTGCGAGCCTGTGTGTAACAGTTCTCCTCCTGGGATACAATCTGTCGGAGATGTAGCAATTGGCTGTATGGTAAACTTTGAATCATGTTTGAAGGATGGAAGGAGTTGGCCTGTAGGAATGCAACCGTATCAGTGGGTTTCCTAAACAAATCAAATGCTAAGCCCTCTACAGTGTTACTTATTACCACGTCCAAACAGTGTATATTGGATGCATCATGTTCAAGTGTATATTGGATACTTGGGACATATTGATCCAAATCAGATTTGAATAGCATCAGATTTTCTACCGTGCCATTCCAAAGGAAAAACACATTATCAATATAGCGAAGCCAAATGACGATGTGTTTAAACAAGGGATGCGAGTACACAAAATCTTCCTCGAACTTAGCCATGTACAAGTTGGCATAAGATGGAGCCATATTGGCCCCCATCGCGCTGCCCTGTATTTGTAAAAATAAATCGTTGCCAAATGTAAAGAAATTACATGTCAACACAAGTTCAAGTAATGATAGAACAAAATCACTTAAGTCTGAACCAATATGCAATTTTGCCAAGGATGAAGCCGCAGCTTCAATCCCGCAAACATAGGGAATGGATCTGTATAAACTACACACATCCATTGTACATAAGATAGTATTAGAACAGGAAAACTGTAATCCATTCAATTTGCTTAAAAAAGTCTGTGGTTTCACGTATATATGATTTCATTTGTACAACCAGAATCTGTAAAAAGGAATCGACATATTGTGCCAGTGGTTGTAGTACTGACCCACAACCCGAAACTATCGGTCTACCTGGGGGGTTCAAAAGATTCTTGTGAATCTAGGAAGAAGATACAGAAAGGGTGTTCTTGGTGTGGAGATATTCAATAAATAAAAAAAAATGTTATTGATTAAATTCTCTTCCAATGCCCGTGATGTACCGGTAATCCTTCGAAAACTACCTTGAATATTCTCCGTGGGATCACCTGTCTGTTTTTTATAGTGGGTCAAGTTAGAAAGTTGAGTGAGTGCCTCTCCTACATATTTATCAGTGTCCATAACAACTATGGCACCACCCTTATCCGCAACCCTGATAGTGATATATTCATCACCCCTTAAAGTACTTAGCGTACTCAATTCATCCTTACTCAAATTTGAGTCCCCTTTGTGGGACCATTTGATCTTGGAGAGATCCAATTGACATAATTTGATAAAGGTTTCCAACGTAGGATTTGTGGCTGAGGATGAACTTACTTTTGTTCTTACACTTTGACAGATCAACCCGGTTGAAGGCCATCATGTTGTCTTCATGCTGAAAATCACTCCTAGAGTTGTCATCTGAAAAGAAAACCTTAAGACGTAAGGTTCTAAAAACTTCATACAGTTCAACATCAAGATCTAATTTGTCAAATGGGACAAATCCCAAGCCTCTAATAAGGACACCAATATCACATGTAGTCAGGACTCTCTCTGAAATGTTGACTAGTAACGTCTCCATGTTTTCCTCTCCCTCTCTGGATATCTCCTTGGAGGATGGTTGCTGCTGGTGTCTCTTGCCCCTTCTGGTTTTGTGTTGCCTCTTTCCCTGGGGTGCTGTTCTAAAAAATGGCCTGTCCCAGTTAATCCAGTAGATGAAATCTCACTATCACTGTGTGTAGGTGAATATCTCCCGGTTCCACAATCCCCACGTGGAGCGTTATACCTTCTACAATTCTCAACTAGACATTATGGCACCTTGTACATTTAAATGCCGCAGGTGCCCCCAACAATAACCCTAGCACACCAAGCTCACTCAATACCTCCAAAAATGCTCCAGAACTGCTGAACACTGTTGGAGAAAGTCTCACTGTGCATCTGACTTTCTCCACTATAAATTTATGCTGAGCTCATACAGCTTGGCTCTTTGCTCTGCAAAAGTTAATTACTTCAATACCCTCATAACTGCACTCTCCCGCACACCCAAATGACTATTTCACACATATAACTCTCTTCTTCGCCCTGCTGTTCCTCCTCCACCTACTAACTTGACCGCCTCAGACTTTGCAACTCACTTCACTGACAAGATCTCTACAATCAGAGAAGAGATCTCTCATTTTTCTTCTTCCCCTTATAATACTTCCCCTACCTTCACTCCCTCTGCTGTTCTATGTTCATTCGCACCCGCTACATTGGAAGAGGTTTCTGCTCTGCTCCAGTCCTCCCTCCCCACCACCTGCTCCCTAGATCCAATTCCGTTGCATCTCATCCGTACTCTGTCTTCTTCTCTTTCTCCACCTCTCACTAAAATTCTCAATCTCTCTCTCTCCTCTGGTATATTTCCATCGCCCTTCAAACATGCAACTGTAACCCCAATTCTAAAGAAGCCCAATCTTAACCCTAACTCCCCATCCAACTATTGTCCTATCTCGCTACTGCCTTTTACATCCAAGATCCTTGAAAAAATTGTGTATGCAAGATTGACAGACTTCCTCGAGTCAAACTCTCTGCTAGACCCGCTTCAATCTGGTTTCTGCGCTAAGCACTCTGTGGAAATGGCACTGACCAAAGTATCCAATGATCTACTCGCTGCAAAATCTCATGGTCACTACTCTATCCTAATTCTCCTTGACCTGTCTGCGGCTTTTGACACTGTTGATCATCAACAGCTTCTTCTCATCCTCCGCAATATCGGTGTACAAGATGTTGCTCTCTCCTGGTGCTCCTCCTACCTCTCCCAGCGCTCTTTCAGTGTTTCTTTCTCTGGCTCTGCTTCTTCTCCCCAACTCCTCTCTGTTGGTGTCCCCCAAGTTTCAGTCCTTGGTCCCCTACTGTTCTCCATCTATACTGCCTCCCTTGGTAAACTCATTAGCTCCTTTGGCTTCCAATATAATTTCTATGCAGTTGACACGCAAATCTACCTGTCCTCTACTGATCTCTCCCCGTCCCTCTTGACTAGTGTCTCTGACTACCTCTCTGCTATTTCTAACTGGATGGCTGCCCACTTTCTTAAACTAAACTTGATCAAAACTGAAACTCTGGTCTTTCCTCCCTCAAGTGTTGTTACTCCTGTGTCTGTGTCCCTCCAAGTCAACAGTGCTACCATCAGCTCCACCACGCAGGCTCGCTGCCTAGGTGTTCTCTTTGACTCCGACCTCTCCTTCAAGCCTCATGTTCAATCTATCACCAAATCCTGTCATTTCCATCTCAAAAACATTGCGCACATTCGTCCCTACTTAACGCCAGATGCGACTAAGGTGTTGGTCCATTCCACTGTCCTTTCTCGCCTTGACTACTGTAATCCGCTTCTCAGTGGTCTTACGTGCTCCCAACTTGCGCCGTTACAGTCCGTAATGAATGCGGCAGCGAGGCTCATCTTCCTGTCCGCCCGCACCTCCCATGCCTCACCCTTCTGTCAGTCCCTACATTGGCTTCCTATAAAATATAGAGCTCAATTTAAAATCTGGTTCTTGCTTTCAAATCGCTACATAATGCTGCTCCCACCTATCTATCCTCCCTTATACACAAGTATGTCCCGTCTAGGCCCTTACGATCTGCTGAAGACTTACGTCTATCTTCTGTCCGTACTCCCACCTCTGATGCTCGCCTTCAAGATTTCTCGAGGGCTGCACCGGTCCTGCGGAACTCACTTCCCTCCTCCGTTAGATGCTCACCCAGTCTCAACTCCTTCAAAAAATCGTTAAAAACCCACTTCTTCATAAAAGCGTATCAATTAAACTGTTAATAGCTCCTGACTGGTTCCTCTTCTGCAACTGTCACTAGTCTAGTACTATCCTTACCTTTTTGTGTCATTTTACCCCACTCCGTCTAGCATGTAAGCTCATTGAGCAGGGCCCTCAACCCCTCTGTTCCTGTGTGTCCAGCTTGTCTGGTTACAAATACGTGTCTGCTAGTCCACCCATTGTAAAGCACTGCAGAATTTGATGGTGCTATATAAATAACAATAATAATAATAATAATATCTCTGTCGGCTAAATTGCCAATTATAGACTCTATTGTCAAGATAGTCAATAGTGTCACGTTTGAATTTAGAAAGTTTCCTATTAAGAGTATCAGCTTTGTGTTTAGACAGGGTAATCTCAAACTCCTGTGCGTGCTTATTCCAATAAGAGAAAAGTCACTGTTTACATTGCTGCCTAGCCTTCAGTGACAGTCACTCAGGCGGCCACTAGAGGTGCTTTTTAGTCTTGTTCAGCATCTCCACATTAGATGTTGATTTGCGCAGCGTAGCGTTTTGATACATGTGCACAATAGCTTCCCATTGCTTTCCTATGCACAGATAAAGGTGCCGGTCACCTAAACAGCCACAGTTCTATGTCTTAGTATTCAGTGCTGGATCTATTGGTTCTATGTTGTAGCATTCAGCGCTGGATCTATTGGGGCCAGCCATAGCGAGACTGCTGCGACCAGGTAATTATGGAGGGGATTTGAAAGTGCACAGATTTGCGGTGGTGCCCATTCTTAGATTTCCCGGCAGCAATCCCTTAATACATGAGCAGGAAGGATAGAGACAAGAAGATTTGCTTCATTCAGCCACATACACAGTACGAGGCATGAAATGGGGATGGGGGGGTGTGTGTCAGTCAAGTCTCTGACCCAACACAACGAGCACTCATACCCAGAGTGATTGTTGAAAAACTCTCCAAAAAGAATATCACGCTCTCATCTATAAAACAATTACACATTTATGAAGAAAATGGATAACAAAAAAAAAAACAGTCATTGAAACAAGTGTTTTACATAGAAACACAACAAACTCATCTTGGTCCTCTAGGAAGTCCATCCCAAGTTCTATTCCATTTCAGTTTACTTTTTATTGTGTATGAATTCATTTTTGCTACTAGAGAGCATATCAGATTTTTTGTATTGTCTTTTGCAGACATTTTTAACTTAACCACTAACAGGGCAGAGGTGTTCATGCACACACAGCAGCAAATGGATGCTTTACTATGTGCCAACTCAGAGGAAAACTAATTTTTCCTATGTGCTGATTCTCACGTCTATAAACTTCACCAGATGACTCAGATTGAATATAATAATATAATTAGTGTCTAAAGGATCTCAAAGGGCTCAATGGTCTCACTGATTCCTACTCTGTGTAAAGACAACTTAAAATCACAACACTGCTCCAGATTCTAGAAAAGTACTTTTTGGACTTAATTGCTAAAGTCTCACAAGAAATTTCAATCACAATTGTCTTCACTGACAGATCTTGACAAGCTAAATGGGTTGACACAGGCAATTGCTGAAGACACTTGGAAATCTACAGTCTGTTAAATTCAGTAAGTTCAAGTGAGATACTTTGAATTATCATTATAACACAGCTGAAAGAAAAAGGATCCTTCTATTACATCTACAAGACGACCTAGAATTCAGAATTATGTAACTGGCTATGAAGCTTCCATCCTCAAATATAACTCGAATGCCTATTTTAGACAAAACTATAAAAAAAAAAAGGGTCAAAGGAGTGAAGAAGCCTATAAGGACAGAAACGCTGCTTACAAGACACAACAAACTAAAAAAAAAAAAAATCAAGGATATGAGGTACTAAATTCACCGGATACACAAATGTCTTTTAGTAAAGGTTTAAATGTTGTGTCTAAACATACAGCAGATACGTTTCAGACAGACAATGTACTTGTTACCCTAGACATGTACACATCAGTTCCTCACCATGACAACACGCAGGTGGTTGAGGAGCGATTGCTGGGAGTTAGCTCAGAACAGAGACTATCTGAGTTTCTTTTTAAACTTTTGGAAATAGCTTTAACATTTGTTTTCAGATGGGAGATCATTACAAGCAAGTGAAGGAGACGTCAATGCGGGCAAATATGGCTCACTCATATGCTAACCTATTCGTATCTGAATGAAGAGCAGTTTATTTTTTTGCGGCATAGACAACAGTTCCTCGTATTGTAAAGTGAGGATTCTTCTTTGTTGACATTTGTGGTGAATTTAAGCTGATGCCATTTGAATAATTATTTTGGACGTTCTTGTTTATAAAAATCACAAAACCATTTGTACTGCCATTTATACAAAACCAGGTGATGTGACTATCTTGTTAAATGCCAAATGCTTTTGTTCCTCTAATCAAATCCTTTCTGTTCCCTGTAGCCAGTGGGTGTGGGTAAGACAAATAGTTTGTGTGGGCACTAATTTGGAATGATGACTGGAATCTGACAGTCAAGTTTTGAAGAGCCAAGACTCGGGCAAAATTATTGTATTCAGATGTTTTGATGAACAAGAGCAATGAATCCCTTTGTAACTACATATTCAACATTCTCTACTAGAAGTAAAACGATTATACACTTTAATTGAAATATTCATCAGTGTGATCCCATTGTACAGCGCTACGGAATTTGCTTCATGCTATATAAATAATAATGAGATTGTACACCTGTTTAAGGATTTTTATCTGACAAACAGAGAAATATTTTTTAAAAATGGCAGTGAACGCAAGTTGATACTGACTATCAATGCAGAAATTCTTGTCCAAACAAATGTGTGGATAATTTTGCACTTTTCTTGCAACAATTGTAATGAGCTTATCAAAAAGGAGCTGTGGGTTTCTTGGACGTGATGGTCTCCAAACTGGGGGATGGCCTCAGTAGTAGTCAGTACAGATCTATACTTAAAAACCACTGATGCTGATAGCCCACTGGACTCACATAGTTTCCACCCGACTAAACAAAAACATTCAATTCCTTGCAGCAAATTCCTATGAGTATGCCGCGTAATAGTCAATTAAACCGTACTGGGCACCTGCCTGTCATCCATGTCTGAAATATTGCCAAGATGTTCTTCAGAAGGTCAGACGCAGGGTTGAATCTCTGAACAGGGACAGCCTCTCTAAACCTACATCTAAGGACCACAATAATGTAATACATCTTGACACCAAACACCATTCTAAATATAAAAAAATTAGGCTTAGTTATAAATCTGTGGGTAAGTATTAATGTTTCTTTTGGATATGATTTTGGAACACAAGGCTAATGGCCATTAATATATCAAAGGATGCCCTATCTACACCCTGTTCCAAATTATTATGCAAATGATATTTTTCTCATTTACCTAATTAATTGATGTAAATAACAGTCAGCATAATTCTCATGTTATCAACTATTAAGATTACAATTCAAATTTTATTGAAATGATAAATGATAACAGTATTTTTTTTTTAAACATAAAAAACTTATAATGTACTGTTCCAAATTATTACGCACGGTAAATTTCAAAACACTTTATAGGTTGTCAAGAACTGAAAATTGTCATTTGTTGAGTTTGCAGCATATTTACTGAAATCAAAAGCTATTTCAATCAAACTTATAACAACATTTTAACTTTTTAAACATTAACAGGTCACGTTACATTTTAACATAGGACCCCTTATTTTTTTTTTAAATTCTTTATTTTATTTGTGCGTCAAATAACAATAATCATGCAGAGCCACGACAGCGACTGCAGGCATTTTCATAGTATTCCAATACGTGGCAGCTTAAACGGCACATTTTTTTTGAAAATGACATGAAAAAGACACGTGAAGTTATAATGAACACGCATGGTAAGACATTATAATAACATAGTTGGGTACACATAGGCTTATAGTAATGTACGTGGGTTACATGTTGAGGAACAGTAGAGTAATTGAGCTTTTAGTGCTTGATAGAGACATAAGCTTAAAACAGAAAAGCAGTGTCAACAGTAAAGATTGTGCTTCAATGCTTGAGATGCTTAATAATGCTTAAAACAAAATGAAATGACCACCCCATGTTAACCCCGTGTCAGCCTGGTGAGAGTCCATGTCAGCCTTCATGATGACCCCTTAGTGTGCAGTGCAATGTGATGTAGCGTGGTAAAATGCTTAATGGCTGCCTTTGCGCTTAAAGTCCCGTTGGCCTTGTAAGGGGGGTATTGAAGCTTTATTTCTGGGTCACTTGTGTTCCAGTCGAGCACCTGTCTTGGGCATGTGGTGAGTCCCGATTTAGTGGCTGTGGGTGGGCAGATCTGCCGAATCGGGCCCTCAACAGGGGATTGGGCATGTGCCAGGTTGGTCCAAGGCCTTGCAATGTGTTCTCCCTTCAGGTCTACCATCCGCCGGTGTGTCGGGCCGTTATGCTGCTCCTCCTCAGTTTGTGTGAGGTAAGCGCTTGTTCGCCGGTGCCGTCTTTGGTGCGGTCAGCAATCCGCCTGTATGGGAGCAGGAGAGGAGGGTGCATCCTGCTGCTCTGCCATGCGGTCTCCACCATCTTAGGAGCAGACTCTCGCTGGTGTTGCGGCATTACGCTGGGTCACAGGGTGGGGACCGGGATCACCCCCGCCGGTCCATAGGGGGGGGGGAACAGGGCCAGGCCCGCCTAGCTGTGCGTTTCTGCCTAACCGCTGGTGGGCAGGATAGCTGGGCGGCGGCTGTCCACCCCACTCACCGCCCGGGCGGTCTCCATCGCGTTCAGCTGAGAGCGCCCCACCGAGGGACTAGAACCTCACGGCAAGCTTCTCCTCGGGACCAGGGTTGCTTCTTTCGCTGGGCTGTAGGTATCAGGCTTTTAATAATAATTTTGCTGGGTTTTAGTGCCAAAAACTTGGGAAGTTTTCAGGAGCTATTCCTCTGTGCTTCCTCTCAGCATGGCGGCCAGGCCCCGCCCCCCAGGACCCCTTATTTGATAGCAGCTTCACAAGTCTTGCATCCATTGAGCTTGTGAGTTTTGGACAGTTTCTGTTTGAATTTGTTTGCAAGATATCAGAATAGTCTCCCTGAGCTGCTGTTTGGATGTAAACTGCCTCCCACCCTCATAGATCTTTTGCTTGAGGATGCTCCAAAGGTTCTCAATAGGATTAAGGTCAGAGGAGGATGGAGGCCACACCATGACTTTCTCTCCTTTTATCCCCATAGCAGCCATTGATGCAGAGGTATTCTTTGCAGCATGAGATGGTGCATTGTCATGCATGAAGATGATTTTATTACGGAAAGCATAGTTCTTCCTTCTGTACCAGGGAAGAACGTGGTCAGTCAGAAACGCCACATACTTTGCAGAGGTCATCTTTACACCTTCGGGGACCCTAAAGGGGCTGACCAGCTCTCTTCCCATGAGTCCGGCCCAAAACATGACTCCACCACCACCTTGCTGACGTCGCAGCCTTGTTGGAACAGGGTGGCCATCCACCAACCATCCACTACTCCATCCATCTGGACCATCCAGGGTTGCACGGCACTTATCAGTGAACAGGACTGTTTGAAAATTAGTCTTTATGTATTTTTCTGCCCAATGCAGCTGTTTCTGCTTGTGAGCATTGGTTAGTGGTAGCCAAATAGAAGGTTTATGCACAGTTGCAAGACTCTGAAGGACTCTACACTTTGATGTCCATGGGACTCCAGAGGCACCAGCAGCTTCAAATATCTGTTTGCTGCTATGTAATGGTATTTTAGCAGCTGCTGTCTTGATCCGATGCATGGATCTGGCAGAAATCATCCTCAATGTGTCTTTATCTGCACGAATCCGTCTGTGCTCTGAATCAGCCACAAATCACTTAATAGTGCGATGATCACGCTTAAGTTTTCGTGAAATATCTAATGTTTTCATACATCATCCAAGGCATTGAACTATTTCACTCTTTTCGGCAGCAGAGAGATCCTTTTTCTTCCCCATATTGCATGAAAATGGTGCTCTGCTTAAAGGACCACTATAGTGCCAGGAAAACATACTCGTTTTCCTGGCACTATAGTGCCCTGAGGGTGCCCCCACCCTCAGGGTCCCCCTCCCGCCCGGCTCTGGAAAGGGGAAAGGGGTTAAAACTTATCTTTTTCCAGCGCTGGGCGGGGAGCTCTGCTCCTCCGATCCTCCTCTTCTCCTCCCATGCGGTTGAATGCGCAATGGCGGCAAGAGCTGCGCACGCATTCAGCCGTTCACATAGGAAAGCATTCATAAATCACAGTGAGAAGCACGCAAGCGCCTCTAGCGGCTGTCAATGAGACAGCCGCTAGAGGAAATAGGGGAAGGCTTAACCCATTCATAAACATAGCAGTTTCTCTGAAACTGCTATGTTTATGAAAAAATGGGTTAACCCTAGCTGGACCAGGCACCCAGACCACCTCATTAAGCTGAAGTGGTCTGGGTGCCTAGAGTGGTCCTTTAATAATGTGGAACACTCTCCTTTAGTAGTTTTTCCTTAAATTGGGCTCACCAGGCAATCTAATTATCACAGGTGTCCGAGATTGTTTTCAGTGATCAAAAGAGCCCTGAGACACAATGCCATCCATGAGTTAAACTTAAAAACAAAATATTTAATCTTTGTGACACTTAAATAAAATTTGCATAATAATTTGGAACAGGGTGTAAGAGTGCATCTAGACATATGGCAAATTAGAGAGTTTAGTTTATATTTAAACCAGACTTCCAGGCGACGTATGTGTAACTTCAAAGAGGAATTGAGGCTATAAACCTTCTGACCTCCCATACAATCAAATTAACCCTTTTGACATTGTCAATACCATCTCTACCAGGCAGACAGTTCATTTATGCACTATACAAATTAAATGAAAGGACAGTATTCCATAGTGCAACAATGAATTATGCACCCTTGGCGTGACAATCCAGATATACACATGTAGGAAAAAAAGGAGAAACAGATACAAAGTGCAGCACTGTAAACACTTAAAATTACACTTTATTGGATTACACTCTCAGAATATAAATAGTGGCCTATCATAAACCACTGCGCTCAATCCAAAGGAGAAACTCCAGGACCTCACAGAAGTAGGAACAAGCAGTAGAATAAAATAGACAAAACAATAAAAATATAAATAATGAATCAAACACTAAGTCCGTTCCTCCACCCCATGTTAATCATTGTAACAGATTTTGCACTGTTTGCATCTGTTTTATGTGTCTATCCTTCTGCTTTCTTAATTTATATTTGCTCTCTACCGTTCAATGCCTGCATCTCGTTTCTAAAATTCCTTTTTTAAATTTGATTTCTTAGTACATACAGAGTTCTCAGTAAATTCCTCTAAAACTGCATTATCTGTCTTCTGTGCAACTTCGAATTATCCCAATAGTATACTAGTGTTTATACAAATAAAAACACAAACAAAACAAAAAACACAAATTGTCCACACTGATATTTTATCTGTGCAGCCAGTATAACTTCATCATGTATCTGCTTGTAACATTCCAGATATCTCGCCACTTTATTTAGAATCCTGCTTTTTACCTGCTTACCAGAGAACCATAGCAACGTGTTACCGGAAAAGCAACTGTCTGCATAGATCTTCAGTATTCTGTTTCAATTTCTGTACTTCACTACATTACGTTCTATCTGTCTATGATACTTTCCTTAGCTCATAAGAAAAAGCACAAAAGAAACAGGTGCCATCTACAATGTTTTATACTTTGATACTGATTTACAATGCTGTGTGGTTATAGTCTGTGGTCTACTCTGCCCAAATAGCTTTGTACCCTAAGACAGAGCATGAGATCTGGAGTCTTTTCAGAAATATTTCTTTCTTCTGCACTGTTTGTGAGTTTATCGATGCACATTTTTAATCCGTTTATTTCAATATGAGTGGGTGGCAGTATATTCATAGCAAATCACAGTTCATGAGAATGTTGTATAATAGCTGCACTTTTTCTATCAATAGTTTGTTTTTCTTTGTCGACTCTCAATTGAGAATTACATGTGCAGAACGTTTCGTTAGCCGTAATGTAGATATAGAATTTGCAAGTGTCAGTAAACAAGCATCGTTGACCATCCTTCTTTTTTTTTTTTCTTCAAGGTCATGACTGCATCTAGAAAAATATTTTTGCTTTCAATTAAGTCGGATATAGACTCTCAATTGTATGTTGAAGTAACTATCAAACATTTCTTTATTTGCAGTCTAATGACTACATTGCAGTGGTTACAGTGTTCTTGCAGCATTTTTTGTACAAAAGATATACAAATGATTAATTCAATTTTCTAGCTTTCTGTCCAGATCACGTCTATTTCAGTATTCGAGAGTCCTATCTATTAGAAATATCTGAAGCCAAACTTTTTGTTTTTTGATTAAAGCTGCTTTGTTCAACTTTTGGCTGAACTTTTAATTCAAAGTCTACTCGGAAACATCTTATGTTGGTCGATTCTTCAAGTTTTCACCAAGCAAGTTCTTTAGATGTTTTTTTTTTTCTTGAAAATCAAGGATACCACTTATATTGACATTCGTTGTTTCATATGTAAAACACTCTTTGTTTTCCTTTATCCCAGCATTGCCTCGAAATGAACTAAAAGTATATTTGCATTTTAAATATCAGAAGAGAAGAGAGTTTATGACATATAGATTATGCTACCCAATGTGATAAAAAAGATAGCAAATCCAATATTATGTTGTTATTATTAATTTTGGCATTATATAGCGCCAACTCATTCCGCGACGCTTTACAATATTATAAAATTACAAAATGTTATAGTAACAATACTTAAATGACCGTGTTTAAGTGATTGCTCTCTACGAGGAGCATTGAATTGTACCATCACCAGAAGGAGCCATTGTCACGGCAAGGGTGTATAATTTATTATGACACTATGGAATATCATCTTTTAATGTGATTTCTTGTAGTAAATGGCACAAATTACAGAGATGCTATTGCTGAGGTCAACAGGGGTTACATCTTTTGAAGCTGGGACCCCCCCACAGAGGGCAGATGACAAAAGGGGTAGTGTGAATGGCATAGGAATGTGAAAAGGATTTTACTGTATGGATGTGAAGTCTGCAAGGTGTGAGGTTCTACACTTGGAAAAAGTCTGAATGTCTCTTCATCCATTGGCCTGTATTTTGTAAGTGATGAGTAAATCTCTTTGATATGTAAATGCCATTAGCTTTGTTCTAGTATCATATCCAAAGGAAGGACAAAAATATTCATATTTACCCCCCACAGAATAATAATTAAGCCTCATTTTTGTTATATTTGGAATGTGACAAGCGCCATCTTCTAACCAAGTCCAAACATGAGTGGCCTAACTTGACCCTAGGGAAAGGAATTGTGATGTCCGTCCTATTGGATCGTGGGTGGGACGTGCAACATGTCTATGGAATGGGAAAATAATAACAAATTTGTAGATGCAATTATTATTTCTGTGGCAGGTACAAAAAAGAAGATAGAGTCAAATGTTTCCATTTGGATTGACAGTGGTCTGGAACAAAGGAGGTGGTCAGTTATTATTCTGTAGGTACGCCTTAACTCCACCCCTGGGCAAGACTTGATAAACCACAGGGTATATATCTAATGATCCTGAAGGGTGTTGGTGTACTTGCTTGGGGCCAAGATCTAATTTTGAGTGAGTCACCACGTTTCCTTGCCAGAGACCCCCTGGACAGAAGTTGTACTTTCAAAACCTAAGTGAGTAATTAGGACTTCTGTATGTTATCCTTTTTGTTTTTACCTGTTGTTGGTGTAAATAATTTGTCTATCATATATTTTTATATGCACTGTGACTATCTTTTGCTCATAATAAACATTCATTTATTAAGTTTTGCCTTTGTCTGGTTAAGGATCACGTTACCTGAAGAGACTAGTTAGTATTTTTATAATTCCTTAAATATTGTACTAAGTAATATTTGGTGGGTTTTATTATTGATTTACCTGGGGGACCAAGGCACCCCATTTATAAATTGTCTTGGTGGTGGCAGCGTTAAAGTAGTAATAGTTATATTATTATGTTTAAGTGTGGGTGGTGTTAAAGGGGGATTTTGTCATTATTTCCGGTCTAGTGCAGACAAATAGTGTACTTTAACCCTTTCACCACCACAACTACGTCACGCACACTCTTGGAGTAGGGTGCGTTCGTGACAAATTGGTGGCATAGCGGTGGGATAACTAAAAAGATTTTTCATCTTTTTGTACCAGATTTTAGTGTTGCTGGATTTGTTGGTTAATCCAGGCACTAAAAGAAATTGTGTCTCAATTTCCAAAGGCTGAACTCAGTGCATATATAATATATTTACACCTCAACAGTCCCCCCCCTTCTCTGTTTTTTCTTTCCTATCTTTTATTTACCAAATGGAGTACCAGGCACAATCCAAGGCAGCGCTAGACCAGCTTTGCCGGGAGAGATCTATTCCCTGTCGGGGAAAAACAAAAGAGGAACTATTGCAAGCACTGGTGGACTATGATATGCAACAAGCAGTGCAAAATGATGCCTCAAACACTGCAGAGGAGATACCTGCAGCTTTTGTCCGTGATGTACCGAGATCTGCAGATCCTTTGGATTGTTACTTACAAACGGTGTTAAAATATGTGGACTCAGCAGATGCAAACCAAAGACTACAGCTTATCCTTCAATATCAGGAGGCTGAGAGAGAGAGAGAGGCTGCTGAGCGCCAAGCTGAGAGGGAGAGAGAGGCTGCTGAGAGGGAGAGAGAGGCTGCAGAGCGGCAGGCTGAGAGAGAGGCCTCTGAGCGACAAGCTGCCAGAGAGCATGAGCTAAAAATGGCTGAGTTAGAGAGGTTGACTGCCTCCCCTATAAGTATTAATTCCAGAGACTCTTCTGCACCCAAACCACGTGCAGAGAATTTTCCAACTTTGGACAAAGATGGTGATTTGGATGTTTTCCTGCGCAGTTTTGAAAAAGTTTGCAGGCAGTACCAGCTACCAAAGGACCAGTGGGCAAAATACCTCACCCCTGGTCTCAGAGGTCCTGCACTGGAAGCATTTGCTGCGCTTCCAGCAGAATTTGACCAGGACTATGATGCGATTAAGGCTGGAACGGTACAACCTTACTCCTGAGGTGTACCGAAAGAAATTCAGGACTTTGCAAAAGCATCCCACAGAGAGTTATGCAGCGGTTGTGGGGCACCTGGCGACAGCATTCCGACAGTGGACTACAGGGCTGGAGATTACCACTTTGGAAAGTTTGCAAGACCTGTTAATAAAAGAACAGTTTTTGCAGCTCTGCCCAGCTGATGTACAGGAATGGCTGCTGGACCGGAACCCCAAAACAGCATTGGAAGCGGGTAAGCTGGCAGATGTCCACACTGCCAACCGAGCAACAGTGGACCGGAGCAGAGGGTTTGCCAAGGGAACATCCAGCTGGAGGACCACACCACCACGACTCCCCATCACCCGGGCTAGCGGGCCATCTTTTGTTTCAGCTCCTACCTCAGGGAGAGGGGGAGCTAGTGCCATGTCTGCGCAAGGAGATAGTCGCAGATGTTTTATTTGCAACCAAGTGGGGCACATCAGTGTTGCTTGCCCTGGGAAGCGGCAGCCAGCATCATCAGCTGGGGAGGGACGCTCCTCAGAACCAACGTCCTCTGTGTTGTTTGTAACCAGATCAGAGGGCAGCAACAATGTGAATCTGCAACCTGTGACAGCTGGAAGAGAGGTAACTGTGGGACTCAGGGACACTGGGGCAGATGTGACTCTTGTGCGTCCAGAGCTAGTGCGCTCTGAGGACTTAATTCCTGGCAGGACTCTAGCAGTTAAAGGAATTGGGGGGGTACGACTTGTAGTGCCAATGGCACGAGTTTATTTGGATTGGGGAGCGGGGAAGGGTTTCAGAAATGTGGGGGTAGATGAGAATATCCCTGCAAATGTATTACTTGGTACTGACTTAGGTAGATTGTTATCCCAGTATGTGCCAGAAAGTAATGTGTGTTATAAACCCAAGCCTCATAGGGGCCCTACTGTGCAGAGGGCAGTATGTGAAAATGAATGCAGACAATTGTGCTGGGAGGGAGGGCAGAATAAGCATGTGTGCGGGTCTGTGCCTGAACCAGAGGTGTCTGCAATATCATGTGAGAGTGTGCCAAGACAAAGTTGCTGGGAGGGAGGGCAGAATGAGCATGCGTGCCAGGCTGTGCCAAAACCAGAATTGTCTGTGGTATCAGGTGAAAGTTTGCCAGGGCAACTTCGCTGGGAGGGAGGGCAGAATGTGTGTCAATCTGTGCCAGAACCAGGGGTGTCCGTGGAAACTTGTGAAAATGTATGCAGACAATTGTGCTGGGAGGGAGGGCAGACTGAGCATGTGTGCTGGTCTGTGCCTGAACCAGAAGTGTCTGCAATATCATGTGAGAATGTGCCAAGACAAAGTTGCTGGGAGGGAGGGCAGAATGAGCATGTGTGCCAGGCTGTGCCAAAACCAGAGTTGTCTGTGGTACAAGGTGAAAGTCTGCCAGGACAACTTCACTGGGAGGGAGGGCAGAATGTGTATCAATCTGTGCCTGAACCAGGGGTGTCTGTGGAAACAGGTGAAGGTGTATGCCGGCAATTGTGCTGGGAGCGAGGGCAAATTGAGCATGTGTGCGTGTCTGTGCCAGCACTAGGGGTGCCTGTAATACCATGTGTGAGTGGGCACAAACAGCTGCACAGCGAGGCAGGGCTGCATGAGCGTGTGTGCCTATCTGTGTCAGTGCCAGGGTTGTTTAAGATGCCAGGTGAAAACACAAGTGGATCAAACCATTGGGAACCAGGGCAGGATGAATTGATGTGTTCACCTGTATCTCAGTCAGGAGTATGTCAGGTGCCAGAACAAGGCGAAAGTGAGTGGCTATGTGAGATTATGGAAGGATGGCCTGGCTGGGAGAGGAAATTACGTGAGTGTGTTTCACATCCAGTGCCTGACCAAGGGGTGCAAAAGGTGTTATGTGACAATGTGCAGGAAGAGAATTCTAGGGAGAGAGGGTTGAATGAATATGTGTGCCAAAATCTGCCTGACGCCAATGTATTGGCTGGGCTGTGTGAAAGTGTGGAGGGAGAGCATGGCTTTGAGGGAGGGCAGAGTGTGTGTGACCCTTACTCTGCACAAGACTCAGCCAGTTCCCAAGGTGCTGTGTGCGTGAGGACATGGAGTGGAGGTGAGGGAGAGACAGAGGTTCCATCAGTAGAAAGGGGGACCCGTCCACGGCCTGCCCAAAGTGAGGGGCAGGGACAGTCTCAACCTGTGGGTCCAGGGAAAATGGCCGCAGGGGAGCATACTGATGGGGGAACCACCATCCTTGTCAGCATATCACAATCACACCTCCAACATACACCCAAGCCAGCTCAGGAGAAGGCGTCTGTCTCTAAGCAACTTTTTGATTCTGAACCAAAGGTTCAGAGTAAAAAGGTGCAACGAGCCCAGCAGACAGACCACAAAATAAAACAGATAAGGAGTGTGGATACAGTGCAGGTACCCTGGGAGTGTCCTCTGTCTCATCTTGTGTGTGCTTACAGGGGAGTACTGCAGAAATCGGTTGGTTTCTTCCCCTTAGAGCTACTACACGGGCGCAGTGGGTGTGGCCTGAGAGATGTGATCAGAGCGCAGTGGGAGATGGAAACAGGCAAATCAGGCATGCGTGTTGTGGATATGGCTGTGATATGGCTTAGGGACAAAGGGCAAGCCTTTTTGGGGGAGGTGTGTGAACACGTGAGGGTTACCCCATTCATGTAGAACCAGAGTTCTGAAAAAGATGAGTATATGAGGTGGAGGCAAAAAAGGAACAAGTGTTGATACACAAGGTAGAGGCATGTGAGCCTTCTCCCATTGCGTCTCTTATTTGGGGGAGGTGTCACGGCAAGGGTGTATAATTTATTATGACACTATGGAATATCATCTTTTAATGTGATTTCTTGTAGTAAATGGCACAAATTACAGAGATGCTATTGCTGAGGTCAACAGGGGTTACATCTTTTGAAGCTGGGACCCCCACAGAGGGCAGATGACAAAAGGGGTAGTGTGAATGGCATAGGAATGTGAAAAGGATTTTACTGTATGGATGTGAAGTCTGCAAGGTGTGAGGTTCTACACTTGGAAAAAGTCTGAATGTCTCTTCATCCATTTGGCCTGTATTTTGTAAGTGATGAGTAAATCTCTTTGATATGTAAATGCCATTAGCTTTGTTCTAGTATCATATCCAAAGGAAGGACAAAAACATTCATATTTACCCCCACAGAATAATAATTAAGCCTCATTTTTGTTATATTTGGAATGTGACAAGCGCCATCTTCTAACCAAGTCCAAACATGAGTGGCCTAACTTGACCCTAGGGAAAGGAATTGTGATGTCCGTCCTATTGGATCGTGGGTGGGACGTGCAACATGTCTATGGAATGGGAAAATAATAACAAATTTGTAGATGCAATTATTATTTCTGTGGCAGGTACAAAAAAGAAGATAGAGTCAAATGTTTCCATTTGGATTGACAGTGGTCTGGAACAAAGGAGGTGGTCAGTTATTATTTCTGTAGGTACGCCTTAACTCCACCCCTGGGCAAGACTTGATAAACCACAGGGTATATATCTAATGATCCTGAAGGGTGTTGGTGTACTTGCTTGGGGCCAAGATCTAATTTTGAGTGAGTCACCACGTTTCCTTGCCAGAGACCCCCTGGACAGAAGTTGTACTTTCAAAACCTAAGTGAGTAATTAGGATTTCTGTATTTTATCCTTTTTGTTTTTATCTGTTGTTGGTGTAAATAATTTGTCTATCATATATTTTTATATGCACTGTGACTATCTTTTGCTCATAATAAACATTCATTTATTAAGTTTTGCCTTTGTCTGGTTAAGGATCACGTTACCTGAAGAGACTAGTTAGTATTTTTATAATTCCTTAAATATTGTACTAAGTAATATTTGGTGGGTTTTATTATTGATTTACCTGGGGGACCAAGGCACCCCATTTATAAATTGTCTTGGTGGTGGCAGCGTTAAAGTAGTAATAGTTATATTATTATGTTTAAGTGTGGGTGGTGTTAAAGGGGGATTTTGTCATTATTTCCGGTCTAGTGCAGACAAATAGTGTACTTTAACCCTTTCACCACCACAACTACGTCACGCACACTCTTGGAGTAGGGTGCGTTCGTGACAGCCATGCCTCCTCAATGATATTTCAGGAGGTGGAGAGGTGAAAGAAGTAAGTAAAAACTTTAATTTAGTAATGTTTATTGCAAACCAGGGTTGGAGGGGAGAGATCTATATATAACCCGTGGCTTTAGCGTTAGTAATACAGGTTTGTATTCATTTAATTTGATAACTACCTTACAAAATGTACAGAGCAGATTATCAAGATGATAACATTTTCAATTCACACAACATTCGGATTTTCCTTTTTTACCTCTAAAGTCCGTTATAGTTGCTATAGATGAAAACATGGTAGAAATGGTAAACCTTCCTATAAATATACTTTCCTTTTTAGATTCCTTCTGTAAACTTCACTATATCACAGCTCCAGGATGCAACAGTAGTTGAAGATCAGAGGTGAAGATGCAACTGTGACAGTCTAACATACCTGGTCCTATTAGTTTCCGTTACCATGACCTTCTAGATTAAAATGACATTATTCAACTGACCTCTCGAAAGAACTTGTGTAACTTCACAAATCTTTCATCAAGACAGTTTAACAGAAAAATGACTATGGCAAAAAAAACACAAGTATTACAAAATAATTAAATTGACAAACTCCACGTCAGTGCAACCAAAACTAGGCACCCCCCAAAAAACACTACACCCTTACAGTCAAAACTCACTGCTATTAACTTAATTAAGAAAATAAAAATATAACATACACTGTGCTAAAAATATGTACATCTGAAAACATATTTTACAGATGTACATACGCAGTATGAATAAAAGAAGCACCTACACAAGATTAATACAAGCAATTTTCATGGTCTCTTCAGGAAATCAACGTTTTCACAGAAACATAACATCTTTCAATTACAAAGTACCTGAAAACAAATCACATTAAAGCCCTTGTTGACATCATTGAGTGTTAGAAGATCACTTTAATGTCTGGAGACCTGAACTTTGAAATTCATGAAAACAACTCTATAATTAACATTGATAAAGTACCAAATGTATCTGCCTCTCTGCAAAATCACTGCCTCCAAAAAAATGGTTCATTTACTTTACGCACTTTATTTCTATGTTTTAATTGTTAGTATTATATGATAAAAAAACATCATTATGTTTGATATTTGCAATAAATTTACATTTCTTCAAGTTGCTTACTTATATTTTGTCTTTACTAAATGTTATAACTTTCAAACCCATTCAGATGACACCGGCCATGATGCCTAATTTGTACCACCAACCATGATTCAGCACTTTAAATGAAATGAGCTGAGAGACCGGATGGAGTCATTGGCTCAGACGGTGCGCAAGAACTTCCAGGCGACTCAGCAGCTCCAGCAAATATGGTACGACTGGAGGCCAGACACCTTAGGTTTCAGGTCGGACAAAATGTTAGTACAAGGGCAGAGGGGAAGAAGTAGCTGAATGCGCCCCAGCCTCAGAAAACCTCAAAGCCCTACCCCTACCTGACTTATTAGGAGGTTACCCTAAAGAAGAGGCCATAGAGTTGGTACAGCTGGGGGACAGGCTAGGGACACAGGAACAGGGCCAATCCATCTGCCTGCTGGAAACCAAATAGGCCACGTTCTCCCAAGAACCTGGATATACAACCCTAGCTACTCATAGAGGCCGGACCCCATTATGTCAGCCCCCATATTGCATCCCCCCAGGCAGTCAGGGAAGGAATGCGGAAGGCAGTTGGGGAAGGAATGCGGAAGGAAATTAGATTATCCGCTTGGGGGTCATCAAACCTTTCGAGAGCCCTTGGGCCTCACCGGTAGTAGTAGTAGTCCCAAAACGGAACAGCACGACTCGTTTTTGTGTGGATTACAAGCAACTGAATGATAAGACAGTCACCAACGCTTACCCCATGACCGTATTGCTAGAGGACATTATCTGACTACCATTGACAAAGTACCTGAAAACAAAAACAAAAGCAAAGGGTATTGGTAGATATCCCTAGCAGAAGAAGCTATCTCCAAGTCAGTCTTTGTCACTCCGTTTGGCTTATACCAGTTCAGGGTTATGCCGTTTGAGATGAAGAGTGCCCTAGCCACCTTCCAAAGGATGGTAGATCGCCTCCTAGATGGTCTCCAGGATTATGCGTGCGCATACCTAGATAACATGGTGATTTACAGTGACACCTTGGAGGCTCACTTAGAACACATAGGGGCCGTACAAGATGGGATTAAGGGGGCCGGCCTAACCTTGAAACCAGACAAGTGTCATATTGGTATGATGGAGGTACAGTATCTGAGCCACCATGTAGGATGTGGAAAGAAACTGCCCGAACCAGCCAAGAATGAGGTTGTTGCTAACTGGCCCACTTCCCACACAAAGACTCAAGTCATGGCTTTCCTGGGGACAACCGGCTACTATAGACGTTTTGTCCCAGAATATAGTGCTATAGCCAAGCCCCTGACTGTCTTAACCAAAAAGAACTTACCTAGGCAGTTTCTGTGGTCCCCAGAATGTGAGACAGCGTTCCAAGCCTTAAAACAAGCACTTATCAATGCCTCTGTCCTTGCTGCCCCAGATCCTAACAAAAGTTTTATCGTCCATACAGATGCTTCCATGTTTGGACAGGGGGCAGTTTTAAGCCAGTTTGGCGAGGACGGGGAGAACATCCAGTGGCCTACCTGAGTCGGAGGGTTATTACCCAGAGAGGTTACACGGCTATTGAAAAGGAGTGCCTAGCTCTGGTATGGGCACTGAAGAAATTAACACTGTACCTTTATGGAAGAGCTTTCACCCTCATCACTCACCACAACCCATTAGTATGGCTCATCCTGGTCACTGGAGACAATGCCTGACTCCTGAGGTGCAGCCTAGCCCTGCAGCCATATGATGTTACTATACACTACAGACCCGGTAAACAGAATGGGAATGCAGACGGGCTATCTCGTCAGACCGAGCTAGCCAACGAAAAGACTGATTTTATTTCCCGGACATCCCCAAGTTGATCCGAAAAAAGGGTCAAACCATGTCTGCTGGAGCCATAGCCAAAGGGGGAGCAGTGTGAAGGAATACCTCATCACTTGGTTTGGTAACTTTCATTTCCTTTCTGTTCATTTGCTTGTTCAAAACCAACATAGTTTGGTTCCCGAATAAGGACCACCTCAGCACCTCATTAGGCACAGTAAGGAGTTTAGTGTATGCATAAAATGAGAGTGCTTGCCTGCATTAAAGAGATCTACTCCCAGCATTTCGTCTCGACGATTGTGTGGGGCGAAAGGCAATACCAGTGATATTTACTTTCATGAGAGATAGAGCTATGTTATTTTGGGAAAGGAAATCCGTGGGGGCGATATACTGGCGGTCCTCCACAGCTTTCCTTGCTATAAGATACAGCTAGGGACTAATGAAAGTATTTAGAAAATTGGGCAGACTAGATGGGTCAAATGGTTCTTATCTGCCGTCACATTCTATGTTTCTATTTTAAAACCAGATGCTAATAGCCACTCACACTGTATACAGTAGTTGCGGATTAGTAATGGACAGGTGGGTAACGTTTTGTTGTAAAGTTTTTTTTTTTATCTAATAATTTTTTTGCTGGCTGCTTATTCAGCCAGTAGAGGAATATTTATTTGGGGGAAATAGCTATTTTTGATTTATTGCTGGCACTTTAGAATAGTTTCCAACTAGACGTCATCAGGATCAATATGGAGCACAATAAACTAGAAAGGATAGTAAATGTATTGAACTACCACTTCTATTTATTTATCTGAAATTCTCTGATTGCTAAAAAAATATTTTCTTCATATTTGCCAAGCCAAAAACAAGAGGGAATACTAACATTCCTTTTGGACCATGCTTTTATTGAATATAAAGTATGCAAAGATAAGTATATAGATATAAATTAATAACAGTACATCAACATTCCAGTCATACATTTCACATTTCTTAAGGAAAATGTCAGGAAAGAAAATGCTAATACTTGATGAAAAGTGATGAAAATGACAAAAAAGCACCTTTGATGGCTGAAAAAGAACATTTTCAAGATGGAACTTTTTGACATGCAATAAATATTCACCTTCATAGTTCTCCTCTAGTTAATTATTATTCTGCCAACAGGAAAGGGATTTCAGATTCAATTCACAGAAGTAATGTCACTATCTGAATTTAGTATTTTTAGATTGTCAATCTACAATGTTAGATCAAAGAACAAAAGTCAAAGAAATGTTTGAAATTTAACATTTGCTATTTGTATCAAAACCACTTTACTGTTTGTATCCTCAAAACAGTTTATTTTCCCTGTAATAATGGTAGATTGGGATAAGAGATGAACATTTATTATTATGATTATAGTAAACAGTTGTAGCCTAAAAAGGTATTTTATCTGTATAGAGACTCTGTGTGACAGCTCAGGCTTTTGTTATGAGCATTGTACGTATCTAGTCTTGAAAGGTACCATACAAAATATATAGAGGGCGATAGAGACCAAAAACTACATCAACAATTTTTCATGTTCAGGAACACTACCCATACACCAATAGGGAAGGGGCTCATGACTGCTGGTCAATTTCTAAAGCAGTTCTTTATTAGTGCTATTAAATGAATAAGGTCGAAGAAACACTTTTTAGCATTTTAGGCCTTCCCCCCCAATACTTTAATAAAGTGCGGCGACTCCTCTGTTGTAGTGGTGATCTTAGCCAATCAAATGCTTCCTCTAAAGTGCATGTCTTGCAGTTACTGCCCATAGAGGTACATTGAGTCTACACAACTCTATGGAAAGCGTTCGGTGTCTCGATGGAGTGGATATATATATTGAACGTTGATCATGCAATGATTGTAGTGCTTCAACCAGGAAATCCCTCAAGTGGCTGTGTGAGTGATAGCCACTAGAGGTGGTATTAGGCATCATGGTAGAATGATAGTTAATAGGGAGGGCACACTATAAGTAAAACAGAAGACAACTGAATCCAAAATAATAACGAGTCAGGGTGCTCACTCAAGGCCTCTATACAGAATAGAGTCTGTAAATACAATCTATAAAGAATGAATGAGGAGCACACCCCATAAAAAGTAACAAAATATGTATTAGATAAATCTATATCCATTTATTAGCGTACACATATTTGCATGTTGCCAACTGGATAAATAAGCAAGAGTAATAGGATATACATAAATTAAAGCCGTAACATATACAATGAACACAAAACAAATCAAAATTAAGCACAAAAGCAATAAAAAATAGTCATGAATAAACGATATATGTGTACAAAAACAATCTGAATATATACCAAAAGAAACACCGGATTGCACAAGAAAACAATGTGAGAGGCGAGGTATACCATAGCAAAAATAAATGACTGTAATCACAACGTTTCGGCAAAACTGCCTTTTTCAAGGGAGCATGCAAACACAGGGAATAAGATTGCTTAATATATACCCCCTGAAATCAAGCAAAAATCAATCATTCAAGAGTGATGGGTGGCCAGCAATTCAATGACCATGGATAATCGGGAATGAAAAAAATAAAAACAGCTTACTTCACTGGTAGATTTTCCCATGCAGAAAAGGTTCATGAGTCTAGTATACCCAGGGCCGGCACTACAGCTAGGCAAACTAGCTTGGTGGGAGCAGCTAACAGCTTCCTGTCAGATCGGGAGGAGGATACAAAAGATCCACTACCTGTGATCCGCTCAGCCACGCTACACAGGGGAGGTGAGTAGGCGGGCAAGGGATGTAGAGAGAAAGACACATAAAGGACCTGTGGAAGGAGAAAATGATGCACACAGATGGGCTGGGCAAGGGGAATTAGAGACACAAAAGGGCTTGAGGAAGGTAACAGTGACACACACAGAGAAGCTGGCAAAGGAGACACAGGGGCACTCAGAGGGGCTCGGGGAAGGGAACAGTGACACACACACAGAGGGGCTGGGGAAGGGAACAGTGACACACAGAGGGGCTGGGGAAGGAAACAGTGACACACAGCGGGGCTGGGGGAGGGAAGGGAACAGTGACACACACAGAGGAACTGGGGAAGGAGACACAGGGACACTCAGAGGGGCTCGGGGAAGGGAACAGTGACACACACAGAGGGGCTGGGGAAGGAAACAGTGACACAAACACAGAGGGGCTGGGGAACACAACAATGACACACACAGAGGGGCTGGGGAACACAACAATGACACACACAGAGGGGCTGGGGAACACAACAATGACACACACAGAGGGGCTGAGGAAGGGGAAAAAAGACATGCAAAGGGGATGGGAAGAGAGACATGCAAAGGGGCTGGGGGAAAGAGAAACCCAAAGGTGCTGGGTAGAAGTGACATACAGATAAGCTGGCTCTTGCCTAAGGTGCAAAATTCTCTATCACCAGCCCTTGGTATAACATTAAAAGAAAGTCTTGTATGGTTGTTCTTAAAGGATATGCCTCTAAACTTTAGCTTGTTTTACTAATGGTGTTTATTTGGTAAACCACAAACTGCAGTGACTTGTAAACATAATTGATGTTTGCTATGAATATGATAGTAACTATGACTAAGCTGAGTTGGATAATTTTTTTAAATCAGCTATTTTTGTATAAAGTTTTACAATTCCCTTAAAATTGTGCATATTCCTACAAACATCAAGCTACTATAAAATTGTGCTTATATACTCATGTACCTCAATTGTTTGCAAACTGTCGAACCTGTGGATTACTGTTGGGGTACCACAGGTCTGTATGTACTATCTATATGCACAGCAAAAATATAAAATAAAAATAAATAAAAAAAATTACAATTCATTTATCAATTCAGCACAATTTGTTGTTTATTGAATGAACCCTTGAGTATTAAAGGGACACTAAAGGCTCCAAGAACACTCCAGCTCATTGAAGTGGTCTGGGTGCAGTGTCCCTATTGCAGTTAGTGCTGCAATATTAAACACTGGAGTTTCAGAGAAACTGCACTGTTAGAGTGTTTTTTTAATAGTGTAATGCTAAATGAGAGTCCACGGCAGCCTGGCTCTTCTGTGCTGCTCAGGCTGATAAGGAATCATAAACTCAAGCAGCAATTAGTGGCAGTGATTAGCTTAGAGTGTCAGTCTATCACAGGTGGCTATTTCTGGTACAACGTGGTGTTATTATGAAAGAGTGGGGGTCAGGCTGTGTGTGGCCAGGGACTCTCATTTAGTGTTAAACTACTCAAACATGGTTTAATACTGAATGGAGGAGCAGTTCCTGGCACTAAAACCTGTTGGATGAGATGAAATGGCTATAGTACCTGCAATGTCCCTTTAAGAATATTTTGCATAACTTTAGCACACACAGCAGCACAGATTGTTTAACAGACAGGCACTATAACTTCAACAACATGTCTGATATCATCTAGCTCAAGATTACTAGCTCCTAATTCTTATCCATGTATTTTCATGTATCTTGCCTTTAACTGGTAGGAAGGAATAATCCCATACTCCAAACACAGCTTGAAGTGGCTCAGTGAAGGTGTCAGTGAATGTGTATAAATGTTTAATCACGTCACCTAGCTCATAAAAAGATAATTGCCCAGTCTCATAGTTCAAGTATATTCCCAGTCTGTGGCAGGAATACCTGTAAGGTAACCGGATTGGTTTACTGTCATGTCTCACAAAATATTGATCATTATTCCACTTCCATAAACCCCAGTACTTTGTATTGTCTCCAATCCTTGAGTGACATCCATTTCCCTTTATACTGTGATACGTCATTCCTACAGTCCATATTCCTGATTTACTGCCTTCCACTTCCCAGCAATGTTGACCTGAGGAATAACTGTTGGTGCTTAATACCTGAGGATACTGAAATCTCTCTTGTGTTTCTGGACAATTTTGGTTTATTAGTGACACTGACACAGTTTTCAAAACACTAGACAAAGTTACATAATTACTGGCAGTGTTTATGTCCTGTAAAATATCAGCAGTAATTTTTGTATCCGTTAATATGTGCGAAACATCCTGTATGTGGTGCAATCCCTTTATCCCAGCCGCAATATCAGATAAGCCTGAGTGCAAGGTCACAGATATGAGACCCAGATTCAGGTCCCCTAAATCGTGGCAATTTACATCTGTCTCGGTATCCTCATTATCACCCTCCTCAGCTGTATCACAATAGTCAGCGCTCCTTTGCAAGGCAATGTATGGGTCAGTGATAAGAAAAAGCTCCTCAATGTCAAGTCTCTTCGTAGACAGCTCCTCCACCTTTATTTTCAGTTGCTGGATCAGTTCTGAGATTCTGAGTGAGATCTCTTCTTCTTGCCTGGAGATCTCACCCAACACTCTCCTTTCCAAAACATCCAGCTTTTTCCTTATGTCCACAATCATGACACTGACTCGCTCTCTTACATCGGCTGCTACTCCTCGAACTTTTCTCCTGTGCTCCTGCAGACCCTGGATTCTTTTATTAGCTTCTTCTCTCTTTGACTTCAGTTTCTCCTGAATAATTTTCAGTTTCTGCTTTTTCTTATTGAAGGCAACAGTTAAAGTCTCCACCTGGTGACCCCGATGACCTCCAGATGTGATGCAGTACCTACATATATAGACAGAGTCCGTAGAGCAATAATGGCTCAAGACTCCCCAGTGGTCAGAGCATTTTAGATTTTCTAGCGCAATGGTGGGTTCAGTTAAGATATGTTCTGTTGACTTAGTATGGACACTAAGGTGACTCAAACACAGAGAAGCCTCACACATTAGACATGTTTTAGCCGCCGATACATGGGAGTCACAATAAGTACAAGATATCACATTTTCCGTATGCTCGGAGTGAATAGCTTGGAAACTTTTTGCTATGTTACACAATCTAAGATTTCTTTTCAGCACTGTTTTCCGGCAAAACTGTTGTCCACATTCAGCACATTCAGAATATTCTTTCCCCGTCTGGTTTGCCCATGTCGTTGTGATGCAGACCTGGCAGAAGCTGTGTCCACACATCAGGGTTACAGGATCTGTATAAATGTTCAGGCAGAGGTAGCAGGTTAGCTGTGATCTCAGACCAGCAGACTCCATAACGGAAAACTATAGAAATGAAACTTAAAATGAAACTAAATTCTTTTCAGAAAGCTGTGGGCGTCCTTTAACCACATTCCAGCACGTGGACAATTTGAACACAGACCTCAAGGTATGGAGCGTTAACTCTGTAGATTCCTGACTGTAGCAAATGTTATTGCTTCCAAAAGAGATGTATAGGTACCACATTGCAGTTAAAGTAATGGTTGCAGGTAAATCATATTTAAGTAACATTATTTAAGATGATGTTTTATTTATTTCACAAACTGTAATAAAACATAGTATATTCATGTTTAAACATTTGGAAACCTATTACATTTTTACTACAGCTTTCTTTCTGAGGGCCTTGTGCCAGCATATAATTTGCTGGTGATTTGACATTTAAACTTCATACACTTACTCCTCACATTTTGATACTAATAAAGTATTTGACAACAATGTGGCAGTTTATGCCATGATGCAGTACAAGTATTTCACATAATTTGAATGCATAGTCCTGCTGGCACTGAGGAAATCTATATATCAGCCCATGCTGGGGTCTTCCTAATGTAAACTGGGTTCAGATATAGTGGTTAATTTCTCAGGACTCCCAACTGTCTTGATTTTGGTTGGTCAGCCCCTATTTTAGGATCGTGTCCTGTGGTCCCCTCCTGGCAGCACAGTGTAAGTTATTCATTAGATGTGCTCGCACTTTCCTATGGGCACTGCAACTAACATTTTAGCAGCACTTTGCATGTTCTTTTACATTTGCTTTTGGGCTGTCTGTTTGACACCCCTCAGTGGGTGGGCCTACCGAGCAATGCAAGTTGTTTCTCTGGTACTGTCCGCTAGCCCCTTGTCCCTACTTCCCAATGTTGGTAATGAAGCATTCTAAGCAATTCTAGCCACTTTACCGCATCCTTGGAGACAGCGAGATGAATAACCACCCGATAGTTCTCATATATCCTGGGCTATCAAACATGCACACTGCCTGATATACATAACTTCACACTGCCAGACACACACATAAATACATTGCAAGATATACACAAATACACATAGATATACACTGCCATAAACAAAGAGATCCTTAATGTCACATGCAGACACACTGCCACATACAAATACTGTTATAAGGGCTTGCTCCTCACCACCAGCTTCCTCCAGGACATGCTGTAGCTGTTCACGCTTCCTGCGGTTAACGTTCTGGCCTCAGTGTCCGCTGCACATATGTCCTAAGATGGAGATATCGCACTTGGCAGACTTTATGGAATGAGGTGACAATCCACCTCTAGGAAAAGGTTGTCCTTCTGAACAGGGAACCCCTATGAAAGCTATGAGCACACTCGGTCCAGTTCTTGGTTATTATGAAGCTTTGGCTTATTTTAACTGGTGTGCAGACCTTGACCTGAACCCTTCACCTGATCCTACCCTGCTTCTAACAACATTGAATCTTCCAACTCGTGGGAATTGACTAGAAGAGAAGACGTTGCCTCCTAGATGACATTGTGGAGGTGGAGAGGTAAGAAGCACACAGAGAGTCTTAGCACTGGAAAAAGGCGAGTAAAACTTCATTTTATTGAAAATAAAACTACATATAATTAGGGTCAGGAGCACAAAACAGAGGTTTTCATTCCTAATGTTACAGCAAAATACTGTAAGTTCCTTATTTTAAGACACGCAACACCATGAATTCAACGTTTAAGTCCCATTACTTAGTTAAACCTAGCTGCTGGGATAGCAAAGCTGACAGCTATTTACATAGTACAGGAAAATCTTTATGATTGGTCCCGCTGTTAAGTATGCTATTTACAAATGGCCAGGTCTGGTAGCATCTTCCATGTGTTATATGTCCTCTAGATTATTAGGTATCACTGTCCTGCATGAGACATCCTGCACTCCAAGAACTCATAATCTGATGGGCAAACTAACTTGAACCTTGATTCCTCACTTCACGCTACTGAAGGGTTATATAATTAACTACATAAGGTGAGCTGCACATAGTGACAAGTACTATTTTGGTGAGACAGTCCTGGTGTTTGGGTTCTTCTAACTTTGTTCCCTGGAAACTGTAGCCAAAAAAGTGTAGCGGAAGCACATCCTTAGATGAAGTGCTCCCTGCATGTCCTGCTCTCAGTGGGCTGACCTGCTGTATTGGCAGGCAACCTGGAGTCCATTAACGCCAATCTGACCTGCCCGTAATTTGGATGGCAGGTCCCCTTTCCAGTTGGTCCTCTTTTGGTTAGAACCAGTGACTGTCCAACCCCTTTTACTCCCACCAGAATCCCTCTTCTCTGGAAAGTTAATGTTGGAGGGTATGAGTAAGCACCCTGCTATTTACTTATTACCCACCCCATAACCTGAGCTGTGTTGGGTCACTCCATCCAACAGCCCAGTTGATGGAGTTGGGAAGTACATTGACAGCCTCATTTTTAAGCCTGTGCATGCTCTAATGGAGTTCACCTACCGTGTCATTCAAGATATTAAAATCTTGGTGGCTGTACAGTGTAAAGTTACTCTGTAATACATCTATTAAAGAAAGCATTGTGCCACCAAAAAAAAAAGTCCCCTCCTCCCTTGCAACCAAACCTCCCTCCCCTCCCCCCCAAGGTTCATAAGGGGTCAAAAACCCTTTCTGTCACTTACCTGACTCCAGCGACAAAGTCCCTCGGTGCTGGTTCAGACTCTACATCTTTCTCCACCGACATCAGCCAGCAGCGGGGAACTAATGCTCATGCACGTCAAACTCCACAATTGCATTAGGACTTCCCCATAGGAAAGCATTGTATAAAAGCAAAGTGTGAGGATGTCCAGCGTCATTTAGGCAACCAAAAGTCTCCTAAAGACCCGTAAGGCCCTCTAGTGGCTGTTTGGTAGACAGCAACTAGAGGCGGAGTTAATCCAGCAAAGTAATTATTGCAGTTTGCCAAAAAACTGTAATAATTACTACTGTTGGGTCAAGGAACCTGGGACACTCCACTCAGACCACTTCACAGCTGAAGTGGTCTGGGTGCCTATAGTGTCCTTTTAACCCCTTAAGGACCAAACTTCTGGAATAAAAGGGAATAATGACATGTCACACATGTCATGTGTCCTTAAGGGTTTAAGAAAGTGTTTTTACATAAATATGTTAGTTCAGTTATCGTTAGTTATGTTTGCTCAATAACTAATGTAGAGCTTTAAACTTTATTGGTTTATAAAAAAAATAAATAAAAAAACTCATACATTTAAAAAACAAACAAAAAAGGTTAACACACGTTACAGGTGATTTTAATATTTGATTGAATGGTGTAAACTCCAGAGAGGTTACAATTCCCTCTAAAGGGACATTATAATTCCCTTACAATTCCCTCTAGAGCGACTACTTCTCACTGAAGTAGTCTAGGTGCCATATTCCCTTCCCTTTAACCCTGCAAATGAAAACATGGCCATTCTGCCATACAATGCAGGGTTTAAATGCCTCGAGTGGCTGTCACTCTGACAATGACAGCCACTACAGGTGTTTCCTCTGGAATAGCCAAGTAATACTCTGCTATTTCAATCAGGTGGTCTCATAGAGACTATTTGATTGGCGCAGCATGGCGTTTCGCCACGCATGCGCGTTAGCCCCTCCAATGCATTTCTAAGGGAAACGATTGGATTGGCTGATATCATCGGTTACTAGGACCGTATAGCATTAGGAATACACATTTGATAGGTAGAGATCTAGGTTAGTCCAATTCAGCAATATCTAAATTGATATGGACCTCCCAATCAAAAATATCATGACTGGGAGAAGCGAGGCACATGTTTTTTCTAACACTTATTACTTCTTAAAGGAGAACGGTCATATCCCAGGATTTTTAATATAATGTTTACTTATATTAAAGAGCAAGAGACAGGTATGTGAGGTAGAGGTTACTCTGGGAAGCCATAGACATTCTTCATCTGAAATAGACGTTCTTCATCTGGATTAAAAATCACCAATAGTTTATCAGCGTTTTAAGACATTTTGCATCTTATCATCAGACTAATGGAGCGAAATAAAATATTCAAGGAGATGTTCAACTTTTTGCTGCTGTTCTTTTCAAATGCTTTTTATTAAATTTGCACACAAAATTTTTTTAGCGAAAAGTAACAATGGAAAGGAATACAATATAGAAAAAAGGGAAACATGTCGGCAAACTAATTCTCCATCAACAGTCAATTATACATATATTGTATTACATGACATTTCAAACAATCATAAAAAAATAAAATAAGAAACATAACATATAATAATGACAAGAAGATTCCATATATTGTATTATTAATTCAATGAAAAATACTAGCCATATTGTAATGTATCCAAAAGTGCTTGCATGTATTATTGTTTTGGTAGAGTTCAATTATCATACTGGTATAAACAAGGGCATACATGGGGAAAACATGCTACGTAGAGAGGTGAAAAAAACTGCAACAGTCTTGACATGTCAACTCCTTTGAATTACATACGGCACCGTGATTATGACTTGCTAAAAATAATAGAAGACATAGTCTAGATAAAATCTGTGATTTCACTAAAACAACTTCTACTATTCGTATACAAATCACTCACATTCCATGGCATTGCTAGGTGGCAAAACTACCTTAAACCTTAAAGGACGACTGTCCATTCAAAACTATTTTTAAATCTAGTAATCCTTTCATCAAGTTTTGAAAAGAAATTTTTTTTTTTTGCTTTAAATTAATAATATATATATATATGCGAAAAACTAGCCCCTACCTTTAGTATATGACTGGACCCTTCAGCCACATACGTGCATCTTGGGTCAGACGGTGTTTGAAAACCGATAGTTAGTCTCTACAGTCTTTCCTGCTTCTGTGCAGTGAGTGAACGGGGAAGATGACAGAGACTAACTCGGTTCTCTCTCAGTATTACATCATACCTACCAACTGTCCCTATTTGGAAGGGTAAGTTCCTATTTTGGAGACCAAATCCCTCTGTCCCTCTTTTTTCCCCCAGTCTCTCTATTCTAGGAGCTCCAAAGTGTTGCTATGTCTGAGTGTACACTCCCAGTAATGGGCGTTTAAACTACAACATATCTGGAAATCAGTCTATATAAATAAAATACATTGTTCTTGTTCTAAATTACATTTTAGTTGCATAAATTGCTATTGGTAAGTCACCTAAAATGTCTCGGAAGAGCCCTGCCATTGGCCACACCTTCACTCACACACCTAAAATTAAATGTTGGAAAAGTATGTAAGGGCTAACAATGAAATGGATCCCAAATTAGAACTGGGGCTTTTCAGGACCTTACATGGAGCTCCAGTCCTTGTCAACCCCCCTCCTGTCTAGCAAGACCCCAGCTTACATTGTAACACAGAGTGTGTGGGATGATCATCTAAAACTTCTCATCTACAATCTGACTTGTATTACTAGCACTTTATTCTTTCAAAGGGATTTTAAAATGGATAAAGCTCTTAAACGGACAGGACTACATCATTCCATAACCCTAACCCAGCATGAAGAGGCTCAGTGAAGGTGGCAGTAAAGGTATATAGGTGTCTTATAGAGCCACCTGCCTCATAAAAGGACAGTGATTCAGCCTCATAGTCCACGTATACCCTTATTGTCTGAGAAGAAGGTTGGTGAGATAACTGGATTTCTTTACTGTCATGTATTGCTGAATAATTTTTATGATTTTGCCACTTTTCCAAAGCCCATGACTTAGTATTGTATCCAAGGAATGACTGATCTCCCTTCCTTTCTATACTTGGATATGCCATGCCTATTCTCCAATCCCCGGATTTACTGCACTTCACTTCCCAGTAATGTCTACCTGAGGAGAAATTTCTGGTACTTAAAACCTGATGACATTGAAATCTCTGCTGTGTTTGTTCGTGTATCTGGGAAATGCCTGACTTGGACACAGTTTTCAAGTCACCTGATATAGTTAAAAAATTACCAGCTGTGTTTATATCCAGTAAAATATCTGAAGCCATGTGTGCATTCAGTAACATTTCCATCGGTACACTGAGCTGTCTCATTACTTGACTCACAATATCAGTTAAGCCAGGGTGTAAGTTTGCGGAAATCAGACGCATATCCAGATCCCCTACAGAGCTAAAATATGTACCATTTCCCTGGCTGCTCTTAATGTCTCTTTCCTCAGAATCCGGAAGGTCCGCGTTATTCAATTCCTCTTCCTGTAACACAATGAATGGGTTAGTCATACTACACAACTCCGTAAAGCGACGTATTTTGGTGGACATCTTCTCTTTCTTTATTTCCAGCTGCTGGATTAGTTCTGAGATTCCGAGGGTGATCTGTTCTTCCTGTCTAGAGATCTCCTCCAAAACATTCTTCTCTAGGACTTCCAGTTGTTCCTTTATGTCCCCAATCAGGGCAATGAGTCTCTCTGTTACACCAGCAGCTTTTTCTTGAACTTCTCTCCGGTGGTCATTCAGATTCTGTATTCTTTTGTCAACCTCCACTCTCTCTGAGGTTAGTTTTTCCAGGATTTGTATTAAAATTTTCTTCTTCCTCTCCAAGGCCTCATCCAGAGTCTCCACTTGATGTTCCAGGTGTTCTCCAGCTTCGATGCAAAACAAACAGATACATGTAGCGTCTTTAGAACAGTAAAAGTCCAGGATCTTGTTATGGATTGTACATTTTTTAGTCCACCAGCAGATGGTAGGTTCAATCAAAGTGTGTGCTGCTGACTTGCTGTGTTTCTTTAAATGGTTTTCACAAAGAGAAGCTTCGCACAGCTTACATGTTTTAGTTGCAGGTACAGGATTGTTAATGCAATAAGTACATTTTACCCTAATCTTCTTCTGCTCTGTACAAGTAGGTTTGAAACTCACAGATATGTTATGCAGTCTGCAGTTAATTTTAAGCTCAGGTTTTAACATAAACCTTTCTCTGCATTCAGGGCAGGAATATTCTCTCTCCTCCTGGTTGTCCCATGTTTGGATGATGCAGCTCTTGCAGAAGCTATGTCCACATATCAAGGTTATAGGATCTGTGTAGATGTCCGTGCAGATGGAGCAAGTCAGCTCATCTTGTAGATTAGTAAACGCCATTATTGAAAACTGATGGGGAAAAAGGAAACTTTTATTTCCTCTGAAGAACCAGTTGGGCGTGTTTTGACTTTTATCTACATGAGCCATGTACAATTTATTACGCAAACTTCAACTTCCTTAAACTTCAGGTTGTTAACCCTGTAGAATCCTGACCGTAGTTGGGAGGAAGATTCTATGTGAGATCTACTAATACACATATTACACGACTCTGCTGGTTGCTGGTAGTTGTCTCTTTTATTACATTTGTCTGACTTTCACTGCCATCACTGCAAGATGGTCTGGTGTGTCAAAATTTCTTATCTGATATTTGGCCCCTTAAAGTGCTCACAGTTTTCTTGCAACACCTCTTATTGATGCTAACAGAGTGCAGTAGAAGCTGTAACGGACTTGGCAGTCTGTACCTTAACAGACACAGCTTTAAGTCTTCTACTCTTGCGTTGTGTAGTCAGTAAGAATGATGGAAGGGTGTAACATTATACAGGTGGTCCTCACTTTGCAACCTGCCTGTTTTGTGACGGCTCACACTTATGACCAGCTCTCTAGCGTGGGGACTCAAAGGATTCCTGACATTAGAGAGTTGGTCTAGGTTCAGAAAATTTTCCCTGAACATAGATTAGAGGGATTCCCTGCTCTGGTGCAAATGTCTAAGTTCAGGGAAATTTCCCCAAACATAGAAAAACGAACCAGAGCAGGGAATCCATCTAACCTATGTTCGGGGAACATTCTGGTGAACTTGTCTATGTTCGGGGAAATTTCCCCGAATATAGACCTACACTGGTGCGCATGCGCCTCACTTACCAACCAATTAGTTTAATGACCGGCTCTGTATTACAGTGTCACTCAGTCAATTGAGCTCTGGAAACGACAAATAACTTGTTTTTAATGTTGTTAATATTTACTGACTACCTGCTTCACTGGCAGATGACACTAACAAGTCCTAGTCAAGTGGTCTCACATAGGCTGAATTCCTTTAATACAGTGTGTGCAGTACAAATGTGTCAAATAATGTGCTTTCCACTAAGATTACAGCATACACTACATAATAAATCTAGGGTGATAACACAAGAACTCCAAATCAGGACTGTCACTTAAATACAGGATTATTGGGAGGTATGGACTGGCACAGGTGTATATTGCTGTTTATATTTATTTGAACTAGTTATTTTTCTGACAAGCAGCAGATCTAAAACCCCCAAATCTATGCGTAATTCCGAGTCGATCCCTTCTCTTAACTAGAAACTCAAATTAGTGTAGAAGCAAATTTTATATTTAACAAATGACTAACGTAACATACAGTACAAAGTGCAGAGCAAGCTACACATATATAAATTAAACATAACAATATTAAAGATATCCCCAGAATGCTGCAATGGCAGTCTTTCTCTAGATACACGCTGCAGCATCATGTATTTTTTAAATTATTGGATTGAATCTAAAATTGGATAAGGGCTGGGGTTCATCATAGGGCACAGTGGGACTTACCTGTCCTTACCTTAAAGTAAATACAATAGATTTGTGAATTCAGTTCTACATGAATCATGGTTTGTATGACTTTTGGGCAATCGGTGAGTTGTATGAATTCTGTAACTCAGAATCGCCGTAAGACCTAATCATGAAACAAACGCTGGGAACAAACAAGCCGTTTTATTTGTTTAAAGGAACACTATAGTCACCTAAATTACTTTAGCTAAATAAAGCAGTTTTAGTGTATAGATCATTCCCCTGCAATTTCACTGCTCAATTCACTGTCATTTAGGAGTTAAATCACGTTGTTTCTGTTTATGCAGTCCTAGCCACACCTACCCTGGCTATGATTGACAGAGCCTGCATGAAAAAAACTGGTTTCACTTTCAAACAGATGTAATTTACCTTAAATAATTGTATCTCAATCTCTAAATTGAACTTTAATCACATACAGGAGGCTCTTGCAGGGTCTAGCAAGCTATTAACATAGCAGGGGATAAGAAAATCTTAATTAAACAGAACTTGCAATAAAGAAAGCCTAAATAGGGCTCTCTTTACAGGAAGTGTTTATGGAAGGCTGTGCAAGTCACATGCAGGGAGGTGTGACTAGGGTTCATAAACAAAGGGATTTAACTCCTAAATGGCAGAGGATTGAGCAGTGAGGCTGCAGGGGCATGTTCTATACACCAAAACTGCTTCATTAAGCTAAAGTTGTTGAGGTGACTATAGTGTCCCTTTAATGATTTGGAGTTCCCTTTGTACGCAAAAAAAACAAACAATAACTTGATTGATGGAAAAAAAGATGATGGATGGTTAGTGGACAGCCACTAATTGCTGGTTTTATTCATTCACAGATCAAGGGAGAGGTGACAAATACAGGGGGAACAAGTTAGATATTTATGTTACATATTTGATAAATACATAATATAGAACTATAAAAATATAGATTTTGTTTTTACAGCTCCTCCTTTTCCACCCTCTGTGGGTCACTTCTTCTCACTTTATCTGTGAAACAAATGGGGAGAAATGTGCCAAACAGCGTACTGCAAATTGTATCCATAATATTTGTGTTATATACGTATTTTGCAGTATACTGAAAGGAGGATTTTCAGGCCATTTAATTCATCTGTATAATTTTTCCAAAAATCTTTGCATATACAAATTTTGTCCTAAGCAAAACACCACAATGACAAAACCAAATTCGCATAAAATTACCATTTTTTTTCCCGAGAGAATTGATTTGGACAAACCAGACCGTTTTACCATTCTCAAGACTAAAATATAACAAAGCTAACCAACATTCATATTTCAGGACCTTCTCTGACTTCAAGCATTAATCTTCCGCCCTATCGATTATTTCTTGAATTATTCAAAGCACTGTATGACCTTACTGTTCTTGTCAAAGCAGTACAAGTGACATGTTCGATTCGACATTTGTTTTCAATTCTAACTGATCAGTAAAAAACATTTATTTTTAAACTGTGCTTATTCGGTTGAGGAAACAATGTAATTACTTTTTAAAGGGGAGCTATCACTTCTCTGAAGGAGACAGTTATTCAATCCTTCACTTCAGTAAATGCTGTCGGTAAGCCCTTCCACTTGGGGGCGATGTTGCCTCATGATGCTCAAGGAGCCCTATGATGCATCCTTTGCATTGCGCATCTACCCTCACAGTGCCCATGAGCTCAGCACAATAAATATTATTGCATTGTAGATGCTGGCTCTACCAAAGAAGCCTTAAATACACTGGAAAAAAATTAAAACTTCCCAAAAAAAAGGACGACAGCTTACTTTTAGTTAATTATTGGTCCAAGCCAAAATCAGAAAAGTGATAGGGCCACTGTGTATTGTAGTCATATCTAAGCTCCTAGTTCCGCTTCTTTTTGGTTGATGATTGTAGCTGGCATTCAACTGCTGCTGCGTGGTCTCAAGGTAAGCTACATCGTCCATGATTACTGCTTTTAGTGGTCCATGACCACTTCTGCTTTTAAGTGGTCTTTGGGGAAGAAATCGACGTGAAACACATCTAGAGATATTTGCACTTTTGGGCCGGGGTCTATTTGTCAGACAATGGGGGTCTAGTTGTCGGACAATGTTTGTATGTTTTACTGTCGTGAGACAGGCTGTTATTAGAGCACCAAACCTGAGAAACCTGTCTTACAACAGTAAAACATACAAATATTCTCCTGGTGATGCTAGTGGTAACAAATAATACTTTGCCCTCTGTAATGGAAAATAGAGAGGAATGAGGAAAGAGAAAAAATAAATAAAATCTAAATTGCTTTTACATTTTTGTTGTTACTAACTGATTTAACTCCACATTTGGGATCCAGACCTGTCACACTATGTCAACAGTCCAACGCACACTATGTCAATATTTTTGTAAGCTGAACATAAAGTTCAATCTCATATAGTTTTGTTTTTGTTGCATTCTGTTTTTGTCAGTGCTGTCTTTATATTCCCCATTCTATCATCCACAGAAGGCATGTGCATGGGGAAAATATTCAGCTCGATTCGGCATTTCCGAAATTTGGGACTTCAGCAATTCGGGAATTCGGCACTTCAGCACTTGAACACTTAAGCACTTCGCCACTTCAGCACTTCGGATCTTAGACACTTCGGAACTTTGGCACTTCGGATCTTAGACACTTCGGAACTTCGGCAACTTCGGCACTTCGGCAACTTCAGTACTCAGGCATTTCGGGACTTTTCTTGCAGCCGCTTGGTAGATAACTCCCTAATTCCCACGGGGCCCTAAATGCAAATTTAACCCCCCCTCCCACCCAGATGACTAGGAGTCCCCAAACCCCTAGTCACCCTTATCCCCCATCACCCTAAAAATAATTAGGGGGGACCTTTAACTAAGTACCTGTAAAAATAAAAGTAAACTTACCATTTTATGTTTTCTTTCCTCTAAAATCGTCTTTTTTCAGCCCCTAAAAAGGCCAAATAAAAATCCATAATAACCAACGCAATTAAAAAATAATAATAAATAAACGAGTGCAAAAAAATTATAATCCATCTTCACTAGGCAAGGGCTCTGCGCAGACTCAGCTCTGCAGGGCGGGGGAAGACTTATAAAGCCTTGCCCCGCCCTGCAATTAGGCTGAGAGCACTCTGATTGGTTGGTTTGAAATACACAAATCAGAGTGCTCTGACAGGTAAATGAAGAGACTGACAGGTAAGTCTCTAAATTTACCTGTCACAGCACTCTGATTGGTTGGTTTGAAATCCACCAATCAGAGTGCTCTGTGTCATTTTACACAGAGTGGGAAAGTTCTTTGGAATTTTCCCATGCTGTGTAATTTGACTCATAGCACTCTGATTGGTGGATTAAGTAACCAATTAGAGAGTTATGAGTCAAATTACACAGCGTGGGAAAATTCCAAAGAACTTTCCCATGCTGTGTAAAATGACACAGAGCACTCTGATTGGTGAATTTCAAACCAACCAATCAGAGTGCTGTGACAGGTAAATGTAGAGACTTACCTGTCAGTCTCTTCATTTACCTGTCAGAGCACTCTGATTGGATGGCTTAAACCCACCAATCAGAGTGCTCTGATCCTAATTGCAGGGCGGGGCAAGGCATTATAAGCGTTCCCCCGCCCTGCGGAGCTCAGTCTGCGTGGAGCCCTCGCCGGCTGAAGATGGATTGTTGGTTTTTTTGCGCTCGTTTTTTTTTTTTTTTTACTGCGTCTGTTATTATGGATTTTTATTTGGTCTTTTTTGGGGCTGAAAAAATGAAAAAATAAGATTTTAGAAGAAAGAAAACATTGAATGGTAAGTTTTTTATTTTTACAGGTATTTAGTTAAAGGTCCCCCCTCATTATTTTTAGGGTGAGGGGGGTAGGTAGGAGTTTATTTTTTTGGGGAGGGGGGTGACTAGGGGTTTGGGGACCCCTAGTCACCTGGGGGAGGGGGGTTAAATTTGTATTTAGGGCCCCCACACGTCGCTTTGGGGTGGGGGCCCGGGGGGAGGACATTAGGTTCCCCCCCAATTTGTATTTAGGTTCCCCACCCACCACTCAGGGGTGGGAGCCAGGGGGGAGGATATAAGGTCCCCCCTTATTCTAGTTTAGAGCCCCCACCCACCGCTCAGGGGTGGGGGCCCGGGGGGAGGACATTAGGTTCCCGTCCAATTTGTATTTAGAGCCTCCACCCACCGCTCAGGACTGGGGACCTTTTTTTTTACAGTGAGCAGCCACAGACTGCTCACTGTTTAATAGACATGCCCCTACTCGCGGTATAGCAAGTAGGGGCAAAATTTACTAATACTAAGTAATCTTTACTTATTATTAGTAAATTTGGCTGAAAGACCAAAATAGGTCTTTCAGCCTTTTAGTAGCTAGCTCCCTAATACCGTGGGAATTAGGGAGTTATCTACTTATTCATTCCTGTCATTACATGACTGGCTAAGTAACTTACATTTTATATGAATGTGTGTTACTTGATTGTTGTAAGTGTTGCAAATGCTAACAGCTGAATCCTGGCTATGTTTGTATACTTTTTATTTGAAATTGTATACAGTGTAACATTCTTCTTCTTTCACTGGGTAAGTATATTAGTACTTAGGCAATACTGTGCTTCGGAACTTCGGCACTTTGACACCTCGGAACTTCGGCAACTTCAGAACTTCGGCACTTCAGCAATTCGGCACTTCCGCACTAATACATTTCGGAAATTCAGCAATTTCGGCACTTTGGCAATTCAGCTATTCGGACATTCGGAAGCACCCAAATGTCCGAATTACCCGAATTTTAATTCGGACCGAAACGAATTGCACATGTCTAATCCACAGATAAATAATGTATTTCTTTGGAATGACAGTGAAGGTAGGCATTATAAATGTATTTTTACTTTCCATCTACGTGGCTTAAACTCCTTTTGTATATAACTTTGACTTTGAATACTAATTCTCTATTCAGTCCATTGATGCACCCTTACAAGAAACACACTTCCTTGACTTTGACTACATCATATTTTGGAATAGTCTCCCTTTGGGTTTAGTAATTACTTTAGTAATAACACTGTTAGTAGAATTAAAGGTGTGGCAATTTTATTACCTTCTACATCCTTTAAAGTTTCAAGAGCCTTATGAGGATAAGGAAAGCAAACCTCCTAACAGTCCTGTTTTGGCAGCACTGTCCTTTTTCAGTTTCTTGGTGTCCCCAGATGTGGGACAACTGTCCCCTGACAGCACAGTGTGAAATTATAATAAAATGCTCTTGCTTTGTGCAGTGGACACAAGGACCATGCAGGGTGCGCTTCAGCATCGCTACCTTTATGGTCCAAAAGGCTAGAAGCCAGCCAGTCAGGCTACAGGTCCACCCCTTTCCCAGGGTGAACCGACTATTATGGGGGTCGCTAGTGACACGGTCAGCTGATACTGCAAGCCTGTATTCAATTTGATTCAGTAAAAAGTGTTTTTGTGTATCAACTGTGATGAAGATGAAATTCCTTTAAAGCTAAATCTGACATGAAGCATAAATGAAACGTAAATCTGACAATCTTTATACACAGAAAAAGGGGAACACTGACCATTAAAGTTTACAGTGGACATGCATCACTTTGACAACTGTCTGAAAAGCTTTGGCCTCACACTGCAGCCTAAAAAAAAAATAGGTAAATATGAATTATTATTTTTTTCATATACACCTGCTTCTTCTTTCTTATACTTTCCACACCCACTGCAGCAGGGATACTGACCTAACCAATCAGTGTCCTATCCCTAGGAATGCTGGAAAAGTGCATTGGGCATGCCTGACATATTTATACATGAGAAGTCTCTTTACCTTGCAACATCCTGACAGGGAGAGAAAAAAAGCGAGTTTAAGCAGTGTGATCATGCAGAGCAGGCTCCGTTGTTGGTTTCTCTCTCCTGCTGCTATTCAATGATGCTCTGTTTCTGCCATTAGTGGACTGGTCTAAAACTGAGATGTGAAGGTAAGATGGAGGGGGAGGGAGGCTAAAAAAAATCCCTTAGTTGAGAGGTGTGCCCAATAATGCAATCTAACTTAGTTTAAAGTAAGTTTACTACATAATTTTTTTCTTGCTTTATATTGGTTTGCATATTTTTTAAAAGTGAATCATTGATGGTTTTAAAAAAATATTGCCAAGTGATGCATGTCACATTAAAGGACCACTCTAGGCACCCAGACCACTTCAGTTTAATGAAGTGGTCTGGGTGCCAGGTCCCTCTAGGATTAACCCCTTTTTTTATAAACATAGCAGTTTCAGAGAAACTGCTATGTTTATAATAGGGTTAATCCAGCCTCCAACTCCTCTAGTGGCTGTCTCATTGACAGCCGCTAGAGGCGCTTGCGTGATTCTCACTGTGAAAATCACAGTGAGAACACGCAAGCGTCCATAGGAAAACATTGTAAATTGTAAATGCTTTCCTATGAGACCAACTGAATGCGCACGCAGCTCCTGCCGCGCGTGCACATTCAGCCGAAAGGGAGGAGAGGAGAGGATCGGAGGCGGAGAGCTCCCCGCCCGGTGCTGGAGAAAAGGTAAGTTTTAACCCTTTCCTCTCCCCAGAGCAAGGTGGGAGGGGGACCCTGAGGGTGGGGGCACCCTCAGGGCACTATAGTGCCAGGAAAACGAGTATGTTTTCCTGCCACTATAGTGGTCCATTAAGCATTGCAAAATATATGTGTGCTTTCACACAGGAGACAAAAACTAAAGTAAGTGAGTTTTAACATTTAACCTTAGTAATCTTTTCTGGAATTTTGGAGTGAAGTCACTTGAGGTTGTTAACATATAGCTCCCGTCCCATTCTTTTCTATGATAATTTGAACTCAACATGCACATGCTTCACAAACCACATACTTTGCCACTTCTCCTTTCTAGACCTGTTTCAGCTAATGTCGCTCTCATAAAAAATGAAATGTTGCAAAATGTTTTCTGAAAGTCTTCTAAGAAAAAAATGAGTCAACAAAAGTAAAAAGATAATATCAGAAGAAAACCAGTTTATATTCAGTTTATGAAATGGCTAATAGCAAGTAAAATGACTGACAGCAGGACAATAGCAGATTCCAGATATCATGTTCCCAGGGGTAAGATTTATGTAACCTTTGTGTTTGCAAATATTTATATGCATCACACAAACCAATGCGTCTTTTCTCTAGAATATTATTTGCATTGAAATCGTATCCAGGAGGAGTGTTGGTGTCTTTGTAGAAATCTTAATGTACCTTTAAATCCTTTCCTTACCTCCCTCGACATGTACTTTGCATGTATTCCTCATTAAAGGGACTCTGTAGGCATCTAGAACACTTCAAATCAATGAAGTGGTCTGGGTGTCATGCTAGTTTTTTAATCCTGCAACTAAACACATTGCTCATTATTAGATACAATAATGTTTACATTTAAGGATTAACATACCTCTTGTGGCGACCCTATATCCCCATTATAGGCCACACCTCTCTATTACAGTCAATGCCCCCACTACAGCTGCTAACCCCTTATTACTGCCCCTAATCCTCCACTACAGCTCCTGTCCTTCTATTACAGGCCTAACCACCATTACAGACCCAAACCTGCATTAAAGCCCCTAACTCCCCATTACAGCCCCTATTCCCTCACTACAACCCCCATCCCACAATTACAGCCCCTATCACCCCAACTACAGCCTCTATCTTTCCAGTACGGTCCCTCTCTTCCTACTACAAACATCCTATTCTATATTGGCTATTTTGGCCTAAATTTGCCATTTGGTATGCCGTTTGGTCTGATCAGCTGTCCCTTTCCTCCACAGTGCTCATTCCTACTCTTAACAATCTCTCTCATTAGCGTTTATCCCCATCGTTATCCAGTTTCTGTTTTTCCAACACTTGCAGACTCTTTGTTCATGATTTCACTGCTCACTGTATTCCACTGAGTCTCTCCAGATGGTTTATCTTTATTTCGATAGGTTTATTTACTAAAGTGAGAATTGTTGGAAATTCAAAGTGACTTTAATTCAAAGGACAAAAAAAACGTGAAACAGTCTCCAGATTTAGTTACATTGATCTTTGAAATTAACTTTTAATTAATTTTGAAGCTCCAGCAATTCTCTCTTCAGTGAATAACCCTGTCATATACTTTTGTCATTTTCTGTTCTTTTCCCTGTCTATTCATTAAACAGTGAGTTGAAATATAACTTTGGTATAAAGTTGTATAAAGTCACCATCTCAACTCATTTTTCAAATTACTGTTTAGAGAATAGACTCCTAATAGTCTATTTGCCTGTTCTTGTATAAGAGAGACAGGTCAAGACATGTAGTGGAAAATATCTGGGAAACTGAGAAGATATTTAGTAATCAGATACATAGACACAAAAGGAATAGAGATTCGGCTGTACATAATCTAGAACAAAAACAGAAAAAATACGTAGTGTAATACAGCTAGAAACAGGTTATAGTGCGCTGATATAATAATGCACTCACAAGATCCAAATGAATAATGCGCCAAAAAGGTGCCTGCCCCGGTAAACTTGGGCGGCTAAACGTCTCCACTCTCCACTGGAACTCCAAGCTGACCAAATTATGGAATGAGACTCCAATATAGGTAAGGTAAAATAAATATGCGGATTTATTGTAGAAAAAAGGCCATACACATTAGCCACATTAAATAAAATAAAATAAGATGAGGTCCTACGCGTTTCGTTCCTGTACAAAGGAACTTCCTCAGGGACCAAAAGCAAATAATACAATAATTAAAAACAATCAAGTACAAAAATGCATACAATATTCTCCCCCCCTATGAGTCTCTATAAATAGGGTTGAACCCTTAGTTCATAGGTGGATCCAGTGGGAGTTACCCATAATTCCATGATCACTTCCAGTTGTGGGGTATCCAGCGATCCTGTTCAGGTGTGGAGTAGGTTTTCCATCGGTCGTTTTTGGTGCAAAACTGTGGACCCGGAAACCGGAAGTAAAAGTCCGTTCGCACTTCCGCGTTCCACTAACCTGTGCGTTCCAGCTCAAAAATGAGAAACAGTTATCCATAGTGCCACCTAGAGGTCGCCCAGTATAAAATAATACTGGTACTGATCAGAAGTTTTAACAGGAACATATTATGGTAAACGATCCTCTAATTAAATCTAAATAATCAAGCCTATGAAACACATGAACCTTATTATTACTTCCCTATCACCATATAACTATATTTAAATACATGGAATTCTCATTTGCCTCCTTGCTGTTGCAGTAAAAAATAAATAAATATATTCCATAAATAATACCAGTATAACAAACTCTTTAAAGTGACGTTTGATATTTGACTAGATAAACCCAATAAACGGGTTATCTTGCAACTCAAATAATATTAAATGTGTACTTCAAAAAAATTAATAATAATCAGTGATATTATTATTATTATCAATGCCAAATTAAATAGGGTACTGTACATGTTTGATGTTAATCCATTTACAGATTTATTCAAATTTAAACCTTAATGTGAATAATATTTCCTAATTAGACGGGTTTTTTTTTGTTTGTTTTTTTAATTAAATGTATATGTGATATTGTATGTGAAATTAATTCATTTATACAAATATATTCCATAATTCTATAAGTTCACGTGTTTCATATGCTACAATGAATAGGTCATGCACTTCATTTGTAATATAAAATATTACGACCAGTATACCTTAGTGGTCTAATAATATCCATCTTTTTACATATCCTCAATAGAATTGTTCCTAGAGAATTTAAATAATGTAAATTCATCTAGAAATCCCATATTCAAAAGACAACCAGCTAGAAAATTTACAAATTGTTAAAGCCTCCAATACATACAAAATAATAATGATAATTAATAAAAAAGAAGAAAATCCTTTCTACAAAAGCACCGCTGTGGAACAAAAGAAAGAACTAATCAAGAAAACACATGAGATCTATATCATGATTAAGTCCTTTTGGATGAAGAGTCTGGAGTTTATGAATCCAGAATGTTTCGCGTTGCGCTAGTTTCTTCAATCTATCACCTCCCCTCCAATAAGGTAATACTCTTTCAATTCCCACACACTTAAAGTTAGAAAAAGAAAACAGGGGACAGGCATTACAGTGGGCAGGTACGGAGTGGGTCTCAAGCTTCTTTTTTATATTATTTAGATGTTCCATAAAGCGTATCTTCAGAATCCTCTTACTGCATCCTACATATTGCTTGCCACACGGACACTGCAGTAAATAAACAACAAAGTCCGTGTGGCAACCAATATCTAACTTAATGTCATACCTCTCCCCTGTGCTAAAGCTAGAGAAATAATTAGTTCTAGATACAAGACTAGTGGTACAAGCTTTACATGTGTTACATCCTCTAAAGGATCCTAATGTCTTAGAAATATTTTGATTTGTAGACTTTAAAGCATAGCTGGGGGCTAACATATTTTTGAATTTTTTGTTCTTTTTATAGATAACTTTGGGTTGTTGTGATAATGTTGTCCCCAAAACTGGGTCCTGTAGCAGAATTGGCCAGTATTGTTGTAAAATTTTTTGATTCTATTATGATCAGTGTTAAATTGTGTCAGAAAAGATGATATAAAGTTTTCATTAGAAGTTTTAATCTGGGGTTTATCACTCAATAGCTGATTCCTATTGATCTGTTTAGCCAGTCGGATCTCTTTTTCCAAGGAATTATTTTTATAACATTTCTCTATCAGTTTATTCTTAACATGTGTGGATTGGATGTTGAAATCCTGGCTGTCCGAGCAGTTGCGCCTTAAGCGTGTAAATTGGCTTTTTGCAATGCCCCTCAGCCAAGGTTTGTGATGGCAGCTACGTTGGTGAACGAACCCACTTCCATCAGTAGGTTTAAAAAAACACTTGGTTCTAATCTCCCCTCTGTCAAGGAACAAGGCGAGATCCAAAAAGTTGATCTCATCCTTATTCCAGACAGGGGAGAGTACCAAGTTGTACGAATTAGAATTGAGATAATTAACAAACTCCTGAAACAAAGAAAAATAATCTTTCCAAATGATAATAATGTCATCTATATATCGCCACCAGAGCACCAGGTTCTCCCTCCAGTCATGACCAGACCACACATATAGGTCCTCCCAACGTCTCATGTAGGTGTTGGCATAACTGGGGGCGAACCTGGTGCCCATTGTGCTCCCCATGGTCTGTAAATAAAATTCACCATTAAAATAAAAATAATTGTGTTTCAAAATAAAATTAACTGCAGTCAAAAGAAATTGTTGAAGATTTGCTGCTAAGTTTTTGTCTTGTGTCATACAGTGATTTAATGCTTCCACCCCCAGTTCATGATTAATAACTGTGTAAAGAGAGGTTACATCTAGCATAGCCCAACTATATTCAACACACCACTCAATGGATTCTAATTCTTGCAAAAAAGATTTAGTGTCCTTAATATAGGACAAAACTGCTTGAGCATAATGTTGCAAAAAAGAGTCCGCAAATGAAGACAGATTAGCAGTGAGTGAGTTTACACCGCAAATAATTGGACGTCCAGGGGGATTAGGTAATCTCTTGTGTGTTTTGGGAAGAAAGTAAAAAATAGGAATAACGAGATGTTTCTGAAATAAAAAATCTAAATTCTTTTGTGAGATAACATCATTGTTCTTGGCCTCTTCTAAAAAAAATTCAAGCTTTTGCTTAAATTGTAAAGTAGGGTCATTATTAAGGATGATATACGTTTCTCTATCTCCCAGAATATTGGAGGCTTCCTCCAAATAGTAAGCAGTGGTCATGAGGACAATCCCCCCCCCCTGTATCCGCCTCTTTGATGACGATGTCATCTCTTTTCATTAATTTCTTTAAAACACTATTCTCCCTTTGTGTAAGGTTATAATCACGTGTTTTATGTTTTGTCATAAGAGTCATAAGAGTGTGAAAATCCCGTTCAACCATACATTCAAATGTCTCTAGAAAGGGTCCCTTGCTTTGAACAGGAAAAAAATGTGACTTGGGTTTAAACCTATGATGATTATGTTTCTGTCATTTATACCAACATCAGAGCTTGAATAAGAAGGATTTAATAAGAAATGTCTTTTGACCGTCATAGAACGTATGTATTTTTTGAGGTCGATATATATATTAAAGTCATTAGCAGTCTGATTAGGGGCGAATTTCATTCCTTTGGAGAGTAAGTTGATCTCCTCCTCAGACAATGGAATATCTGTCAAGTTAAAAATACCTTTCTCTCTTTCTTTTTGTCTAAGGTTACAGGGTTTATAGGAGATCCCACCTAGTCCTCTGTTCTCACCCTTTTTGAAGGGGTATCTTGTTGTAGAGCAGAGAACCTGTTTGGGTGTTCCCAAAGATCCGCCCTGGGCTGAAAATAATTTGTAATAGTTTCAGGCATCCTGAAAATTTTGTTCCCTTTCATTAGATTGTGAATGATTACCCCAATTGTTTGCATAATTCCTAATGTTCTGGGTGCGAAATTTCACAACCCCATTTCTTTCTGGAGATAACCTCCCAGAAAGTTGTTGTGAAGATTTCTCCTTAGGAGATGCTCTAAATCTTCGATTAGTTGTGCCCTGATGAGGGGGGTGAGGGTCTCTTGAACCAGTACTGTAACCGCTGGTGGTTCCCTTATTTACCACTATAATGTCTTAAAGCATAGAACTTAGTAGGGCTAACCATACAGATATCTTAGCCATAATTTTATATAGTGTAAGAGATCCTCTATTTAACATATATAAATAATTGAGAATACAATGTAAAATAAGGATTGTCTTGGAAGCAAGATTATCTTTTGGATATTTATTATATAAAAATATAAAATCCATTATAGCAGAGTTTATAAGATTAAATGCTTGCAAATATCATTAATAGGTTAACATACCCTTCTGAACATGTCATCATGTCAGCCTCTCTGTCATTTTAAGATGGAGCAGCGTCTGTCTCCAAGTCTCTCCTCTGTATCTTAACATTTAAAAGTACACCTATTTATACCTTAGGTGTCTCCATTTTAGGTTACAGTAGTTCAAATATGAAAAAGTAACACTTCTTTTACTTTATTCAATTTAGGACCTCCCTTAACTTGGCAAACATACAAGGCCATAACTAAAGGGTGCATACGTCATGGAAATTTTCCTTACTTAGTTCAAGATGGCATCTTAAAGTCTGAATAGGTTATCTGTTGTTTATACTAAGTCGTAAGTGTACAGTCGCGGGAGATTCCCGGATTTGGGGAAGTTCCATTAACTTGGGGTTACCACAGTATATTGTGTACTGCAAGTGTCGTAGAATAGCCTTGAAGCTTGTTTATACATTATTGTTATTGTAATTCGTCTGGGACAAAATGGCGCAAACATATTATGCACTGATGTTATTGCTTAAAGAAACAGTTATGAAAAACAATATGTTCCATTTCTAACACCTTGTCAGTTTGCAATATCTCTTAAAAACAAAGTACACAGTTTAAGAAATACAACATTTCATTCTAAAACTTGTAATATTTGCATTTGCCCGTAACACCCTCTCCATTAAACTGTGGGCATTGTAGCGCATTTCTTCCTTAAATTAGTAAACCAAAGTTCTCCAACTGTCTTTAGGTTTTTTATGCTCCCAGCATCTTAGATCATTGTTGTAACAGTAAAACATCCGTAGTGTGATCTTTGCATGTAAAGGTGGTTGATTAAAATGAGCAAAGCTTTTGTCTGGGAAAGAATTGAAAAGAACACCAAGTTCAAGAGTAATATATTCTTGGATAGATCCAGATATGAATTGTAATCCAAAGTTAAAAGTAGTAATTGTATTTGTAATCCAAAGTCTTTAAAGGCCTGTAGAAGTTTACATTTTTTAGATACATTGCTGGAGGTTGTGTTTGTAGAATACCCGGGTATTTGTTGTAGAGTATAGGTTGTAGAGTCCAGCTTTCCAAGTATTTGGCTAGAATTGGTCGCAGATATTGAATCCGCATAATCTGTTATCACCGTGGTGATGGCGTTGGTATTTGACTTTGTCTTTTGTCTTTGCTTTTTATTTTGTTTGTTTTTTCCATGAAACATTTTTACACTGTTTATGATGTGTATAGATTGGATACTCTCCGATATTCTTTTACGGAATAAATTAATTGACATAATTTCCAAGACATTGTCTTAAGTGACATGGATCCCATTATAGTAAATGTTATGTTGATACAGCAATCGAAGTGGATGCTCAGGAACGCCACTTTTTGCTGTATTGGAATCTTTGTAACATCTCAGTGATAGACATCTCACTGACATCAGGTGCTGTTGTGCTAAAAATGTTACAGGTAAAATCTGTGGAAAAATCTTTACATTTGTTATACTTTGTATAATAATGATAGATGAAATAGTAACATAGTTAATCTTTCTAGTGTTTTGTATTAGAGATAAACACCCCTGTATATGATTTAGATATATAAGGATAATTTGAAGCAGCAAAGTATTTACCGCCTTTGTTCACAATGGTATGTAAAATTACATTCTCTTTAAATGTAAAAAATACTCCTTTATTCAAAATCTCTCAATATATTTAGAATAGTTGCTAATTGGAAATATGACGTTAATTATCTTTCTTTGACCTGTTAGGGAGAAGACTACTTATTCCCTAGTTATTATTAGTAAATATAATAACTACAGTTATTAGTGGCTTATACCAGAAACCCCTAAATATTGTCTTAGAAAACATTTTTTTTTTTTTAAAACCAAGATCGGACAGCCATTGTGGAAAGTTACATTTGTGAGATTGGATGCTTAACAATGTGAATCTTAATTGTTTAAGTATATTTTTCAGTGGCTGTTGGATGTAGCTTAAGATAATTAGAATGTATTATTATTTCTAAAAGTGAGTTAAGAAAGCACTCCGATACAATATTGAATGTATTTATATTTTAACTCTACCTTTGTATAAGTGGTTTTATGTACCTTTAACCATCACAAACCAAATAAAATTTTCTTGGTATTTGAAAAACTGATAAAATATTTGATTACGTGTCTTTTAATGTATATACATAGAGTGGTATGGATGTTGAATTTATATCTTTGACATCTTTTCACAAGTTTGCAATAGGTGACCTAACTTATCAATTTCCAAAATAATCATGTATATCACCTGGATGGGTTAATCCATAATACTCTTTTACTTTCCCTTGACTGGACTTAGCTCTGGCAGACTGAATATTTTTATCATTATAATTAAACTTTATGATAATTGAAGTAAAGTTTCTGCCTGTCTTTCAGTTCAATTTTAGCTGTTGAAGTATTTCACTTATATTAAGTGATTATACCACTCTGCAAACTTAAACGAATATAGAATAGTTTCTGATTTAATAAAAACAATTTTTACATTGTCTTCTAAAGTTTAAACATTAATTATTATTGCAGTTGTTATTGCAATCATATGATCTTTAACTATCATGATTCAATTATTTATAAGGGTAATTAGCTGTTATGCTCTTATACTTTATGTCTAATATATTTGTTTGTAGGCCAGACTGCAGCTGCATATGGCATTTTAGCAATAATCTTCAATTGCGTTTCAGATATTCACAAAGTCTATCCACCTTTGTAATTAACACATTATGTGTTTATTTTATACCATTAATTATAGTATCTGTATTATATTACACATTGTCACTGACACATTTCTGATACAGGGAAAAAATAGCATGATTGCTTTAGTCATTATAATTTTCGGTCCATGCACCACATTCTTGGAAGTCCAGAATATAGCAAGAATCCATTGTCGTTTGATTCTATGGAGCCATTTAACGTTTTGATTGGTATAGTTATACCAAAAGAGCAAGGAGTACGACGGTAGATCACATCTGCAACAGAACTATTACAGATTCCTTGTTGTATCAATGTCTCTGTGTTTATGTTTACAGGAGTTCCTTGCTTTGCAGGTATGTACATAATATGTACAGTTTAAGAAAAGCTGCAAATCGTGCTTTAGTACAAGTGTCCCATGATGTCAAGTTTCTGATAGATTTTGTTGGTCTTTTTATATTGCATTCTCTTGGCAGGGCATCTGCTCTTAGTAAGCCGGTATTGTTATTATTTATTATTTGCATCAAGGTTTCTTTCGTTAATTGATGTGTTTCTACCAAATTCAAATTCATATGCCACCAAATGTCATTGTAAAGTTCATTGTTACAGAATATTGTTCCAGGATGGTTTTTCACTCCAATAGGAAATCTATATTCCTCTTCTTCTGCTCCTTCCTATAAACCACTTTTTCTGAGTTGTAGGCAACAATTTGTGTTGTACTGTGAGGTGCTTTGATAGTCTATCAGGTTTTCTCAGTACCATGTTCCATCTTGAAAAACAGCTGGGTGTTGACAGTTATCAGCCTTTATTTCTTTTTCCGGTCATCTTCTGTCTGGATACATAATTGCAATGTCCAGAATTAGCATAGCACTTCTTTTCAGCATAAGAAGGCTGTTTGCGGTAGTCACTCAATGATAAACTATATGGCAAAGTCTTTTCTTAATCACCTTCATAGGTGCATCCAAAGTCTTTCACAAGCATCTGTCTCGTCTTTTTCTGTTTTCAGCATGCTTTGTCATCATTGTTGAGTCCATTATTAGGATTTGTATTAGTCCAATCACATCTTTCTCATGTATAATCGGTTTTTGGAATGATCTCAATAGGTTCCTTGTGAAATACCAGTGTAGGTCACATTAGCCATCATTTCACTGTGAGCTATGTCTCTCCTTTTGAGCTAGTTCTTGGAGGTAGTCCTCACGATCACAGAACTTGTATAGTGTACAGTCCAATTCAGTCCAGGTGCTTCCTGCTTGTTAACATAATCCCAATGCAGTTTTAAAATGACAGCTAGGGTTGATGTTATGATAATGCTGCAGATTGTAAGAAGGAGACACCATAACCAATTTTCTAGCATCCTTTTGCTTCTATCTTTGCATTTCTTTCTTACTGTATAAGATAATTCAGGTTCAGTCTGTTTTCTCCAGAGTCTTTCTTATAATGATGTTGATGATTCATTTTTCGTACATTCCATATTAACTGTGAATGTATCACGTCTGTCTGTTCATCCTTCTCCTTTATATTTGCAGGTTCAGATGTCAGATCATGAGTCAGTCTGTTACGTGGCTATGATTCTGGTGGCTTTTCTGTCGTCCTCTGTTTGTTTTATCTTGTCATCTTTAACAGCATCCATTGTATCAGTCAGTGGTTCTGTGAACGTCCTGGAAGTATTTAGCAGGTTGTAAAATATCAAAACTTACTGTTCTCTGTTGGCTCTGATTGTTCTCTGTAGTAAAAGTTATCTGAGTCACCCTCTCCAGGACAAGCTGGCCAACAGAAGGAAATAGGTGGTGGTGCAAGGCGAGGTGGGCTGGAAAAAAAAAATTCCCTAAATTTCTCTAATAGAACCAATGGTTCTAAGCTCTCCCTGGTGTAGAAATATATTTGTCAGTGAAAAACATGTAACATTTCATATGGTGTCTCACCATTTATATCATCAGGTATGTTGTGAATGCTCATCTGTACCATAGGAATAAATAGATACCACTGTGTGGGGCAAGCAACTAGTAACTTGGTTAATAATCATTTAACCTCAGCATTTTCCCAGACCACAACCCCACTTCTTTGGGGGTGGTTGGGGCACTGAAATCCCAAAGTAACCCAAATGTGGTTGCCCAGTTTTAGGTTTCCTTTGCAGTAACTGCAGGACCACCATCCAAATGGATGGTCCTGGGATTATCAAATGCATACTAAGGAAGTGAGACTAGAAAACGTGGCATCAGAGGTTGCACTTCGCACAGGATATATCCAAGTAAACCTGGTACATGCATCAACACATACAAAAACATATTTATAACCATGAGATGTTGGCACACTTCCAATATATAGTAATTCAAAAAGTATGTTAGATATTAATATTTCAATAAATAGTACATCAGTAATGTGGCAATAAGCAAATGCTTATGATTACTAAACACATGAATTACAGTATTTCCCATATTGTGACCATCAGTATTCCTTTTCAGGAGTCAGAAGTACATTACCTCTCTCTATGAGAGCTTGTCCTAGCCATGAAAAAGCTTTTAGGGCAAGTCCATCTTTCCTCTATAGGAAGAACAACCAACATATTACCTTCAATGGTTATGTAATTAACCCCTGTAAACGATAGGAGTATTTATGCGGATACCAGGTGGATAAGGTCTGGATATCCTTGCAAGCATAAACTCTGCATCATGACAGAGAGATAGGGTATGCGATGTGATCCAGTGACCACAGAAAAGCGTTGGTAGACACATTGCATCAAAGTGCCTGTTAATGACCAACTACATGAGGAGAGGGACCATGCTTTGTTATAAGCATGTCCATACACATATTACAATGCCAGGCTTTCAATTTGTTACCACAAAGCAAAATGCAATTGTGGATATAAACTCACGACATATCGTAAGAAAAACTGTTTGAACACCAGACTGAGATTCGAGATCAGTGAACAGTGGACCAAAATAGATAAATGAAATCCTATCAATTAATATACTTTCTTTATATTACTTTATCCTCTGTATTAACTATGAAATATTAAAGTTAAAAACAATAACATTTAAAAGCCAACTTTTAGTGTGTATAGGAATTACAAGGCCGTTCATAATGTGAGATAAAGAACAGCTTTTTAAAACCGAATAGTCTGTGAACACAAGATGACCTTGCGCTGAAAACTCACTTGCAGGGGAAAAATAAACATTTTTTCTTTTTCTTTAGTAAATTAATTAAAATATGAGGAAAAAATATGAGCTAGTTAGCATATATTATATAAAATACATGCTGCATTGTACTGCACTGAATTTATTTAAAAGCCATGTCTTTCTCTTTATGGCTGTATGTAATAATGTTGTTCATAATTTGGAATATAAAAAAAACGACTTCTCAATTCCTTGGAATGTTTACATGTCTCTGTATCTCCGCAACCTTGGCTGGAAATTCCAGACTGAAAAAATAGTTATGCTGTTATAATTCCTGATTTTTAATCAACAGCTAGCGTAACTGACAATATGGAAAATATCACCGTTTTATAAAACTTTTCATATATAGTGGACATTAGAATCCAGAACGCAGTAATGCAATAATTAAAAATCCTGTCTGTCTGCTGCATGAATGTTTTCATTAAGTCATAATGCAATTTTCTTTGCATTCTTGGAATAAGACTTCAAATTTCATCGCTCTGTCTTATCACTTTTCTTTTGACAACATTTTGCATTAATCTTTTTACTGCGCATGCATACTAAGCAGCTACAAAGAGAACATATCCCCCTGTCTGCAATCCACTGTCCTGCAACTAACGGGCCATGCTATGCTGGTGTATTAGGCATTTGTTCTATTATGATATTAGTTAAGATCCACAATTTCAGCATTGTATGCTAATTACATTGTACCTGGCACCTGAACTCACAGTGCCTTGTTCACATTAAAATCATCTCTAATGATGAAGATCTCTCTCTGAGTCTGGGCTACAATAGCTCAATAGATTCTTGATATTTCAAGACTTGTGCCATGACAAAGTATTGTGTCTTCTCTTACGTATAAGAGGTTACCTAGGTATTTATTTTATATTTAAAGCTTCCAAGTACAAAGTCCCTTCGTGGTCGCCAATTGTAACCGTGTGTGGTTCCCTTATTTACCACTATAATGTCTTAAAGCATAGAACTTAGTAGGGCTAACCATACAGATATCTTAGCCATAATTTTATATAGTGTAAGAGATCCTCTATTTAACATATATAAATAATTGAGAATACAATATAAAATAAGGATTGTCTTGGAAGCAAGATTGTCTTTTGGATATTTATTATATAAAAATATAAATATAAAATCCATTATAGCAGAGTTTATAAGATTAAATTACATGCTTGCAAATATCATTAATAGGTTAACATACCCTTCTGAACATGTCATCATGTCAGCCTCTCTGTCATTTTAAGATGGAGCAGCGTCTGTCTCCAAGTCTCTCCTCTGTGTCTTAACATTTAAAAGTACACCTATTTATACCTTAGGTGTCTCCATTTTAGGTTACAGTAGTTCAAATATGAAAAAGTAACACTTCTTTTACTTTATTCAATTTAGGACCTCCCTTAACTTGGCAAACATACAAGGCCATAACTAAAGGGTGTATACGTCATGGAAATTTTCCTGACTTAGTTCAAGATGGCATCTTAAAGTCTGAATAGGTTATCTGTTGTTTATACTAAGTCGTAAGTGTACAGTCGTGGGAGATTCCCGGATTTGGGGAAGTTCCATTAACTTGGGGTTACCACAGTATATTGTGTACTGCAAGTGTCGTAGTATAGCCTTGAAGCTTGTTTATGCATTATTGTTATTGTAATTCGTCTGGGACAAAATGGCGCAAACATATTATGCACTGAGGTTATTGCTTAAAGAAACAGTTATAAAAACAATATGTTCCATTTCTAACACCTTGTCAGTTTGCAATATCTCTTAAAGACAAAGTACACAGTTTAAGAAATACAACATTTCATTCTAAAACTTGTAATATTTGCATTTGCCCGTAACAGTACATTCTCCTATTGGTGTCCTAGACCTTCCCCTATTATAGGGGACTCTAGATCTAATACCTCTGTTTGAAGTGGAACGTATTTTTTTCCGAGATAGTCTGTTTAAAGTGGAAAAAATATTCAATTTTTTATCTCCCTTATCTCTGTTTAATAATTAATTGAATGAGCTGGAATGAGCAATTTGTAAGAATCTCATCCCACTCTTGTAGAAATGAAGGGTCATCTAACCCAAAGGCTGGTGTCTTATCTATTCTAAGGCCACGGGGTATTAAACCTTCTTTTAGATAGTTATCCAAAAAAGCAACCTCCCACCACTTTTTTGTTTCCATACTCAATAGTTTTTCTTTTTTTCTGAAATACTCATCTAGCCCTTTAAAGGGCTGTGGTTTTTCCCACTCATGAAATAATGCTTCAAACTTTTTTTTACGATTTTGATGTAGGTTTGACAAAAAGTTAACAAGATGGATATTATTAGACCACTAAGGTATACTGGTCGTAATATTTTATATTACAAATGAAGTGCATGACCTATTCATTGTAGCATATGAAACACGTGAACTTATAGAATCATGGAATATATTTGTATAAATGAATTAATTTCACATACAATATCACATATACATTTAATTTAAAAAAAACAAAAACAAAAAAAAAGTCTAATTAGGAAATATTATTCACATTAAGGTTTAAATTTGAATAAATATGTAAATGGATTAACATCAAACATGTACAGTACCCTATTTAATCCCTTAAGGACAGAGCCAAATGTACACGTTGTGAACAAAACAAAATGTAAACAAAACCTGGCATTTGCGCTACATGTCTGTCCAACCGTAATTCACCTCTTTCATAGTAAATGCACCCACCCTTATTATATATCATTTTATTCAGGGGAAACAGGGCTTTCATTTAATATCAAATATTTAGCTATGAAACATAATTTAATATGAAAAAATGGGAGAAAATAAGATTTTTTAAAAATTTTTTTAGTTCTACATGACATTTTAACGGTCAATGTCATAATACTGTTTGCTTTTACTGCAATAAAATACACATATTTGTATTCAGCAAAGTCTCACGTGTAAAACAGTACCCCCTATGTACAGGTTTTATGGCGTTTTGGGAAGTTACAGGGTCAAATATAGCACGTTACATTTGAAATTGAAATTCGCCAGATTGGTTACGTTGCCTTTGAGACTGTATAGTAGCCCAGGAATGAAATTTACACCCATAATGGCATACCATTTGCAATAGTAGACAACCCAAGGTATTGCAAATGGGGTATGTACAGTCTTTTTTAGTAGCCATTTGGTCACAAACACTGGCCAAAGTTAGCGTTAGTATTTGTTTGTGTGTGAAAAATGCAAAAAACGCCAATTTTGGCCAGTGTTTGTGACTAAGTGGCTACTAAAAAAGACTGGACATACCCTGTTTGCAATACCTTGGGTTGTCTACTATTGCAAATGGTATGCCATCATAGGGGTAATTTTCATTCTTGGGCTACCATAGGGTCTCAAAGGCAACGTAACCAATCTGGCGAATTTTAATGTGAAAAAAATGAAACACAAGCCTTATATTTGACGCTGTAACTTTTGAAAACACCATAAAACCTGTACATGAGGGGTACTGTTGTACTCGGGAGACTTCGCTGAACACAAATATTTGTGTTTCAAAACAGTAAAAAGTATCACAGCAATAATATTGTCCGTGTAATGCTGTTTGTGCGTGAAAAATGCAAAAAACTCACTTTTACTGGCGATATCATCGTTGTAATACATTTTACTGTTTTGAAACACTAATATTTGTGTTCAGCGAAGTCTCCCGAGTAGAACAGTACCCCCCATGTACAGGTTTTATGGTGTCTTGGAAAGTTATAGGGTTAAATATAGTGCTAGCAAATTAAATTCCCTTTACTTTCGGCATGGGTTGTCAGGCAGGTCCGCTAATTGTAATTAATTAAGATACCTAATTATGTAAAAATATTACATAAATATATATGTAGAATTAATATATGTATATATATACGTATGTGTATATATATGTATATATCTATATAATTTTTTAAAATATTTTTATTTATATATAAGTATATATATAGTGATATATACGTATATATTTATGTATATAGATATATATATTATTTGTTCTACGTGTATTTTGATATATATATATATATATATATTAATTTCACAATACAGTTAGAACGAAATAACACACATCTATATATTTTTTAATTATTTATTTTTAATTATTTTTTAATTTTATTTTTTAACGTATTTACATTTTTATTTTTTTATATTATATATAAATATATATATAACAATAATTATATATATATATATATAATCAGTATCAGTCTACGTGTAATTTGATATTAATATATATATATATAATTATATATATATTATTAGTAAAATACATCTAGACGGTGTACGTGTGTGTATGTGTATGTGTATATATATACTTAGATCATATATATGATATTTATATGATCTAAGTATATATTATTATTTTTTTTACACTATTTATTTTACTTTTATTTTCAGCCAGCAGGGGGACCACCTGTCATTACAGGCAGCCCCCCTGCTGGCAATGCTGCAGCCAGCTACCCCTGGCTGGGGGGCTTCGAGGAGGACGGACGTGCCGCGGGGGTCTCCCTGGGAGTCCCCCCCCACCGCGATCGTCGGCGTGGGATCGCCGGCGACCGGGTAAGTACCGAAAGACCGGAGGGCGTACTATTACGCCCGGCGGCGTTTAGAGCCGCTTAGAATAGGGCGTAATAGTACGCCCTCCGGTCTGAAGGGGTTAATTTGGCATTGATAATAATAATAATATCACTGATTATTATAAATTTTTTTGGAGTACACATTTAATATTATTATTTGAGTTGCAAGATAACCCATTTATTGGGTTTATCTACAGGGAGTGCAGAATTATTAGGCAAGTTGTATTTTTGAGGATTAATTTTATTATTGAACAACAACCATGTTCTCAATGAACCCAGAAAACTCATTAATATCAAAGCTGAATATTTTTGGAAGTAGTTTTTAGTTTGTTTTTAGTTATAGCTATGTTAGGGGGATATCTGTGTGTGCAGGTGACTATTACTGTGCATAATTATTAGGCAACTTAACAAAAAACAAATATATACCCATTTCAATTATTTATTATTACCAGTGAAACCAATATAACATCTCAACATTCACAAATATACATTTCTGACATTCAAAAACAAAACAAAAACAAATCAGTGACCAATATAGCCACCTTTCTTTGCAAGGACACTCAAAAGCCTGCCATCCATGGATTCTGTCAGTGTTTTGATCTGTTCACCATCAACATTGCGTGCAGCAGCAACCACAGCCTCCCAGACACTGTTCAGAGAGGTGTACTGTTTTCCCTCCTTGTAAATCTCACATTTGATGATGGACCACAGGTTCTCAATGGGGTTCAGATCAGGTGAACAAGGAGGCCATGTCATTAGATTTTCTTCTTTTATACCCTTTCTTGCCAGCCACGCTGTGGAGTACTTGGACGCGTGTGATGGAGCATTGTCCTGCATGAAAATCATGTTTTTCTTGAAGGATGCAGACTTCTTCCTGTACCACTGCTTGAAGAAGGTGTCTTCCAGGAACTGGCAGTAGGACTGGGAGTTGAGCTTGACTCCATCCTCAACCCGAAAAGGCCCCACAAGCTCATCTTTGATGATACCAGCCCAAACCAGTACTCCACCTCCACCTTGCTGGCGTCTGAGTCGGACTGGAGCTCTCTGCCCTTTACCAATCCAGCCACGGGCCCATCCATCTGGCCCATCAAGACTCACTCTCATTTCATCAGTCCATAAAACCTTAGAAAAATCAGTCTTGAGATATTTCTTGGCCCAGTCTTGACGTTTCAGCTTGTGTGTCTTGTTCAGTGGTGGTCGTCTTTCAGCCTTTCTTACCTTGGCCATGTCTCTGAGTATTGCACACCTTGTGCTTTTGGGCACTCCAGTGATGTTGCAGCTCTGAAATATGGCCAAACTGGTGGCAAGTGGCATCGTGGCAGCTGCACGCTTGACTTTTCTCAGTTCATGGGCAGTTATTTTGCGCCTTGGTTTTTCCACACGCTTCTTGCGACCCTGTTGACTATTTTGAATGAAACGCTTGATTGTTCGATGATCACGCTTCAGAAGCTTTGCAATTTTAAGAGTGCTGCATCCCTCTGCAAGATATCTCACTATTTTTGACTTTTCTGAGCCTGTCAAGTCCTTCTTTTGACCCATTTTGCCAAAGGAAAGAAAGTTGCCTAATAATTATGCACACCTGATATAGGGTGTTGATGTCATTAGACCACACCCCTTCTCATTACAGAGATGCACATCACCTAATATGCTTAATTGGTAGTAGGCTTTCGAGCCTATACAGCTTGGAGTAAGACAACATGCATAAAGAGGATGATGTGGTCAAAATACTCATTTGCCTAATAATTCTGCACTCCCTGTAGTCAAATATCAAACGTCACTTTAAAGAGTTTGTTATACTGGTATTATTTATGGAATACATTTATTTATTTTTTACTGCAACAGCAAGGAGGCAAATGAGAATTCCATGTATTTAAATATAGTTATATGGTGATAGGGAAGTAATAATAAGGTTCATGTGTTTCATAGGCTTTATTATTTATATTTAATTAGAGGATCGTTTACCATAATATGTTCCTGTTAAGACTTCTGATCAGTACCAGTATTATTTTATACTGGGCGACCTCTAGGTGGCACTATGGATAACTGTTTCTCATTTTTGAGCTGGAACGCACAGGTTAGTGGAACGCGGAAGTGCGAACGGACTTTTACTTCCGGTTTCCGGGTCCACAGTTTTGCACCAAAAACGACCGATGGAACACCTACTCCACACCTGAACAGGATCGCTGGATACCCCACAACTGGAAGTGATCATGGAATTATGGGTAACTCCCACTGGATCCACCTATGAACTAAGGGTTCAACCCTATTTATAGAGACTCATTGGGGGGGAGAATATTGTATGCATTTTTGTACTTGATTGTTTTTAATTATTGTATTATTTGCTTTTGGTCCCTGAGGAAGTTCCTTTGTACAGGAACGAAACGCGTAGGACCTCATCTTATTTTATTTTATTTAATGTGGCTAATGTGTATGGCCTTTTTTCTACAATAAATCCGCATATTTATTTTACCTTACCTATATTGGAGTCTCATTCCATAATTTGGTCCGCTTGGAGTTCCAGTGGAGAGTGGAGACGTTTAGCCGCCCAAGTTTACCGGGGCAGGCACCTTTTTGGCGCATTATTCATTTTAATCTTGTGAGTGCATTATTATATCAGCGCACTATAACCTGTTTCTAACTGTATTACACTACGTATTTTTTCTGTTTTTGTGTCTATGTATATGTTGTAAAAGGTCAGGAACTGGGCCACGACCTTGAGAGGCTGTTGTAACTTTATCAGATAAGTATATTTGGATACCATTATACAATTTGAGGTATCATTTCTATACATATTGTTTTTTTCTTTGTGCATTTAGTAATCAGAGATAGTTTGGGGAGAAATTTAGGGAGCAGAGATGAACTGGTGAGACTGGAAAGACATTTAGGGAAAGAATAGAAACTGGTAAGATATTTAGGGAAAGGGAAAGTATAGAGAGATCATTGAGATATTTAGGAACAGAGACAGACTAGGAGAACATTTACAAGAGACACAGTGAGCAGACATTTAGGAAAAGAAAGAGACTACCCAATATACACACAAATTCAGCACACACATCAAATTCAGCACACCCACTGTCGATCCAAACACACACATTGCCAATACATACATTGATACAAACGTACTGCTTAATACATAAATCCATACACCCTATGGAGGACTAGGCCTCCCCAACCTCACACATTATCTACACGCCGCCCACCTCACACAAATCCAACACTGGCACCTTCCCACCCGCTCACAAGAGGTGGGTAGACCTAGAGCACCTCATCTTTGGTCGGGACCACCCCTCTCAATACATGTGGATCCCAAAACAGCATAGGCCACTGCCACCTCCCACCTCCCCAACGATCACCCATTCCTTGGACCTCTGGGATCGCCTAAGCACCAAATTCGACTTATCTACTGGCCTATCACCCCTCACCCCAATCCTCCACAATAAAATGTTTCCACCTGGTCTTACACCAAAGCACTACGCCCACTTTGAAGACAGAGAAATAGTTAGACTAGGACACCTTTACCCCAATGGTAAGCTCCTACAATACGCAGATGTTCCCAACTCGGAATCATTAACTACCTATGACTACTTTCGATACCTCCAACTCCGTAGCTTTGCAGCAACAGACACGGTTCGCATGGCAGCCACCTCGACCCTGACAGGGTTCGAGAGGGACACTCTCCACTCCCCGGCCAGAAAGAGCCAAATATCAAACCTCTACACAGCCCTAACCACACATCACACCCAAATAGCACTACCATACATCGCAGCATGGGAGAGAGACTTGGGGCCCCCTGAGGACCCCACCGACTGGGCAGACATCTGGACTTCCACCAAATCCATCTCAACCTGCGTAACCCATAAGGAACAAGCCTACAAAATGCTCTTTTGGTGGTATCTCACCCCTCTCCGCCTAAAGGCAATGCAACAACTTCCCAACAACCTATGTTGGAAACTGTGCGGTGATACTGGCATGTTTCTCCACTGCTGGTGGACCTGCCCCAAAGTCGCACCCCTATGGACAACGATAACCACACTCTTAACCAGAATACTTAACAAACCAGTACCCCTAGACCCTTGGGCCCTCCTACTCTCCAAACCCATCGACATCTTCACCCGCAACGAAAACATACTCATTGCCAGAATAGCCCTAGCCACCCGAAGAGCAATAGCAGAAACATGGTCCACACCACGCATCCCTACCCAACTGCAAATACACACTAAAATAACTGATAGCATAAACATGGACAAGCTGACCGCACAAATACATGACACCCCCAAATCATTCCGTAAAGTGTGGGACCCATGGTTGGAAGGAAACAGTACCCTCCCGTGGTGATCCACGACAATCCCACTGACCAACACCATCCCCGCCAAACCACAACATGATGCAACTCTGAAGCTCGCCCCCCTACCGCCCTTAACCTACCCTATTCCACAAAGGGCCCCAGGGGGTAACCAAGAGGGCAGCACCACCCCACCTTTCCCTCCCACAATACCCCCCACCCAAGCCCCCCACACACCTACCTTACCTGCCCTACCTCCCCTTCGATCAGTGAAACCAACCCACCCACAGGGCTCTGCTGATTCTGCCTCTCACAACAAATCCACTTAAGACAACAACCCCTAAACCAGCCAACCCCCCCCACAGACTCGGACTAACAACCCTGGCACAGCAGATTCACAAGTTATACCTCTTCCCTCAGTCATAACAGGCAACAAAACAGACCACTGCCCAACCTGAGACCGCACAAGACACCGCCACACAGCGGTCCACGACAGAAGGTATAACACGCGCTATCGGAGACGAAAGTGCCAGACCCACCCGAAGACAACCCAATGTTAACCCCCACTGTTCTTACCCAACTAACCAATTACTTTTTTCTTTAAGAATGTTTACTTGAACTATGAAAATGAAAAATAAAGAATTATTATAAAAAAAAAAAAAAATCCATACAGGCACGCTACCTAATACATACATCTACACACACACATTGCCTAATGCATATATCTATACACACACACACATACTTACTGCTCAATACATAAATCCCCCCCCCCATGCGCGCCATTATTTATTTAACCCCCCAGCCTCCTTTCCTTTAGGTTCTCCCTATCCCTGGGGCTGCCGGTCGGTCAGGTGGGCGGTCGGGCGGCGCTGGCGAGGGAGCACTTTCCTCTGAACTGTCTGCTCAGCTTCCTCGCGCACCTTATTCCGGCTCCCAGCATCACTCTGCGGCGTGCGAAGGAGCTGAGCAGACAGCTCAGGGGAAAGTGCTCCCTCGCCAGCGCTGCCCGACCGCCCGACTTGTCAGTTCGCCGCAAGGCTAACAAGGCATTTGCCCTGGGCATTTGGGGGCGGCTTTTTTCTCTTTCGCTTGTATACTCCACCTGTTTAATTATTTCAAATGGGGAAAATGGATTTTGTTGTAGACGGTGGAGTTACCTTTCACCACGTGTGGTTCCAGATTCCCCAGAGATCTGTCCCCTCGGATGCCTCTGTATTTCTGCTTTCCAAACCTCTTGAAGGTTTTAGTTTTCACAAGTAGAATCATGCTCGCAGCCTGCAGCGCCCTCGCCCAGTTTTGGTTGAATGATACGATTTCCCGTCTCGAGGCTATCATAAAATCAGGGATAAATTCCTTACAAACTGACTGCCCATGTCTGTAACTCATTTCCTTCATTTCAAAAGACATGGTCCTTGTCAAAGGAATTTGATGGTGGGTTTCCTACATTATCTCCCTACCCGATGGCAGTAACTCTTCTGTTTCATCTCCCATTTCTCTAGTCTCTTCTCCATTTACTATTTCTACCTCTTTTGTTTGTCTTTCTTTCTTTCTTTCTTCCACAAGGTGGAGGTGTATGTTGACTATACACCATGAAACAATGTTTATTGCTGATGTTCCTTGTAGTACTTCATATACTTACATAAGGAACTTCATTATACAGAAGGTTATTAAAAAATACTACAGATTTAGCTCTGATTTATGTGCCTCCTGCACGCAGCATTTTGTAATAATGGACTTGAACAAGTACTGCAATATACCCCATTGGGCCCCTGCTAGTTCTGTCATTTTTTTCCTTTTCCCTTGTTCGGGTTGTCAAACTGGTACGTTGTTATTGAAAAATGATGGTGCTCTACCAATGGTATACTGCCTACGATTCTGTGACTTATGTGCAGTAATAGAGAAAGATTTGATTTTATTTTTAAATGCTGAAATTGTGTTGTTAATGTGTTGTTATCCTGAAAGAAAAAACATTTTTTATCAGATACCTCAAATTTCAAGATATGAAGTCTACAATCTCTGAGCTGTTTTCAATCGATTTTTCTATATAGACATTTGTATTAAATGTGACTGTTAACCATAAGCAGTTTACACACAAAATAAGCTAACTGCTGTTGTGAGAAAAACAATTTAATTTGTCTTCAACTCATTTATTTATTTACAGCTTGTATGTGTTGCCCTTGCTTGTCTATTATTATCAATTAAATGACTTTGTGAATACGTTTTATTTGTTCACAGAATATAAATGTTGGTTCTGGTTAAGTAAGATTATAAATGTATAATTCTAAGAACAAGTAAATGCGTTTTTACATATTTACACCCAAACGCGTTTCACTGCTCTTTGCTGGTTTAACGGAAACTGAAATGATTTTCTCCATAATTTTAGCTGGAACAAATTTATAGGAACATTTTAAAAGGAATAAGCACATTCAAAAATTGTAATAACATCCACACAATTTCTAGATATACCAAAATATACAGACTATGATAGATGTTCATAAAAAAAGAGTGTTTTCATCAATATATTATGAAATCATTATACAAATATACAAAGTGTAAAAATAATGAATATATACATATAATCTTCTTTCATCTTATAAAAAGGCTTGTTGTAGTTCATATAAACATTTAATTCTCTTAAACCCAAAATATAACACAATATGATGTGGATTTTCTTATAAAAACATCAAATGTATTCCCCTTGCCTTACAGATTTATTTATGTTAAACTCAACAGATGATAGTATTGCTGCACGTCGGGTGCTGAGGACTAGAATGTAGCAGACGTTCTTCTAAATCAGTGGTTCCCAACACAGTCCTCAAGTACCCCTTACCAGTCCAGAATTTAGGGATTACCCAATTGTGTCTAAGGTGCTTTTAGAAAAAAAACCACTTTAGACACAACAGGTTAATCCCGAAATCCTGGGCTCGTAGTGGGTACTTGAGGACTGGCTTGGGAACCCCTGTCTTCAATGATTTCCAACCCTTCTTTGCCGTCATACTACATCATCCTCTTCCCTCTTCTGGGTCATGGTCCAATCAGATGCTTCTTATAGAGAAGCATTGTTGAACCATGGTTACGTGCACTTCTTCTCATAGAGAAGTATTTAGTACAATATTGAAATAAGTCTAGTAATGGAGTAAAAAACTAGCAAGATAAGTAGAGATGAACATGTCGTTACCCTCTACAACATATCGACTGGCATAAACTCCTTAGTGATAAAAACACTGAGGAAAAATGGAAACTATTCAAACAAATGTTAGAAAGGTACATTTCACAGGATGTACCATTCGGTGATAAATATAAAATAAACAAATTAAAACCAATGTGGCTTAGTAGAGAAATAAAACAAGAGATTAAAAATAAGTAAAGGGCATTTAAAGCATTTAAATCAGACAAATCAGAGGCATCCTAAATATGATATAAGGAAGCCAATAATACTTGCAAAAGGGCAATTAAAGGGGCTAAACTAAAAAATAAGAAATTGATAGCCAAAGAATGCAAAACCAACCCCCCAAATTTTTTCAAGTACATCAATTCTAAAACACAAAAAATGAAAGTGTAGGTACACTGAAAACAGAGATGGGTCTGTTAGTCAATGAAGACCAGGAAAAGGCAGAAATTTTAAATAACTATTTTTCTTCAGTATATATTAATGAGGATCCTATGGCAAGAGATATGCAAATGATTGCTGCAACAAACTTGCAGATAACTTGTGATTGGATAACTCAAGACAAGGTGCTACAGCTAGTAAAGAAAATTAATGTAAATAAAGCTCCGGGGCCTGACGGTATCCACCCACGAGTACTTAAGGAGCTAAGTGGGGAAATAAGTGAACCTCTGTATTTAATTTTTCAAGATTCTTTTGTTTCAGGTATTGTACTTGAGGATTGGAGGAAGGCAGATGTCGTTCCTATATTTAAAAAGGGTTCAAAATCCTTGCCTGGAAATTATAGACCTGTGAGCTTAACTTCTGTGACTGGGAAATTATTTGAACGGCTATTAAGGGATAATATTCAGGAATTCATTGGGAAGAACTGTCTTATTAGCAATAATCAGCATGGTTTTATGACACATAGGTCATGTCAAGCTAAACTAATTGCATTCTACGAAGAAGTAAGTAGAAGTATAGATCAGGGTGTTGCAGTGGATGTGATCTACCTGGATTTTGCCAAGGCATTTGATACGGTTCCTCACAATAGGTTAGTCTTCAAACTACAAGAAATTGGTCTAGATGAATATTCTTGTTCTTGGGTAGAACATTGGCTTAAGGATAGAGTACAATGAATTGTCATTAATGGTAAATTTTCAAGCTGGACAAAAGTGGTAAGTGGTGTCCCTCAGGGTTCTGTTTTGGGACCGCTTCTATTTAACATATTTATAAATGATCTTGAAATGGGCATTGAACACCATATATCAGTGTTTGCAGAGGACAGAAAACTTTGTAAAGTAATAAAATGTGAGCAGGATATTGCCTTGCTGCAGAGGGATTTGGATAGATTGGGGAACTGGGCACTAAAATGGCAGATGAAATTTAACGTAGAGAAATGCAAAGTTTTGCACTTTGGGGTTAAGAATGCATAAGCAATTTACACCCTAAATTGTAGTGAACTAGGGATAACCACACACGAGAAGGATTTGGGAATTGTTATAGACAACAAATTAGGCAGCAATATGCAATGTCAATCTGCCGTTGCTAAGGCCAGTAAATTTTTGTCATGTATAAATAGAGGCATAAATTCTCGCGATGAAAATATAATTTTGCCTCTTTATAATTCGCTGGTAAGACCACACCTTGAATATGCTGTGCAATTTTGGGCACCTGTCCTAAAGAAAGATATCATGGCACTAGAAAAAGTGCAGAGACAAGATACAAAATTGATAAAAGGAATGGAGCATTTTAGTAATGAAGAAATGTTAAAAAATTTAAATCTCTTTAGTTTGGAAAAACGGCACCTGAGAGGGGATATGATAACATTATACAAATATATTCGGGGCCAGTACAAACCATTATCTGGAAATCTATTCATAAACAGGGTTATACATAGGACACGAGGTCACACATTTAGGTTTGAAGAAAGGAGATTTCATCTAAGTCAAAGAAAAGGTTTTTTTACAGTAAAAGCAATAAGGATATGGAATTCTTTGCCTGAAGATGTGGTTTTGTCAGAGTCTATACAGATTTTTAAACTGCAATTGGATAAATACTTGCAAAAACATAACATACAGGGATATAATTTCTAATTAGTGGGGTAATAGCTGCTTGATCCAATGAGATATCTGACTGCTATTTTGGGGTCAAGAAGGAATTTTTTCCTAGTTTGTTGCAAAATTGGAAGTGCTTCAGACTCAAGATAAGAACAATAGCTCTTGTAAGATTACAATCAGTAGCATTTAAAAGATTGCATATAACAACTTACAATGTTAATTTGTCCCTGCACACAATTTAATTATATCAATGCAATAATGCCGCATGGTAGACAAATTATGTATTTAGAGTCTTGTTCATATCATTGAACCAGAGATTTTTAGGCAAGGTGTGTGGGTGAATAAGGAGCATAGGGGTAGAAAGGATACACAAAGTAAGAAGTAGACGGGAGAAGAAAGATGTGAGATAAAGACAGTAATAAACTCCATTCGGGGTGTATTTAGGGTTTAGGAATCCACTCTAGGAGTATGTTCCAAGGTAAATGCTGTCCAAGTAGAATGATACTCATATGTTCATAGCTGGAGCCGTACATATATGAATAGCAATGCGTATACTCATGGTGGTTGCGGTGTTTTTTGGTTTTTTTGTATGTATTGGGGCTGATGTGTACTATAGTCATTGCTAGCGCCCAGGAGTAGTGGGAGTTTGAGTGCAGGACTTATGTTTGTATATTTGCAAAGAGGGTGACCGTGAGCAAGAGAAATAAAAAAAAGAGGGGGAGGCTTCTCATTGCTGACACCCTCACCATGCTAAATATGTCCGTCGCCAATGCACTCTGCGTGCTGACAACAGTCAAATTCTTTGCACATGATGCACATTAAGTGATGTGTCATACTAAGTCAAATGTGCTGGGGGTGCAACTAGACACAAAGTCACTGATTGGTCTGTATTTACAGCTGAAATGCTGCACATACAGATTGCTTGCTCCATGACCACTTCTAAAAATAATGGTCAGGGAGGTTGGAGTAACCCTTTAAATTGGAAATTCAGTGGGCGTGGCTTGGACGGCAAGGAGAGCAGTCGCATGGCATTTGAGCTCTGGCGATACAGAGCTGATAAACAAGCAAACACCCGTTTCTCTCCAGCTAAACACCCAACTTACCAGCCTGACACCTCACAGAAGGTATGGGGAAGAGGCACAAGTAGCTCAAAGCCCGGTCAGGCGAGGGAACCCGCGAAATCGGCGATATTCTGCAGAGGGGAACTAGGCCCAATATGGCGGTGCGTCGGGAGACTGACACCCTTTTACTCATCAGGGGAGGAACTCCTAGATGCCCCAGACACCATTTCAGAAACAGGGGGCCTTAATACACCCCAGTCTACAGAAGACCTCAACATCCCCGGGGGACATACTGGAGCTGATGAAAAACATGAGGGCATTCAACTCAATGTGGATAGGGAAGAAATAATGGCAGTGAAAACCAGAATTCAAGTATTGGAGGAAGATAACTCCACATTGGCCCAGAAGCAGCTAAATACCACAGACAACCTGCCCACTACAGGCCTCGAAGTAAAATATGGCTAATCACCTAGATGCCCTTGATGATTACCGCAGACGCAAAAATCTAACATTCAGGGGCATCGCTGAAACAGTTGACAAAAAACAGGTGATGGAGACACTGCAGACACAGTCACCCCTACAATTCGAGACCTTAAGCCTCACAGCTCTACAAGACCTCTGCCATTTGACACTGGAATGGCACCAAATCTACATGCCCATCACAAAGCTACATTGGGCTGCCAACATCCCATATCGCTGGGGAATAGCTCACTCCATCTCGGCCACTAAAGAGGGCAACACTTATAGGCTCACCACCATGGATAACTCAGCCATCTTCCTGCAGTCCTTGGGCATGTCCAGCCCCAACAGGGGAACCACCAAAACATGGGACATTTCAGCAATTACCCTTTTTGTTCCACTCTCTGTCACCGACACAGGATGAACTGTCTTGAATACTGGACATAACTTGCCAGCAATAAGGTTCCTTAAGTAAAGTCTTATTACCCTCACTAGGTGCCCACCATGATTCCTCACGTTGCAACTCTCCTTAAAGAAATGTCAGCACCCAGCTAAGCTACACATGTCCAGCTGAGATGGATACCACCTGCACCCACATCCCCCCCTTAGCTCAGGGAAACAGAGCTCTAACACCTAAAGTACCCCGACACACAGCAATATGACCACATAGTATTACCTGAAAGCAAAACACGTTGTTACGCTTTACATATCATTCCCCAATATTTCCCCCTTACGCACCAGCTCATACCAGCATTCATAGCAACATTTAATATAGGGCATTGTTTATATACCTGACCAAAGTATCCAATGATCTACTTGCTGCAAAATCTCGTGGTCACTACTCTATCCTAATTCTCCTTGACCTGTCTGCGGCTTTTGACACTGCTGATCATCAACAGCTTCTTCTCATCCTCCGCAATATCGGTCTACAAGATATTGATCTCTCCTGGTGCTCCTCCTACCTCTCCCAACGCTCTTTCAGTGTTTCTTTCTCTGGCTCTGCTTCTTCTCCCCAACTCCTCTCTGTTGGTGTCCCCCAAGGTTCAGTCCTTGGCCCCCTACTGTTCTCCATCTATACTGCCTCCATTGGTAAACTCATTAGCTCCTTTGGTTTCCAATATCATTTCTATGCAGATGACACGCAAATCCACCTGTCCTCTCCTGATCTCTCCTAGTCCCTCTTGACTAGTGTCTCTGACTGCCTCTCTGCTGTTTCTAACTGGATGGCTGCCCACTTTCTCAAACTAAACTTGACCAAAACTGAAATTATGGTCTTTCCTCCCTCAAGTATTGTTACTCCTGTGTCTGTCTCCCTCAGACAACGGTGCTACCATCAGCTCCACCATGCAGGCTCGCTGCCTATGTTTTCTCTTTGACTCCGACCTCTCCTTCAAGCCTCATGTTCAATCTATCACCAAATCTGTCATTTCCATCTCAAAAATATTGCGCGCATCCGCCCCTACTTAACGCCAGATGCGACTAAGGTGTTGGTCCATTCCACTGTCCTTTCTCACCTTGACTACTGTAATCCGCTTCTCAGTGGTCTTACGTGCTCCCAACTAGTGCTGATACAGTCCATAATGAATGCGGCGGCAAGGCTCATCTTCCTGTCCGCCCACACCTCCCATTCCTCACCCTTTTGTCAGTCCCTGCATTGGCTTCCTATAAAATATAGAGCTCAATTTAAAATTCAGGTTCTTGCTTTGAAATCTCTACATAATGCTGCTCCCACCTATCTATCCTGCCTTATACACAAGTATGTCCCATCTAGGCCCTTACGATCTGCTGAAGACTTACGTCTATCTTCTGTCCGTACTCCCACCTCTGATGCTCGCCTTCAAGATTTCTCGAGGGCTGCACCGTTCCTGTGGAACTCACTTCCCTCCTCCGTTAAATGCTCACCCAGTCTCCACTCCTTCAAAAAATCGTTAAAAACCCACTTCTTCATAAAAGCGAATCAATTAAAATGTTAATAGCTACTGACTGATTCCTCTTCTGCAACTGTCACTAGTCTAATACTATCCTTACCTTTTTGTGTCATTTTACCCCACTCCCTCTAGCATGTAAGCTCATTGAGCAGGGCCCTCAACCCCTCTGTTCCTGCGTGTCCAACTTGTCTGGTTACAACTACATGTATGTTCGTCCACCCATTGTAAAGCGCTGCGGAATTTGACGGCGCTCTATAAATATCATAATAATAATAATAATAATAATAATTAGAGATGTCGCGAACCGTCCGCGAACTTCTCGCGAACGGTTCGCCGCGGTTCGCGGCGAACTCCGGTCAGCTGACACATCCCGGCCAATCTCCAGCAGACCCTCCCTCCCAGACCCTCCTACTTCCTGGACAGCATCCATGTTGATGCTAATCTCTAATAATAATATACCTGGAACAGCGAATGCAGTACCAGTTTCACACTTAAGAACATGATTGTCTCTACTACATTCATTAGCCCACCAAAACATAGAATACCACAATGGTTACTGACATGACATGTAGGCTTCCGTTTTACTTTTGTTTATTAACTTTGTTTTTTTTGTTTTTAAACTAAGTGCAATGCTCTTGATAGCACACTAATGTACTTATATGTTTAAAACACTGTTTGCACCAGCTATTGTGATGGTGCAAATCTGCTTGTTTACCATATGCACAAATAAAATAAAGAATAATTGAAATTCAAATAACCCTATTAGTTTCACTGTCAATAAAGTGCAGCAAATGTATTTAATTGTAAAATTTGTTTTGCTAATTGAAAAACTTTTTCACACATCACAAATACATATCTGTTAAACATAGGAATAATCAAAAATCCTCATATAAATCGTCACTAATACAACTATGTCCCTTGCAGGCCCCTATGTTCTGTCGAAGACTTGCGCCTATTGTCTGTTCATAGTCGCAACTTCGACTCTCAACTTCACGATGTTCCTTTGGAATTCCCCACCCTGCTCCATTAGACTTTTAGTCTTAGAGTTTACATTCCTTTAAGAAAAATCCCTGAAAACTCACTTTTTCAAGAAGGTATATCAAATAAACTGTTAACAGCAGCACCCAACACCTCACTTACCCACCTTGTCTCCTGCAGCAGTATCATCTTGAAAACTAAGCCCTTGTTGTAAACTCGTCTAGTAACCTACGTTTCCATCACATGAAATACATCTTACGTTACCTCTTGAGCCACTTTACCGCAGTCCCCATACAGGGCCGATTTTTAGGTACATAGGCGAAGATGCATTTTTCCACCCCCTTTCCCCCCAAAAAAATCTTCACCTATGTGCCTCTTAACCAGCCCCTCTCCCCTCCCCGACCATTAGTGGTCCCTTCCCTGTCCCTTAGTGTTCTTCTCCCCTCCCCACTCTTTTCCCTGTCTCTTGGTGTTTCTCTCCCATTCCCTCCCTGTCCCTTGGTGCACCCCACACCCCTTTAGTGGTCACACTCCGCTTCCTGGTGTGCCTCCTACCTCTATTGTTGCATTGCCGAGCAGAGCAGATCCCCTAAAGGAGCTTCAGTTTTCTGTACCCGGCCGGACTGACAGGCAGTGCTCTCTCTGTGAGCACCTCCTGCCAGTGTGGCCAGGTACAGGAAACAGAAGCTCCTGTACCGCGCTCTGCTCCGCTACACTCTGTACACACTGACAGTCACACACTCAATGACAAACACACAGACGTCACTGACAGACACAGACTCATTGATCTGACACACACTCATTCGTTGACACTGACAGACCCACACTGATTGACACTCATTGGCAGACACACTGATAGTCACACACAGACTCAATGACAAACATACTCTCACTGATTTGACAGACACACACTCATACACTGACAAACACACTCATCATACACTGACAGACACACTCATACAATCACTCACAGACACACACACACAGACACACTCACTCACACACACGCAGTCACTCACACACACACACACAGTCACTCACAGACACACACACTTTGTCACTCACACACACACATTCACTCACTCACAGACACACACACTCAGGCGCGGCGAGGGCGCGGCAAGCTCTAATCTCCACGCTCTGCTTCCTCGCGGGCTGCCTACTGATGCCGTGGGAGCCGGAATATGACGTCATATTCCGGCTCCCGCGGCATCAGCAGACAGCGTGCGAGGGAGCAGAGCAGAGAGGTCAGAGCTCCCTCGCCGCGCCTGATCACAGCACTGCCGCGCTGGGTGTCGAGATGGTGGCCTGGCAGGAGGGAGAGCTTCCCTTCTGCCGGTCACTGAAATATTGTGCCCCCAGAGCCGTGCGCCCTAAGGCGGCCGCCTGTGCCGCTTTATGGACGCGCCGGCCCTGTCCCCATAGAATGTAAGCTCTTTTGAGCAGAGCACTCAGCATCTTCTGTTCCTGTGCGTCCAACTTGTCTTGTTGCAACTACTTTTTCTTAGTCCACCTATCTTACAGCACTGTCGAATTTGTTGGCGCTTTATTGATTATACTAATAAAATCCTGGTAAGTCATGGTTCCTCTTCAACATTTTCTGATATGTCTTTTTTTTTTCTAATGTGTAGATCAGCTGTATAAAGCAGTAGAGATCACCATAAGAAAACATTAGCAAATTTGGATAGATCAATAGTTAATTGACCACTAATATGCCAAGAGACAGATCAATAGGCAGAAGGATAAAATGTCAGCGCTATCATTTTAATATACTTTAAAATATTTGAAAATGACATTATTTTTCCCTTTCGATTTTCTTCGAACATATATTTTATTCTTAAAATAATACAGTCCTTGGGTGAATGTGGCTCTTATCTTGCTAATCTCCTCTAAATGGCATTGCTATATGTCAGAGAAATCGTAAGAGAGAGATTAAATAAGACATTTTGCTCTGCTGTAGAAATGTTCTTTTGGTGGAGGCGAGAAGGTAATATAAGCAAAATAAATTTCTAAGCGAACAGTCTGCTGCAGGCTACAACGTCTATTAAATAAACCATACGGCAACATTTAAAACATAAGGCAACGCAAGCTCTAAAAAGCCATTATGCTTAAATGTGCAGACTTTAGATAGGCCCATACAAAAGAATTATCTTTGCTGGGATTAACACAAATTGTTAATATATTAAACAGACCATGCTTTAACAAAATATGCAACTATCCCCTCCTCTCCAAGTAAAAAGATAATCGCCTATAAAAGTCCTTGTCTTGCATCTTTTGCTAGAGATCTGTTCTGACTATTCTACTGGGGACAGCAAATGGCAGGGACAAAAATTATCTTTCAGCCAATGCATAGTGTTCAACGTAATTGTAAGGAGTGTTAGTAGTATATTACAAAGGAGGATTAGAGACGTGGGGCAGCTGACCCCCGTAACAAATCAGTTTTTCTCAATTGTCCTTTCTAAGTTAGAACTAGTTGGGGTATATTAAGTACATATAACGCAGTTTCGTTATACAGTACAATGTCCCAAATAAATTAACACAATATAATTATTACTTGGTGGTTGTGGTGTTTTTTTTAATTTTATTTGTTTTTTATTATATTGTATTGATGTATACTGTGATCGACCGCCTGGCACCCAGACCGGGTACCCCCTCAATTGCTGCTCCTAGTGCTCACCGAAGACTCCAAGCACTCCACTAGACACCATCAGCACTGTAGACCCCACAAACTGCTGCAGCTTGGTTGGGGTCTGGCCGTTCTCCACCCACCCTGGACCCAAGACCCAGATCCAGCTTCCAGTGGGTGAACCTCTCCTAGTCCAGAGAGCGTAGTAGGAATAGCTCTTAGCTAGTGATTCTAATCCAATTATTTCCAAGCATAGAAAAAACATACTTTTTTAAAACACCCCAAAATTACCCTAAAAATATATAAAACCCAACAAATTACACCCCCTGATAGCTCTGATCTGGGTGACCAACATATCCAAAAATCACCCAGATCAGTTCAGAGGTTCAGGAATTTTATGGAAGTAATAGTTTTTACCAACCGCAGGCATGGTCCCATAGCTGAAAATAGTTCCAGGGCATTCGCGGCTAAGTCCCCCTGAAGTCTATTTGCAGTTTTGATCCATGAGAATAAGATTGCCGCCATCTTGTGGTCATCTATAGGAATTGCGGCCACCCAGACGAACACTTAGACCACTGCGGTGGAATTTGCAACAATGTATCAATTAAGCTTAGCAAGCTCTAGGGTGGTCTCCGGTTCGTGTGGCTGTTTTTCTGTAAACGAACCATATAGTCCCAATTGCACGAACAGAGCAAGTTCTTATTTTAGCAAGGTCTATTGCAGGGGCCATAGTCACAGGGTAGGAGGCTGGCAAACAGGCCCCTCCAAAAACCAGTGGCGAAGTTACTTTCGACACATGTACTATAGTCATTGCTACCGCCCAGGAGTAGTGGGACTTTTTTTTGTATATTTGCAAGACTAGTTACGGGGTATAAACCCCACTAATATTGCTAAAGAGCAAATAAAGACTCTTTAAGAGTACTGAGTGCAAAAGACTAGTTAGGTTTACAGATTTTTATTGAAAACCAATCACTGTAGTTTTAGTAATATAAAGAGAATATTTAAATACATTTGCAGTTAAAAATCAATGCAGACCAGGATTGCAAATCTAGATTAAAGTTAACTCACAAATTCTCTAACTCTAGATGATTTAATTGACAAAACCTGGCAACCACTTTTAATTCATAGACCCTCCAAATCAGGCTTGGACTGGCCATCGTGCAAACTGGCAAATGCCCGGTGTACCACGATGGCCATGGGCCAAGGCCGGCAAGGGAGATCACAGGATCTCCCCAGCCAGCCACTGCAGGACCAGCGCTATCCGAGCACCGGGCCTGCTGTGTGCCCTAATGGGAAGGTGGGGAGCTCAAAGAGCTCACCGTCCCTCAGGCACTTTAAAGGACAGCCAGGAGGTAGGAGAGAGGAGAAAGAGGTAGCGCTATCTAGCAGCTCCACCAGGTCCTTCTTCTAGCGAGGTCGGAACGTTGCCGTGGTTACCGTGGCAACGCTCCGGATCTCGCGAGAGTAAACTCACCATCGGACCACCAGGGCTGCAACACATCATAACTGAAACTGACCAATTTATACAAAACACCACATTACAATCAGCTCACTCTACACGCACGCAATGCCAATAGCAGCCTCCAAACACATGCACAATACACATTCCTTGCCATTTTGTCCTCTGGTATCCCACTTATGGAGACAACAAAGACAAAACAAATATAGGGCCTTTTTCTCATGCTAGAGCTCTTCAGCAGAGCTCTGCGCATGGGCTGCCCTGGAAGAGATTTGAACCAACATGCTCACTTTGAGAGGGGGCGTGTGTATCATTGGTGATGACAAATCGCCACCTCTCTGGCCCCACCCCCTCTGTCTGTGCCACTGTGATTCAAAAATTTATTATTTTCCCATTCCGGGCCTGCTCCAATTGAAACAAACTATCCACACATCATTTGAAAATACTAACTGCCACTTAGGACAAACTTTACAGAACTAACATCCAGCAACTTTTCCCTCAAATCCAGAGTCCAAGAATGATTCGCACCATTAATAGCTGTCAAAGGCTCTTATTATTATTATTTTATTATTTATATAGCGCCAGCAAATTCCATAGCACTGTACAATGGGTCCCTATAGGAGATGTTCTCTGATATCCTCTTACTCCCCCACCCTGTCTTACCAATTGTATTGTTGACTAGAGTATTATACAGTCCACAACCACAAGGATGCACGCTGATGGTTTTGTTTTTGTTTATATTTGATTCATGTTATTTACAGATTTTTAACTGACCCTTATTGTCACAGTGAATTAGTGTAACCCCGTCAATGCAGAGTGTGACCCTATCAGGATAAATCAAGATCATATTACCAGTCCTTAGAGTGGTCAGGCTTTATGTATATAGACAACGAATAATCAAAGATGAGCCAGAAGTCAGGACAGTGAATGATAAAAGACGCTACCAGATAACATTGAAGTCAGGCATAGTTGAGTCAAAACCAGAAATATAATATAATCACGTTATTGGGACCAACAATTTAACCTAAACAGGGCACTGAACCTCTACTAAAGACTTTCATCTATATGTCTGGTGGATTAACGTTATAGCAACAACCCCAAAAGGTAAGGGGTCAAAATTACTTATTTCTGCATCACTAGCATAATAATGTTGATGCATATGTGTTGCACCATAAATGGTGGCAGAACCACAGCATCTGGCATTTAAATCACCAGTAGGACTCCGATCCAGAAGGGGAAGCGAGCCCCACCTACTGGCAGTGGTTGGGGCTGAGGGTGACAGTAGGTCCACTCCCGACTTTATTACTTAGGGCACCCACCTGCCACCAGGGGATGAGGGTTGGAGGTGACAAGAAGTCCAACTCCTTATTATTATGTCTCCCTCCCATCATCAATAGGTGGGGCCTGTGTGGGACAATAGGTCCACTCCTCACTTTATCACTTAGGGCCATCCCCATTGTTATTAAGGGCTCCCAATGACTGTGGAGACACTGTTATTATTTTTAGAGCCCCCACCTGCTGGAGGGGGACTCTAGGTCCTCCAATTATTTTAATAAACCACCATTTGTAGGACATGTGTGGGGCCATGGAGGAACACTATGTCCTCCCTGGCGCATGTTGATTTTAATTGCCATGGCATGGATGGGGGCATGGAGGGAAACTAGATCCCCACAGTTAATTATTTTAGAATGCGCCCTACCATGGGGGCAGTTGGGACCTGTGGCAAGTCCTTTTTCGGAAGTTCACTTTTTTGTAGACATGCCCTTACTTATGCCACAACGAGTAGGGCTGGAGGGAGAGTTTAACCTCCTTATTAACTAATGCTATGTATTTTTTGCTTAGTATTGGTAAAAATGTCTGAAAGACCAAAATTACTCATAGGAAGAGCTTTTTGGAAATTTGGTCTTTTAGCTTCGTAGTACATAACTTTTTGATTGGGTAACTAAAATTATAGATCAGGGTGGTGCAGTAGACATTGCTTACCTAGATTTCAGTAAGGCTTTTGACACTGTTGCACATAGAAGGCTTATCAATAAACTGCAATCTTTAAGTTTGGATTCCAAATGGGTAAGGCAGTGGCTGAGTGACAGGCAACAGAGGGTTGTAGTTAATGGAATATATTCGAAGCTTGGACTTGTCACCAGTGGGGTACCTCAGGGATCTGTACTTGGACCCATTCTCTTTAATATTTTTATTAGTGATATTGCAGAAGGTCTTGGTGGTAAGGTATGTCTTTTTGCTGATGATACTAAGATATGTAACAGGGTTGATGTTCCAGGAGGGATAAGCCAAATGACAAATGATTTAGGTAAACTAGAAAAATGGTCAGAATTGTGGCAACTGACATTTAATGTGGATAAGTGCAAGATAATGCATCTTGGACGTAAAAACCCAAGGGCAGAGTACAGAATATTTGATAGAGTCCTAACCTCAACATATGAGGAAAGGGATTTAGGGGTGATTATTTCTGATGACTTAAAGGTAGGCAGACAATGTAATAGAGCAGCAGGAAATGCTAGCAGAATGCTTGGTTGTATAGGGAGAGGTATTAGCAGTAGAAAGAGGGAAGTGCTCATGCCATTGTACAGAACACTGGTGAGACCTCACTTGGAGTATTGTACACAGTACTGGAGACCGTATCTTCAGAAGGATATTGATACCTTAGAGAGGGTTCAGAGAAGGGCTACTAAACTGGTTCATGGATTGCGGGATAAAACTTACCAGGAAAGGTTAAAGGATCTTAACATGTATAGCTTGGAGGAAAGACGAGACAGGGGGGATATGATAGAAACATTTAAATACATAAAGGGAATCAACACAGTAAAGGAAGAGACTATATTTAAAAGAAGAAAAACTACCACAACAAGAGGACATAGTCTTAAATTAGAGGGACAAAGGTTTAAAAATAATATCAGGAAGTATTACTTTACTGAGAGGGTAGTGGATGCATGGAATAGCCTTCCAGCTGAAGTGGTAGAGGTTAACACAGTAAAGGAGTTTAAGCATGCATGGGATAGGCATAAGGCTATCCTAACTATAGATAAGGCTAGGGACTAATGAAAGTTTTTAGAAAATTGGGCAGACTAGATGGGCCGAATGGTTCTTATCTGCCGTCACATTCTATGTTTCTATGTTTCTATAACTTCTTAATACTTGTGGGATTGCCATAAGGATACCAAAAAGCAGCTATCTACTAAACAGCTCCCTAATTTGGTACCCTAAAATATGGCAATCCTACAAGAGTACCAGTTTAGGGAGTTATCTACTAAACGGCTGCAAGATGCAGCTGCGGCATGGATTGTAATTTCATTTGTCGGAATGAAATTCCGAAACGAAATTAATGACCGAATTTCATACGAAAACGAAGGACAAACAGATGAAATTCAGTTTGGTTGAAACCAAAAAAATGTTTTGGTGTAAGTTCGTCGGATAAAAACAAAAATTTAAGCAGCATCCACGTCTATTGTGTGGTATCATTTAATACTTACTAGAAGATAAGCTATTACTCCCCATACCTTTTTTGTGCATGTCCAAACCAAAGAAAATGATAAAACATTTTTCAAACTTAAATAATTTAATTGGGGAAGTTTGCAAAGTTGCCCTCTTATTACCAACCTTCAATTATTTAAAGAAAACAAAAAAAAAATTTTCCTTTCTTTAGCATAAATATATTGCTTCAGACGTTTAATTTTGTAAAGTGCTCTGTCTGAAAGTCACTCCTTGTGATGAATGCTATAAGATAAATAAACACAAGGTACAACAATTACAACAATCTCAAGAGCGTTAACAGCCTTACAGTCTGTGGTTTTGTACTTATTACTGAGAGCAGCACTAAATCTTAATGCCAGGCTAAAGAATGGCAAAAGCCAAGATAATATATAAGAGCTTAAACTAATGGTGCCAACTCCTAAATCATCGCATTGACACAGGGTCTGGATACTTCCACTGTAATGTATCTATATTTGCTACTTTGTCATCAGAGACAGAACTTTGCAAACCATGTAGAACCCAGAACGTTAATTAATCTTATAGTTTCCATCATGTTGACTGAATTGCAAATGGAGCACTTTATAAGACTGAACCTGCTGAGCATAAGATTTATATTATTAAAGGCTCTCATACGTCTTGTAATGGGATATTGTCATGTAATTGCTATGCTGTAGAGGGAACGTTAGAGAATTGTGTTACATAAGGTGTTACACTAGCATAAATACCAACCCCAAGATGCACCTACCAAATAACTTTGACCCGTTGGCTTAATTGCTAGCACATTGGCTTCAAAATTGAATTACATATGTAACTCTATTCATATACTCCTCCAAGAAGCAGAACTTGAACTTTTCGGAGGTGTATCACAGTAACTACATTTTTACAAAGTACTCTGTGTTAACAGGTGCTTAAAACAAATTCCAACAGGTGCTCTTCATGTAGCAGCTCTCACACAAAAATAGGAACTCTCCAATGCTACCGTAATTCAATCAAATAAACACACTATATACACAACCAGTATGTAATAGTGAAAGTGTGTAGTGCTCAATAATAGTCACTTACTCCCCAACAATTCTTAGGGGTGTGTAAGATGCTTGGGTAGTCTTGAGTCCAACTGCAGTATATTCCTCAAAAAGAAAAGAAACAAAACAGGGGAAACTCGCCCTGGTGTTGAAATCCTTATGGTAGCAATAAATAATTTGTAAATAAAGGTGAAGGTTACTTCTCACCTGGGTGAGAGCCTATGACCTGGCTCTGAGTATATGGGCTTGTGAGTCCTTTTTAGGGATGACTCCTTCCCTCTTTCAGCAGGATAGAAGGTATACCAGATGTATGCAATCCAATAAAAATTAATTTATTTCATAAACATTAAGAAAAATCAATAAAATACATACCATACACTGGTGAATGTCCAAAACGCATTTCGCAGATTCCTCTCGGCTTTCTCAATTGGTAACTTCCATCCTGCTTCATTCCGATTAAAATCCCCGCCTCCCATCCGGATTGGTGGAAACAAACCGTATTCCAAGCAATCATGGACGTTCCTGTGGGGGAGTGTGGAAATCTCCAGCTGAACTACTTTATCCCTTATTAGTGACGTCATCACACACGTAGATACATTCGTGCGCGTGACGTCACTTCCAGGAATCTGAAAAGTCTGTATTCACCCCACCAGTTTGCGATGTCTCTTCCAGGTCACGCAGGGTTCAACCAATTTCCTGTGATGCAAATTCGCTATCAGGTTCCTTAGTCCATAGAGGGTAGTTCCACCATTTCACTGAAGGGCATAGTGCTGGCAATTACACATCCATAATAATGTCCATGTTCTTCTTTTATTTCTAAGGCAATATGCTCATATTCGAGCATTTTAAAGACACAAGCAACAAAATATAAACAATTAGTATATTCATCCACTCCAAACACTAAATACATTAAAGGGACACTTTTAACATCCCCACCAAAAACAATCCAAAGTCAGTGCAAAAAGTTATTTTAATGATGATTTTACCTCCACAGAGTTAACAGTTTCTACTCTTAATAAAAAATGTCATAAATCTTAAAAATTAAATTTTAAAAATAACTTCATAATAAAATATACTAATAATCAGTGTTAGAAGATATTTTACAATAAAAAATAATACATAAAAAATATTTATAAAAATCATTATAAAAAGTGGCATATTTCAAAATCTAAAATTAATTTGTGATTTTAACTACAATAGTGTACGTCTTAAGAAGATTATTCAGAAATACTGGCCAATATTAAAGAATGATTCGGTTTTGAACTCGATACTCCCTAATACACCTGATATAGTGTATAGAGGTGTACCAAACCTACCCTACTAAAACTACCCTAGTTAAAAACCATATACCATCGAGAAAATTGACAAATCAATTTTTTAAAGAGAAGTTCGGTTTTTATGGATGCGGTATGTGTGGAGCATGCAAAGGTTCTAAAAATGGTAAAAGAGTAGTAAGGGAGTTTTGCCATCCACAAGAGAAAAACAAAAAATTCAAAATCAAACAGGTCATTACTTGTCACTCAACTAAAGTAATCTACATGATCACATGCCCTTGCGGGCTAGCATATGTAGGGAGGACCACTAGAACTCTTAATACTAGAATCCAGGAACATGTTAGGAACATTAAAAATGGGTTTCTAAAACATAGCATATCTTTGCACTTTAAAAGCCATCACAATAGTAATCCATATTTGATGGAATTTATGGGAATCCAAAAAGTAATTGGAAATTGGAGAGGTGGAGATCCCATTAAACTAATTGGACAAACAGAGATGAGATGGATTTTTTATTTAAACACCATGCAACCCTATGATCTTAATGATGATTTTGAAATATGCCACTTTTTATAATGATTTTTAAAGTTTTATTTATTTTTTATGTATTCTTTTTTCTTGTAAAATATCTTCTAACACTGATTATTAGTATATTTTATTGTGAAGAGTTATTTTTAAAATTTAATTTTTAAGATTTATGACATTTATTAAGAGTAGAAACTGTTAACTCTGTGGAGGTAAAATCATCATTAAAAAAACTTTTTGCACTGACTTTGGATTGTTTTTGGTGGGGATGTTAAAAGTGGCCCTTTAATGTATTTAGTGTTTGGAGTGGATGAATATACTAATTGTTTATATTTTGTTGCTTGTGTCTTTAAAATGCTTGAATATGAGCATATTGCCTTAGAAATAAAAGAAGAACATGGACATTATTATGGATGTGTAATTGCCATCACTATGCCCTTCAGTGAAATGGTGGAACTACCCTCTATGGACTAAGGAACCTGATAGCGAATTTGCATCGCAGGAAATGACGTTGGTTGAACCCTACGTGACCTGGAAGAGACATCACAAACTAGTGGGGTGAATACAGACTTTTCAGATTCCCGGAAGTGACGTCACATGCATGACCGTATAAGGTCATAAGGGATAAAGCCGTTCAGCTGGAGATTTCCACTCTCCCCCACAGGAACGTCCATGATCGGTTGGAATACGGTTTGTTTCCACCAATCCGGACGGGAGGCGGGGATTTTAATCTGAATGAAGCAGGATGGAAGTTACCAATTGAGAAAGCCAAGAGGAATCGGCGAAACGCGTTTTGGACAGTCACCGGTGTATTGTATGTATTTTATTGATTTTTCTTAATGTTTATGAAACAAATTAATTTTTATTGGATTGCATACATCTGGTATACCTTCTATCCTGCTGAAAGAGGGAAGGAGTCATCCCTAAAAAGGACTCACAAGCCCATATACTCAGAGCCAGGTCATAGGCTCTCACCCAGGTGAGAAGTAACCTTCACCTTTATTTACAAATTATATATTGCTACCATAAGGATTTCAACACCAGGGCGAGTTTCCCCTGTTTTGTTTCTTTTCTTTTTGAGGAATATACTGCAGTTGGACTCAAGACTACCCAAGCATCTTACACACCCCTAAGAATTGTTGGGGAGTAAGTGACTATTATTGAGCGCTACACACTTTCACTATTACATACTGGTTGTGTATATAGTGTGTTTATTTGACAGTAACTACATTGCCTGTGCTGTAGTTGCTGCGACAGCAAGGAAGAAAACCTAGTGTGGTAAGATTCTCCTGCTCTACCCTAACACTCCAATCCCCTGTAGAATTGACTGTCAGATTGTAGAATTACTTAGTTTTACTTGGGCTTTACATTTGCTAGCAGATCTACTAGGAAAAATTATAGATGGAATTAGATATATATATTTGTTTTAACTTGTGTGTACCGTGACAGATACATTGACCATAGCTGATTTTACATTTTTTTATTTCTTACTTTACTTGCTTGTTTTAACAATTTTTGTAATAAGTACCAAAGAGTCATTGTTAAGAGCTCTCAAATATTAGAAGAGCAGTATGATTATCAGTTGTTCTGGTATGTTTTTGACAATGGAAATCTAGGTAGTTGTACACTTAAGAGCAACTTAACTCCCCCGTGTTTACTCGCTATGGTAATTTTATTCCACGTAGTTCTGTTTTATGTAAGACATGTATTAAGTTCTCTCATTAGTTAACTCTCATTAGTTCATGCTCCCGCGATCCCAGGCGTATCTTTGACACCTTTAACTCTCTTCTTCGCCCTGTTGTGGCCACCCCCCAAACTAACCTTATAGCCAATAGCTTTGCATGCTACTTTACCAACAAGATTGAACTGCTATGGAAAGAGTCCTCCCCACCTTGCTGTTCTCTTTCTCAACCACATGTTGATCATGCCTTTTCTACCCTTCAGAGTTTCTCCATGGCTACTGAACAAGGGGTGGCTGCGCTTTTCCTCTCGCCCCACCACTTGCCCGCTCGATCCTGTCCCATCTCACCTTATCAGATCTCTCTCCCCCTGTCTTGTGCCTTCCTTAACACACATCTTCAACTGCGCTCTCTCTTCTGGCAATGTCTCTGCTAACTCTAAACATGCAACTGTAGTACCTATCCTGAAAAAAACATTTCTTGACCCATCCACCCCCTCTAACTATCGTCCCATATCCCTGCTCCCTTTTTCCTCAAAGCTTCTGGAAAGACTTGTCTTTACCCGTATGTCTTTCCAACTCTCTCCTTGACCCTCTTCAATCTAGCTTTCGTCCTCTCCACTCTACTGAGATTGCTCTTATCAAAGTTACTAACAACATAATTGCAGTTAAATCCAAAGGCCAGTACTCCAGACTAATACTTCTTGACCTCTCTGCAGCCTTTGACACTATTGATCATGCTCTCCTTCTTCAAAATCTTGAATCACTCGGTCTCTGTGACTCTGTCCTCTAATGGTTTTCCGCTTATCTCTCCCAACGCTTATTCAGTGTCTCCTTTTCTAATGATACCTCCTCCCCTCGTCCTGTCTCGGTTGGAGTCCCCCAAGGCTCTGTCCTCGGTCCCCTTCTATTTTCTCTTTATAATGCCACTCTTGGCAAACTTATTACCTCATTTGGATTCCACTACCACCTGTACGCTGATGACACCCAGCTATATCTCTCCTCCCTGGACCTCTCCCCTGCCGTCCAGCAACGTGTCACTGCTTGCCTTTCTTCCATCTCTGACTGGATGTCCTCCCGTTTTCTGAAACTTAATCTCTCTAAAAAGATTAGGTGTACACTCAGTATTGGAAATTAATGATAAAAACCACCACTGGTGTGCATATGGAGCGCTTACAAATTTGTTGACTCACCCATATGGGTTAACATACATATGTATGGAAAACGTGACTCATAGCGATATATCTGAAACAAATGTAAATGCAAGAAATAGTGCAGATAACGTTTTCAATAAGTGCAGTGAGGGAATATTCTATATGGTCTCACTCACATGTAGCAGAGCCCTATAGGATAGGCTCAGATCTCAATGGCCTGCGTGTGCTTATGGTGACACAGTACCCAATCGGTCCTCTAGGCGTCTGGAGATCCTTATGCATACATGAGAGAGAGAGAGAGAGAGAGAACAAGGGGAAGAGGAGAACCCCTAGTGCGGTCAATCCCAATGTACAATGTCAAATAGTGCAGAAAAAGTGGCTTCTCACCTGATGTGGAGCCCTATACCTGGCTCCTGGTGTGTAGGTGTCTGTGCCTTTAAGGGGGCAACTACCCTTCTTTAAGCAGCAACAATGGAGGGTGGATTCCAAATATAAAACAAAATTTATTAAATAAAGTAGTAAAAACTTACAAGTAAAATATAAACAAAATTGTGAGAAATTATAAAATGTGGAATCTTCAATCCTCCAGCCGAAACATGTTTCACTGTACCCAGACAGCTTTTTCAATCGGTAATATAGTTGCTGCTGTTACTTGTTTAAATACTTTGTACTTCCTCCTGTGTGGTCCTTCAAACTTCCCTCCCTCCAATCCGCTGGCGTCCTTTTTCATGAACAGCTGTGCTGTGTTAGTAATGAGAATGCTCCGGTCTCGGAACAAGTCATGTGACCCGAAGCATCACGTGCCGCATCACAAATTGGGCGTGTTTTCAATGTAGGGCTCACAGTTCCATATCGTCCATTTTTAAGTTGGGCAAAATGCCCTTCCTTCAACCAAGTCCGTTCCTATTTACAAGCCAGATGCTCAATTTGAGCGATATATAAACGAAAAAATGAAGGGAGAAAGGGGGATAGTATTATTGTATATTGCTTACAAGTTAATTCATAAAATTTACATATCAAAAAAAATAAAAACATCTATTGTTTTTCATTCAAAGTGACAGTACATGCATAAAGATAGGTGGTGAATAGGAGTGTGCTCTTTTAGGAGAAATGCTGATTATTATTGAATAGGTCTCCATTGTGTCAGCAGCTTATCTTCAATGATGATATCAATATTAAAATATATATATAAAAAACATATAAATATATAGTAGGTTCCTAGCTGGTCTCCCATACAAGTACTAACCAGGCCTAAGCCTGGATGGCTTCTGAGATCTGACGAGATCAGGCATTTTCAGACTGGTATGGCCATAGAGCAAATATTTAAAATGTATGAAACATACTAATAAAAAAATAATTTAAGTTAAAAAATGGCATAACTCAAAATCATCATTGAGACCATTAGGCTGCATGGTATTCAGGTTAAAAATCCATTGCATCTCCCTTTGGCCTAATTTTTTAATAAAATCTCCCCCTCTCCAATCGGGTGATACCCTCTGAATTGCATGGAATTCTAACAGGGTGGGATCGCTATTATGTTTATTTTTAAAATGTAAGGAGACACTGTGCTTTTCATAGTTGTTCCTAATATTCCTAATGTGTTCCTGTACTCTAATGTGCAACTTTCTTTTGGTGCGCCCTACATATACAAGTCCACATGGGCATATCAAGAGATAAATAACTCTCGTGGACTGACAAGTAATTAGCTCGTTGATCTTAAACATGACTTTTTTATTTTGAGGGTGTGAGAATTCTTTTACTAGTCTCTTCTTACTTTTTGAGTTCTTGCACGCACCACAGTGTCCACAACCATAAAACCCTTTTGTTTTGTTGAAAAAGTCCCTATTACATCTTTTTAGGGGTATATGGTTAGATGTTAAAGTGTTTTCTTAAATTCTTTACTCCAAATCATTACAATCATTATGTTGAGGATGCATGTTTGAAGACATGTACTTTTTTCAAACCTGTGGATGTTAACAGCTACATTGGGGAGAATAGCTGCCATTTCTCCCCATGGTTGCTGAATGCACCCAAAGCGCAACTGCTCAGGATAAGGAGGAATTGCACGGAGGAATGTAAATTCCAAGAACAATCCCACAAAATTCTGAAAGATTTTAGAGAAAAGGGATATAACGAGACATTGTTGGGGAAAGCCCTTGAAGAAGTCAAAATAAAGGACAGAAAAGATCTAATTAAATATAACACTAAAAATAAAGTTGAACCACAAACAATAGGACTTATATGTGACTTTAACTGTAAAAGTAAAGAATTTAGAAAAATAGTTTCAAAGTATTGGCCAATTTTAAGAAATGACCCCCTCCTTAATAGTATTCTTCCGGAGAAGCCTAAGATTGTTTATAGAGGAGTAAAGAATTTAAGAAACACTTTAACATCTAACCATATACCCCTAAAAAGATGTAATAGGGACTTTTTCAACGAAACAAAAGGGTTTTATGGTTGTGGACACTGTGGTGCGTGCAAGAACTCAAAAAGTAAGAAGAGACTAGTAAAAGAATTCTCACACCCTCAAAATAAAAAAGTCATGTTTAAGATCAACGAGCTAATTACTTGTCAGTCCACGAGAGTTATTTATCTCTTGATATGCCCATGTGGACTTGTATATGTAGGGCGCACCAAAAGAAAGTTGCACATTAGAGTACAGGAACACATTAGGAATATTAGGAACAACTATAAAAAGCACAGTGTCTCCTTACATTTTAAAAATAAACATAATAGCGATCCCACCCTGTTAGAATTCCATGCAATTCTGAGGGTATCACCCGATTGGAGAGGGGGAGATTTTATTAAAAAATTAGGCCAAAGGGAGATGCAATGGATTTTTAACCTGAATACCATGCAGCCTAATGGTCTCAATGATGATTTTGAGTTATGCCATTTTTTAACTTAAATTTATTTTTTTATTAGTATGTTTCATACATTTTAAATATTTGCTCTATGGCCATACCAGTCTGAAAATGCCTGATCTCGTCAGATCTCAGAAGCCATCCAGGCTTAGGCCTGGTTAGTACTTGTATGGGAGACCAGCTAGGAACCTACTATATATTTATATGTTTTTTATATATATATTTTAATATTGATATCATCATTGAAGATAAGCTGCTGACACAATAGAGACCTATTCAATAATAATCAGCATTTCTCCTAAAAGAGCACACTCCTATTCACCACCTATCTTTATGCATGTACTGTCACTTTGAATGAAAAACAATAGATGTTTTTATTTTTTTTGATATGTAAATTTTATGAATTAACTTGTAAGCAATATACAATAATACTATCCCCCTTTCTCCCTTCATTTTTTCGTTTATATATCGCTCAAATTGAGCATCTGGCTTGTAAATAGGAACGGACTTGGTTGAAGGAAGGGCATTTTGCCCAACTTAAAAATGGACGATATGGAACTGTGAGCCCTACATTGAAAACATGCCCAATTTGTGATGCGGCACGTGATGCTTCGGGTCACATGACTTGTTCCGAGACCGGAGCATTCTCATTACTAACACAGCACAGCTGTTCATGAAAAAGGACGCCAGCGGATTGGAGGGAGGGAAGTTTGAAGGACCACACAGGAGGAAGTACAAAGTATTTAAACAAGTAACAGCAGCAACTATATTACCGATTGAAAAAGCTGTCTGGGTACAGTGAAACATGTTTCGGCTGGAGGATTGAAGATTCCACATTTTATAATTTCTCACAATTTTGTTTATATTTTACTTGTAAGTTTTTACTACTTTATTTAATAAATTTTGTTTTATATTTGGAATCCACCCTCCATTGTTGCTGCTTAAAGAAGGGTAGTTGCCCCCTTAAAGGCACAGACACCTACACACCAGGAGCCAGGTATAGGGCTCCACATCAGGTGAGAAGCCACTTTTTCTGCACTATTTGACATTGTACATTGGGATTGACCGCACTAGGGGTTCTCCTCTTCCCCTTGTCTCTCTCTCTCTCTCTCATGTATGCATAAGGATCTCCAGACGCCTAGAGGACCGATTGGGTACTGTGTCACCATAAGCACACGCAGGCCATTGAGATCTGAGCCTATCCTATAGGGCTCTGCTACATGTGAGTGAGACCATATAGAATATTCCCTCACTGCACTTATTGAAAACGTTATCTGCACTATTTCTTGCATTTACATTTGTTTCAGATATATCGCTATGAGTCACGTTTTCCATACATATGTATGTTAACCCATATGGGTGAGTCAACAAATTTGTAAGCGCTCCATATGCACACCAGTGGTGGTTTTTATCATTAATTTCCAATACTGAGTGTACACCTAATCTTTTTTGTACTAATCTATAGGGTAGAGAGTCCCTATTTGTGTGGTAGCTGCTGTCATTTTATTCAATTATTAACTGAAAGCGCCTTGAAAACACACAAATTCTTATTTCTGTTAATCTCTCTAAAACTGAGATCCTTGTCTTTCCTCCTCCTAATACTGATCCTCCGCTTTTGCTCTCCCTTCAAGTTAGTGGTATCCACATAAGTCCATCCTTGCAAGCACGCTGTCTTGGCATCATACTTGATTCTGGCCTCACCTTTGAGCCTCATATCTAGTATGTTGACAAATCATGTGGTTTCCATCTTAAAAACATAGCCCACATCTGCCCCTTTCTTACACAAGATGCTACCAAGGAGCTTGTACATGCTCTAGTAATTTCCTGCATGGATTTTTGTAACCCTTTCCTAACTGGTCTTCCCAAAAGCCATATTGCTCCGCTACAGTTTTTAATGAATGCTGCCGCCAGACTGATTTTCCTCTCTAGTCGGTCCTCTCACACCTCACCCCTCTGTCAGTCCTTACATTGGCTTCCTGTATCCTATAGGAGTCAATTCAAAGTGCTAACCCATACCTATAAAGCACTGAACAATTCTAGCCCCTCTTATATCTCTTCACAGATCCATAGGTATGCCCCTTCTCAGTCTCTCCGCTGTGCCCGTGACCTTCTCTTGTCCGCTGCTCGCACCCGTATGGCCAACTCACTCTTTCAGGACTTCTCGAGGGCAGCTCCCTTCCTATGGAATAGCTTGTCTACTGCCCTCAGAATCTCCCCTAGTCTTCAATCATTTAAGAAGTGTGTGGCGGAACCCGCCTCGCCACCTGGCATTGGAGAGGCCTGGCTGCCCGCCTCCTACCTGCTGACTATGGCCCCTGGTAAAGTTGTACTTTTGAATGCAATATTTGGGCATATTGTATTTTATTGTGCGGCTACTGGCCCTTTAAGCACAGTGAATGGACTTTTATTGTACTGTGCTGGCCTTTTAAAAACACTTTATGGACATACTGAAACTTTTTGGACACTTCCTCTTCCCCTCCTCCGGATCCATTGTTCTCCAGCAGGGTGTTGTCCCAGGGACACTGCCAAACCAGTGGGAACTGGTTTGCCAGGAAAAATCATGCTTGCAATTGAAAACAAAGGACTTCGACCTAACCGTTAAACCCCTGAACCTATTCAAGTGAATTTTGGATATGTTTGTCCCCAAGTTATACTGGTTAAAATAATATAAGTTTTATGTATTTACAATGTTAACTCACAAAGTTATAAAAATGTACAAAAAGTAACTTTTCAGCTTGGAGATAATTGAGTAGATACAGTAATTGACTCAATTATCTCCTAAGCAGAGGGGAGGAATATGCTGGGTGTGTTTCTATTTTCCCATTGTGTCTGATTGGCTGCTGTACTTGCATTGTATGTGTTGTAATGTGTTTATTGGTGGTTCTGCAAAACCCTGTGGGCAGTACTATGTTTTGTGGATTGTGAATAAAAGAGGCTGTATGTGCCAGTACAGGGAGTTCCTGTTTTAACCCTCAAAGTGAAGTGTCGTCTCATTATTGGGGGAAGGATTTATTGTATGCTGTTCCAGTTTGACTGCTAGGAGAGTAAACCTATTCGTATGGTTCCTATTCAACTGTCTACAGCATTCATATGCTTGAGAGAATTATATGCTTCTCCGGTTCGGTGATTGTGGTGTCTGCTGCAGTGCTTGGAGTCCTCAGGAAGCGCTAGGAGCATCCTTCAACGGAGGTACCCAGTCGGGGTGCCAGGCGATCCGTTACATTGGTGGCAAGCGGTGGGATGGCGTCCTAGTGCGAGGTAAAGCAGCTCAGAGACACCATTCATGGAGTTACAAATTGAGGGCAACGCTAGCACACGTGCAGCGCCCCTGGGGCAGAGGTATCCAGCGACTTGGAGCAGACAAGTATGGAAGGCTCTGGCGATGATTGGATGGCCGAGGTGAGGCAGTGAGTGGCCCAGTATGGGGATGATTTACACATGGAGGTACGCCGGGTGATCTGGAACCAGGTCACGGCCGAGCGAAACACAAGGCTGGCCCGAGAATTCCGGCTGGCGAAAGAGAGAGAGTATGCTCAGCGGAAGGAGTGTTACAGCAGCCGAGTAGAGGCTGCATCCGAGGAGGCTAGCCGTCTCCCCCTGAGGCGGCCGCAGGAACCTGAAGTAGGGGTCCTCATAGACTGGTCCTGTGAGGAACCACAACAGGCAGGTGGAGATGGGACCGGCCCAGATCCCCAGCAGCAGCTGGAGGTGCCAGGTGCGGAAGCAGGTGGTCCTTACTCGCAAATGTTGAGGGACCTCACAGACTGGTCCTGGGAGGACCCACAGATGGCAGGTGGAGATGGGACGGCGGTCTCTCTACCTGCCCTACAGGGATGCTGGGCGGTCGGCCCAGATCTCCAGCGGCAGTATGTATCACAGGGAGCTGAAGGTGCTGTCCTTCCTCCCCAGCGGCAGTGTGTATCGCAGGGAGCCAAAGGTGTCGTCCTTCCTCCCCAGCGGCAGTGTGTACCCCAGGAAGCAGAGACCGTCTGTCTCGCACCCCAGCCGCAGGACAAAATATTGAAAGGGGAGACAGTTGGTCCCCCTCTCCACCAGCAAAGAGAGTGTCAGGGAGAGGAGCAGGTTACCTCCTCTCCCCAGCGGCAGTCTACAGTTCAGAGAGAGGAGCTTGTTACACCCTCTCCCCAGCGGCAGCATAAACCACCAAGGGGAGACACTAAGCCCCTCACCAGCGCAGATGGGACCGTGGTCTTTGCGCCCAATCTACAGGGAGTACGGACGGTCAGTCCTGCTCCCCAGCGGCAGAATATTTTACCGGGTGGGGAGAGTCTCGTTTCCCCTCCCCAGCGGCAGCCTAGCCCACCAAGGGGAGACAGTAAGCCCCACAACAGTGCAGAAGGGACCGTAGTCTCTGCACCTGCACCACTGGAGATATGGACAGTCTGTCCTGGCCCCCAGCAACAGGACAATGTATTGGAAGAGAAGGCAGTTTGTTTTCCCCTACTACAAGAGAGGTCGTCGCAGGGAGAGGAGCCTGTTACCCCTTCTCCCCAGCAACAGCTTTGTCCAACCAGGAGAGAGAGCACCCTGGTTACCTTTCCACCAGACTATGGATTTCCAACTGGACACATGTGGCAGGAGAACACCGGGACAGCTACACTGGGTGAGAAAGGCCGACCGACTATCAGAGCCCCAGACCGATTGAAGGTCTGGAGTCTGGATAGTCTCAATGGGAAAGGGGAGAAATGTGGCGGAACCCGCCTCGCCACCTGGCATTGGAGAGGCCTGGCTGCCTGCCTCCTACCTGCTGACTATGGCCCCTGGTAAAGTTGTACTTTTGAATGCAATATTTGGGCATATTGTATTTTATTGTGCGGCTACTGGCCCTTTAAGCACAGTGAATGGACTTTTATTGTACTGTGCTGGCCTTTTAAAAACACTTTATGGACATACTGAAACTTTTTGGACACTTCCTCTTCCCCTCCCCCGGATCCATTGTTCTCCAGCAGGGTGTTGTCCCAGGGACACTGCCAAACCAGTGGGAACTGGTTTGCCAGGAAAAATCATGCTTGCAATTGAAAACAAAGGACTTCGACCTAACCGTTAAACCCCTGAACCTATTCAAGTGAATTTTGGATATGTTTGTCCCCAAGTTATACTGGTTAAAATAATATAAGTTTTATGTATGTACAATGTTAACTCACAAAGTTATAAAAATGTACAAAAAGTAACTTTTCAGCTTGGAGATAATTGAGTAGATACAGTAATTGACTCAATTATCTCCTAAGCAGAGGGGAGGAATATGCTGGGTGTGTTTCTATTTTCCCATTGTGTCTGATTGGCTGCTGTACTTGCATTGTATGTGTTGTAATGTGTTTATTGGTGGTTCTGCAAAACCCTGTGGGCAGTACTATGTTTTGTGGATTGTGAATAAAAGAGGCTGTATGTGCCAGTACAGGGAGTTCCTGTTTTAACCCTCAAAGTGAAGTGTCGTCTCATTATTGGGGGAAGGATTTATTGTATGCTGTTCCAGTTTGACTGCTAGGAGAGTAAACCTATTCGTATGGTTCCTATTCAACTGTCTACAGCATTCATATGCTTGAGAGCATTCATATGCTCCTACGGTTCGGTGGTTTTGGTGTCTGCTGCAGTGCTTGGAGTCCTCAGGAAGCGCTAGGAGCATCCTTCAACGGAGGTACCCAGTCGGGGTGCCAGGCGATCCATTACAAAGTGCCTTAAAACCAATATCTTTAGGAAAGCTTATGGCCTCCCAGAGTAACCTCTACCTTATATACCTGTCTCCTGCTCTCTCCTCTAGCTCTGCTTCACTCCCACCTTATTTGACTGCTATTTCCTGTCCTATTGTGTTTTACACCCCATCTCCTATAGACTGTAAGCTCATCTGAGCAGGGTCCTCTTCAACCCATCGTTCCTGTACGTTTTCTTGTAATTGTCCTATTTATAGTTAAATCCCCCCACCCCTCTCATAATATTGTAAAGCGCTACCGAATCTGTTGAGCTATATAAATGGCAATAATAATAATAATAATAATAAGTATACATATTTTTGTGTTGGTTGTTTTCTCATAGAAAGTACTGCCTTACAAATATGTCAGCAATTACTATTCCCCCAAGAAAATCAGGAAATTGAATGCCTTCCTAACATTGGGATTTCTTCATGATGAACTGTAACGTTCTGTTCACTTACAGATGGTAAGTGGTAGTTAGTAGACGCATGCATTTGGTTTGTGAAGGGTTATTGCTGCTGTCAGTGTTCACATTTGAGTGACAAATAAATAAATAAATAAAACCCCATGTGCCTTCTAATGAAATAACTTTGGTTTTATAATACTCTTTTTTTTTTTTTTTTACGTTAAAATTATAAAAACAATAATAATTGTATTTATATTGCATGGTAAAGACATCTTACATGGTTATTCACCAAAAACAAAAGAGAATTAAATTCAGCGTGTATTTAAAATTTAAGGCCAAAATATCTGGCGAAAAAGAAGTCTAACCTACGTTTCCAGTTTGGCTTTAATTTTAAATTCACTTGGGATTACCACGTTAATGAATAATAATAAGTCAATTAAACACATTGTGAAAGTATGACAAGTAGATAAACCAATGAAAAAAAAACCCCATAAAAACAAAGCATGAAGAAACCTACCTAGAAACTAACTTCAATTCAAAATAACGAGGAAAATTATAATTACATTTTAGATGAAAAGGGCTTATTGATTTGTCAAGACCTAAGTGAATATCATAGCAATTGAAAGAAGAAGTAATTGAGAGGACAATTAAGTCATGTAATGAGCGAAATGAGATATTGATGTTGTAGAGTGTGAAGCCCAACAAACACGATCATCAATGATGAGATTTGAGTATTTAAGATTGAAAAAAAAAACCATAAAGGGACAAAACAGGTAAGACCGTATCCTCTTTGTTTATTATAGCAAATAGATAATTCATTATAAAATGTGCAACAATATATAGTAAAAAAGTAACAAAACCCAAAAAATCACTTTAAAATTCACCAAACTGCTGAAATTGGATAGGACCCATCACTGACCAGGAAAAGACAGGACCCACCTATCCCATAATCTCCTGTCCAGTAGGCCTTTATGGGATAACTAGTCTGTCCCCAAGTAGCTATTTCACTCACCACATGAGCATGTGTTGCAGCTTTCTGATTCTCTACCCTTTTGCCTGGATGGTGGGATGGTGGCTAGTGGTTTTGGTTAGATTAAAGTGTCGGCAGAGATCCGGTGGCCATACCAAATTTAAACCAAGCAACTCAACCCTTCCTGATTAAATATCATGATATATCATTGTTATTATTATTATTATTATTAAGTGGGTACTCTGCTCTTGTAAAGCATCTGCAGGATAGGGGTCGGCTAAAATCAGAAGTTGCTTGTTAGTGGATAAGTGAATGTGCTGGATCTTGTGTATTGTATAAATTGGCCCCAGAAGCACCCCATTTGTGCATGTTTAGATGAGTGCACCCCCTGGGTTTATATATATATATATATATATATATATATATATATATACACACTGTATATTTTGATATTTTAATATTTTGAAAAACTAATTTTAATAGTATAAATACTACTAATACTACATAAATATATAATTTCAAAAGCTTATCCCAGAATATTAAATAAAGGCCTGTGTCTGTACTCTTTTTTTTTTTTGCTTGTTTCTTATGTTACTGCTTTCTATAACAGGGAAGCAGGGAAGTATTTGATTTTTGTTACTTAAAGGGGCACACCAGATACTAATAAATGTTTTGCAGAATACAAAGCCTGCCTTTTTTTGTCACGCCCCCAAATGCCAGAAATACTTCCTTTATCAAAGGTACGCACAGTCTCACTCCCAACCAGAACTGAGTGAGCTGTTTTTAATTCACAACCTAGCTGCACATAGTCAAAGTAGCTGGAAACAGGAAGTGATAGCCTTACTTTATGTTTCCCTGGGTGCCCTCCACTTCTAATACAGGTTGCTTTGTGTTCAGATCACTCAGTACTGTCAGTGGCTGAGCTGTGTGTGTACATATTTGATAAGGAAGTCTTTTTCTGGAGTCAAGGGGTGTGGCTAAAGAGGCAGGCTTATGATGCAGCATTCTGCAAAACATTTAATGGTGTCCGGGTGTCCATTTAATTCTCGCCATTTTTTTTTTTCAATTTGAGGACTCTACAGTGGTCATTAGTAGCTTTGTTTCCTAATCTGAATGCTTTCTAATGTTAAACTAAAAGTTAGGTATCTGTGTGTCTTTATTACCAGCGTGATATGCTATGCAATTTTGGCAATTCCTCAATAAAAATTCGATCTTCCCCCCTCATCCCCCCCAAAAAAAAGATCAATAGGCAAGTAACTGATTTTTGCCATAAAGTTTTAACTTTTGAGATGGATTGCTGGATGTGTTATTTCATAAATTAAATAATGATTAAACCTATAGGGGCTATTTGGAGATACTTCAGTATTAACAATGTTTTACAAGGTTACAAGTCATGAGATATCTTTGTACGTTTGATAAAGCCATAGATGAATTCTATTCTAATTATTGAAAAGAGAGCGCAGTTTATATGATGTGTGTTTCTCAGAACCTAGCCCGTTGTAAAAAGCTCCTTTATCTCATCCAAAAGATAAGAATGTATGTTTCCTATTATATAGCTTTAAAGCAAATAACCTCTAAAAGAAAAAATATGAAATAAGTTCACAAGACAAATATGCAGCAAGTAAATACAAAGCAAGTTTATTTGCAATACAGTTTTTGAAAATGCCACAAAGGGCAGATGATGTTTGTCCTGACTATTATTCCAAAAGTATTTAAAGTTGAAAAACATCAGGAAGCTATGTTTCCATTCTTGTGGATTGGAATGATATGACCACAGATTCGTAAATAATGCAATTGTTATACGCTGTTACATACCTTACATTTTCAAACAAAAAAATTGCATTTTACAATTAAAATAAAAAGTGATAGAATATAAATTCTATTAGACGCTCCAGGGTTGTCACGTAATCATTCTCTTTAAGGGAATAAGATTTTTTAATATGCTTCCATTAAGTCATTTTAAAGGGGCACTATAAGCACCAGAACCACTGCATACCTTGTACATTTTAAATGGACGAAGAGGGACATTTTAGTTTTAGGAGTCTGAGAATGAGTGTGGCCATGGGCAGGGCTGATCTGAGAAATTGTAGGTGACTTATTCAATATCACAGAACAACAAACAAAATTGGTGTGGTGTGCTGTGCTGCACAAAAACATGTGAAAACCATGAAATAACTGGCATTCGCACACTGGTTATGGCTCCCTTGGTCAATACAGGTATTACATTTATCCCGTTATGGAGTGAGTATTTTCCAGCTCTAATCATTTAAAAAACATATAAAACATAACAGTGTACAATCACACAAAATTGACAACTATAAAAAGAGGATAATATTGCACTCACAAACACAAGCATGTATATAGGTCCAATAGGCCTGCAATATTGGGCTCCAAGATGTTCCCAGTGGTTAGTTCAGTGTTCTTCCCTTCACCATGCTCAGTTTCCAGTTCCCTAGCAGTGTGGGAGAAGGTGTTTCATCTTCTGGATTGGAGAATGTCCCAACTGGAGTAGGTAAAGCCACAGAATGCTCCAAAAGTCCGACATAATTTATGCAACTAAAATGTAATTAAGAACAAAATCAATGTATCTTATTTACACAGACAGATTTCCAAACACATGTATGGTAATTTAAATACAGATTATTCTAAGTATGATTGCTGTAGAGCTCTCTTATACACTTTGACACACGAACAATATGGAGCTCCTAGAAAGGAAGAACATTAGGAAAGAAAAGAGGGACAGAGGGATTTGTACCCAAAATAGGGACTGTCCCTTAAAAACAGGTATGCCACTACAGCTATTTGTAATGGTTATAGAACTATGAATCTGTCAAACCAGATTATACAAAATAATTCATTCTCTCCCAAGTATCTAAAGCCTGCCCCCTCTGCAGTTGCTTGGATTTTCTTCCCAAACTACATTACACCAAAACTACATTAAGATGCTTGGAGTATCTCTGTAAAACATAAACTATAAACACCAAGAAGGACCAGGCACAGTTGTAAGGCCCAGGGCAGGTTTATTGAATGAGATGCAGAAACTGTTGCTATATCTCATTTTAAATAAAACTGCCTTTGATCTAATACCTGTGGCTGTTTCTTCTTAGTGTTTATACTGCGTGTGAAGTTTGGTCATTTCTGGACTGGAGGCAAGATTTGAATTGTTTTACATGTGCCCACCCTTTCTGTATCTTTAGACTCTTTAAAGCAAACAGACATAATTCCGTGATCAATGAATAATGAAGAAAACACCATTTTGTATCTAAACACATGGAATAGGAAACCAAAGATTGAGCATAAAACCAGATCTTTTTGTCGATTGACCGGGTCAAAAAAAAAAGGAGCAGTGGGGGCTCGTCTACATAGGCAGTTGGGGCAATGCCTCGCCAGTTTTGTTGCAGTAAAAATAAATAAATTAATTAAACCTTGTAGGTTTGTTAAAGCCTAATAATGTTTTTTTCAAGGGATGGCAAGTTAAAAAGTGACAAGCCTGGGTGCACTAAACTAAGCATGTCAGGAATTTTGGGTGACTTTTAAAACTGCTTTATTTTTACTCTGTGAATCCCCAGTTCTGCGCAGTTTTAGGTCTCTGACCTTCATCTGAATTCTAACTGTATCCTGATTGGCTGAAAACATTGAGCATCTGCGTAGAATACAAAATTGAATTCAAATTTGTCATTTGTGCTACTTCTAGCTCTTCTATGGGATTTATTTTAAGCATGGCAATCATGTCCACTAATTTACATTTACGCATGCATGTGCTCATATATACTATCGTAAATAACAGGAATTGATGTTCAGGCATTATTCTTCCTTTACATACTGTAGGATTGCAACTACATGAGAAAAGTAATTATACAAGGAAATGAAAGACTTAAAGGACCACTACAGTGCCAGGAAAACATACTCGTTTTCCTGGCACTATAGGGTCTCTAGGTCCCCCCCACCCTTAGGGTCCCCCTCCCGCCGGGCTCTAGAGTGAGGAATGGGTTAAACACATACCTTTTCTATGGACGCTGGCCTCTTCTCACTGTGAAAATCAATGAGACAGTCACTAGGGGCTGGATTAACCCATAAGTTAACATAGCAGATTCTCTGAAACTGCTATGTTTACAGCAGGCAGGGTTAACCCTAGATGGACCTGGCACCCAGACCACTTCATTAAGCTCAAGTGGTCTGGGTGCCTATAGTGGTCCTTTAAAATATTTGCTTAATTCCTCTGCCCCCCACATAACATAAAGTCATGCAAGGTCACAGATAAACGATGTGTCTCCCGTAAAGGTATATTAATCATCATCATAAATCCAAAACCTTAGCAAGAAGAATTTTTTTTTAAAAATTATTATTCTGTTTTAGCAGGAATATAGGTATCGCAGACAGTGTAATTTCCAGGGCGACTGTGTGGTATAGTGTGTTTGGAATTAAAATGTAAAAGAAGACAGTGATTGAAAACGTCAAAAGCCAATAGTTCATAAAATGTAATCAATGTGGAATCAGTTTATTATTGATTGTTTTCTCCACGCTCCTGAATGCTTAAGGTCCACAATGTTATAGCTTGAGCCGAGACCCAGAAGAAATAGGTTTAGGCGCCTTCCTGCAAACATTTTTACAAAATATACACACAGGATAGTGCAAAAAAATTTGAATAAAAACATCCAACTGAAAATATATTATTTATAACAGTTAAACACATAAAGAATCTCCCCACATTCCCAAAATGCAAACAGAAATGTCAGTGCTTAGTGAATATGCCCCTGAATACATTTTTAGAGGTGACACAAATCTTACTGTAATCGGTTATAATGAGAGTTCTCTAATATAGATAAACCAGGGGTGCTGGGAATGTATATTCTGTATCCAATGTATCAATGTATCCTGTTGATATCTATTACACTTAAAATAAATACTGACTTTTTTCGAAAGCTTTTTTTTACCAAAATCCCGTAGAAAGTCTACATAAGCAAAATCCAAAATGAAAGATATAAAAAATGAGTTCCAAAAAAATGAAATGACACCCCCGACCTAAAAACTGGAGGTCAAAATCACAAGTGTCAACAGTGTTCACGCTGTAACGTTGTCTCACGATTTGGAATCTAGAAGGCTCAATTTGTAATCTCAGGCCTGGCACTGTTTGGTAGGTTCTGGCTTATTCCAGATATAAATATATCCTATATCCTCTGTAGAAACATTATTTATGTACATTTCCTGTGGATTTATTCCACGTATTATTGCATTTTATTCAGTGTCAATTACATAAGTTATATGTGTGGTCTCTCTTTGTTAGCGTGTTGGCTATGAATCATCTCTGCTACTTTAGCAGACATCAAAGTCCAGTATTCATCTCTGAAAGAGAATCACATGAAAGGAAGTATTTAAGCTTTTACATCTTTATGGAATTAATTGCAAGATGAAAGGCAGAACATATTAGTCAGTGAATTGGAAAGATCAAAACTTTCCTTTTCAGTATAGTGGCTAATGCAGAGCAATATGTCATTTTTATGCGATGTGGGATAATAGGTCTACATTGTATCAGAAGGCCGGACAATTTGCTATTTTATTTACTGTGAGGATAATAATAGATAGACACAACAGAAAAGGTTTAGTCGCGAAAAAAGTTAGTAGACTTGAACAGTTCTGTTTGAAAAAATATTTGAATTGAATCAATCCTTTCCTATGGGGCTTCTGCATCATGTGTCTGTATTTTTACTCAGTCAGTGCAGTGGAATCACCTTTAGTGGTTGTCATTCTGACATAACTAGACTTTGAAACTTCTTAAAAGCTGCAATGTTTTGCACTGCAGGGTTAATAGGGCATGGACATTGCACCCTGACCAATTCATAGAGATGAAGTAGTAGTGTTCCTTTAATGATGACAAAATGCAGTAGTGTAATAAGAACATAAAAAAAAAAAAACCAACAAATATAAAACAGAAAGGGACAAATATTCCACGGATGGGTATTTTGAAATTTAGATTCCAAAATGTCAAGAAGAAGTAAATACTATGAATGTACCATAGGTGTAATGCCTACATACAGTAAATACAGTTATCTAACTAAAAGCAGACATCTGTATTATCCATGGACCGGCACGATCCACAAGAATTTATTGCTGGTCTGCGAAAGCTTTCACCCGACTATACCGTCAGGTGAAAGCTTTCGCGGACCGGCAATAATTTGCCACTAAATATTTCTCCGGTGCTATGATCTCCCTCACCGGCCCGCTAGCAGTGTAATGCTGCGGTGGAGGGAGGGCAACGCTCCGAATCTCGCGAGAGTGAACTCTAGCAGCTCCCGAGGCCGCTAAAGTTCACTCTCACCACCTGGACTACCAGGGCTTCCCCACCGGATCACCCGGGATTAGTACTGTCCCCCCTCCCACGCAAAGGTAAGCAGGGAGGGGGGTATCAAAATTAAAAAATGTTGTAAATTAAAAATATATATATATATATATATATATTAATCTACCCTTCAACCCCACAGACCCACAATCATTCTCTCCTATACACGCACACTGCCTCCCATACACACACTGCCCCTACATACACACACTGCCCCCCATACACACACACTGCCTCCCATACACACACTGGCCATACCCATACACACACATGAACACACTGCCCCCCATACACCACTGCCTCCCAAACACACACTGCCCCTACATACACACACTGCCCCTACATACACACACTGCCCTTATATACACACACTGCCCCATACACTGCCCTACATATACACACTGCCCCATACACACACACACACTGCCCCACATACACACACCACCCCACATACACATGTCCCACACACACTGCCTCATACACACACTGCCCCTACATACACACACTGCTCCTTATATACACACACACACTGCCCCCATACACACACACACACACTGCCCTTATATACACACACTGCCCCCATACACACACTGCCCTTATATACACACACTGCCCCTATACACACACTGCCCCTACATACACACACTGCCCCCCATACACACACACTGCCCCTCTACACACACACACTGCCTCCATATGCACGCACTGCCCTCTATACCCACACACTGCCCTCTATACCCACACACTGCCCTCTATAAACACACACTGCACCCCATACACACACTGCACCCCATACACACAAACTGCTCCCCATACACACAAACTGTACCCAACTCACACACACACAAACTGCATCTCTCTCACACACACACACAAACACACACAGCACCCTGCACACACACACACAGCACCCCTCACACATACTATCATTTTTTATTTCTGGTTGACGCCGGTCCGCAAAATATTTCTCCTACTTTCGCAGGGCTGCAGGTGCTAAAAGTTGCAGAACACTGATCTACACTGCAACGTGACAAGAACCAAGACATTTCTCTTCTACTCTTTTGACATCTTTGTACTTACTGAGCATTGTTTATTCATAGTGTGAATGGATGTGGAGAAACATATTTTGATCCTTAAGGACTGGAGGTTAAGCAATGAATTAATCATGACAAATATGACATATCATTAATCATTACGGGTTTACAATCTCTCTATGGAACCAGAGACTTTTGTTGAAGTTCATCTCTGAAGTAGAGAGAAAAGTGAGTTTTTTCTATTTAAAATACTTAGCAACACAAACCCTAGGTATACGTGTTGTTTGGAAAGAGTGTAAAAGGCATGCCACATCATTGGCATTGGCAACCAATAGTGGTTATGGTACAAGGAAGTCTTAGGTTCATATCACCCTTCCTAGAGGGCTGTATAACTGAATATGCTTTTAGAACATGTTTTATTGTATCATATTGTGACCTTCCACCTTAGCTTGATAATACAGCTGATTCATTTTGGTACATTTTTAGCTAATAAAAATGGAGCGAAAAAATGTAAGTATCTTTTTCACTTCATTTTGTGAATGGAGAGCTACTGATATGCTGAGAGCATCAGCTGACGCTCAGCCTATCAGCAGCCCTTGATCAAAGCTTTGGATTGGAACAGAATTGAAGGGGCAGATCGTTCTGGTATTGGAGCGCTCTGGTGCTCTTTTCTCTCTTTTTTTTTTTTCTTTAAATTCTTTATTTTATTTGTGCATGAAAAATCACATATAGCACACCAAGCCACAACAGCCAGGGCATGCAGAGTCAAACAAAGATTTGCATTAGGTAGGCAGTGGAAAAAACTTTGCACTTTTTTGTTTCAGATTTTTTATCGCTTGACACACATATTGTACATAAACAGGCTTACTAAGAACAGGTTGAACATAGATGATTTCTAACTGCGTTGCCTTAGGTTACTAAAGATTAGTGGATGTCGAAGCACGCTTGAAAAACTTTGCACATTTTTGGATTATTATCGCTTGACACACATTTTGTACAGAAACAGGCTTGCTACGCAGATAATTAGGCTTCTATATAAACATGCCTGATATTCATGAGTGATAAGAGTTGTGTATAGTTAGAGTCCTGATTGTGTGTGGTAACCATAACGCCGTTGGTCTGGGTCGGCTACACGCCAGGTGAGCCCCGTCAGCGCAGGTAGAGGTGATAAATGGCGTGGGGGTTGCAGCTGGGTAAAGAGTGGTGGGTGCTCTCCGGGTTGTGTTTAGTCCCAGGGTCGGTTCATGGCAGGTAGGTCTCGAGAGGCAGGGTCTTTGAGTCCCGGATGTGGGCTAGGATGAGGCCGGAACAGGGTGTCGCCAGGTATCTTGGCTGCCTTGGCATGCTGTGAGTCTGCGCTTGCAGGTTATAGACAAAACAACAGGTTATAGACAAAAGTCACAATTTAACGGAGCCCTCCTGATATCTTGGAAAACTGGAAGCCTAATGCTCATTGGAAACGTGGTCGTAATAATAATAAAATATAATGTATCATTAAAAGGACCACTTCACTCCCATCTGTGAGGAGTATCCTATTATAATTCAATTTTCTAAAAGTGGAATGTTATAATTTAATTATGAAACACCTCATTGTCTGTCAAACAGCCTTGGAGGTTTGCTTCCTGCTTCCATTAGCTCCTCTGAGCTAACAAAACTGGCAGCTATCCTCTACATGGACCTCTCCTGCCTCGCCCCCATTTCTCCTCCACAGACCTCGGACCAGACGCTAAGCAATAAACTATATCTTATTTGAATATACTAGTATCTTGCCCAAGTTTTGTTTATGGTTGTCTCACCTGCCCTGTCTCCATCAGGGTTGTGCCTGTGGGATGTTGCCACTGACCTTTCCAGCTACCGGTTCTCCAAAGTAGTACAGGGTCTGTCTTTGCCTCCTAGCAGCTTGCTCCTGCGTAGTGTAAGGCTGCGTTGCCGATAGGGGTCTTCCCGGTTCAGCCCACCACCATTTTAAGTGAGTGGAGTGCTGCTGCTTCCTCCCGCCTGCGCCCGTCCAACAGGGCTTGTTTGCAGGTGTTCGGGCTTGTAGGGTGCCATGGTGGACCGTGATGACCCCCAGTGGTCCAAGGGGGGGGGGAGAGGTTCTGCATCTGCAGGACTTCGGGACTGGAGGACCGGCCGCGTCCCCAGCCCCGCATCAACCGCTAGGCCGCAAGTCGGACCTGCCTTGGCTAGTGTCTCCTGGGAGCCTGTGATGCCTCTGTCCTGTTCCCACCAGTAGCTCTGGGTGCTTGCGACTGTTCCGCACAGCGGTTAAGCTCCGCCCCCGGTGCTCTTTTCTTTAACATTTTAATTTGAGATATGCTGGCACTGGGACCTCATTGCACCATAACAACTTAATTTGGAATTAAGTTGTTATGGTGCATAAGATGGCCCTTTAGAATAACAGTATATCCACCTGCAACGAAGGGGAGCTGCAAGAAACTCTGAGGGTGAAAAATATTTTATTGAGTTCTGTCTTTTTTAATCCATCTGATTTTTCAAATTGTAACAGCTAGACTGCCAAGTCTGCAACTAAATACATGAGATAGTAACTAGAAAATCTGCTCTCCGAGACTTACCTGGAAACAAGTGTAATGCACAACGCACCTTTCCTGATTAAATAATTTTCTAATATTTACTGCAGTTGTCAAAGCTTTTTTTATTATTATTATTTTTGTTTATAGTCTAAATAAAAGATATATATATATATATATATATATATATATATATATATAAATATATATATATACAATGATAAAATATGGCACAGTCAAACAACACACAGGTACAACCAGTGGTGTATTTAGTATTTGTGCTGCCCTAGGCAGGAAAGTGCTCAGGCACCCCCCTAATTTAAGTTTTCCCAACCCCTTCCTGTCAAGGCCGCACTTTGACTGACAGACGCTCACTCACTGACAGACGCACACACTCATTGACAGACACACACTCTCATATACACTGACAAACAATGACATACACACACTCACTGATTTGACACACTGATAGACAAACACACACTATTACTCGGACACACACTGGCAGACTCACACTAACTGACAGACGCACACTCTCACTGACAGATGCATGCACTCACTGACAGACGCACACACTCACATTCACTGACCGACACTCTCACTGACAGACGCACACACTGACAGATGCACACACTCACTGACCGACTATTACACACTCACTGTCCGACACACACATTCACTGAGCGACACACTCTCACTGACAGATGCAAGCACTCATTGATCGACACACACACATTCACTGACAGACACACACACATTCACTCACAGACACACACACATTCACTTAGATACACACCTATTGACACACATTCACTCACAGACACACACACACACACACACATTCACTTAGACACACACTTACTGACACACACATACATACATACACACACACACTTAGACAAACACATTCACTCACAGACACACACACACACATTCACTTAGATACACACACACACATTCACTTAGACACACACACTTACACACACATACACACCTACAGACACACACACATACATTCACAAATTATTATTATTTTTATTATAGATTTCACAATACATAAAAAATTTTTTAACATTTTTATTTAAAATCCACCCAGCCTTCTTGGGAGAGCTGGAGTGGATTACTTATGGTCCAGTGGGGCTGCTGCGCGGGCAGGTAGGGGGCGGACAGGCAGAGTAAGTGGCAAGGGAGATCTAATCTTCCTGCTCAGCTCCCTCGCACGCCACTTAGTGATGCCGGGAGCCGGTGTGGCGTCATATTCAATGCTCCCTCGCTGCCTGCCCCCCGTCTCGGTGGGGCTCAAAAGTGGCCAGCCGGCCAGCTCTTGAGCCCCCCAGGACACGAGGCAAACAAGGGATCTGCCTGGGCATTTGGGGGCAGCTTTTTTTGCTGCCCCCTGCAGAGTGCCGCCCAAGGCAGATGCCTTGTTTGCCTCGTGTAAGATACGTCCCTGGGTACAACAGAACGCACAATTGGTAGACAGATCCATTGTGAGGATGCAAAGGTAAAACTGTCTGTAATACAGTAAAAATAACAAAAGGTAAGGCATCATGTAGGATCCATGTGGAAATACCATATGTGGAGGTTGTATCGAAGGGGAAACATGATCCAATCACAATAAACTAGAGCACAATAAACTAACCTTCATCACTCCAGATTTTACAGTCTTCTTAAGTGTATAATTAAATAAGCATCTTGACTGCTTCTCCGACAGCCTACATTAGAAGCATTTAATTTGTTTTCCATGGCAATGCTATTTCTGAAACTAGAGCATTAAAAAGAATAGCAAACCTAATTTTTGAAGGAAAATTAAGAAAATTAAAGATGCTAATTAACTGTTCCCTATTTTTAGGATCCGACATGATATTTTTGCAACATTAAATGGAAGTGCATTGAGTGTTCTGCTAGAACAAAGGAATTGGGACTGAAAACAATGACAAATGGCAAAGCCACTGCTCTATAAATTCTCTGATAAAAGCAAACAAAATAGTATACAACGATTATGTAAAGTAAAAAAAAACCTACAAAAGCAGAGTAGCACTTTCAGAAAATGCTCTCTAAATTAACATTGCAGGTTATAGACAAAATAATAGGTTATAGACAAAAGTCACAATGTAACGGTGCCCTCCTGATATCTTGGAAGACTGGAAGCCTAATGCTCACTGGAAACGTGGTCGTAATAATAAAATATAATGTATTATTAAAAGGACCACTTCACTCCCATCTGTGAGGAGTATCCTATTATAATTCCATTTTCTAAAAGTGGAATGTTAGAATTTAATTATGAAACATCTCATTGTCTGTCAAACAGCCTTGGAGGTTTGCTTCCTGCTTCAATTAACTCATCTGAGCTAACAAAAGTGGCAGCCATCCTCTACATGGACCTCTCCTGTCTCGCCCCCATTTCTCCTCCACAGACCTCAAAGCAGACGCTAAGCAATAAACTATATCTTATTTGAATATACTAGTATCTTGCCCAAGTTTTGTATATGTAACTATAAAGGGCCTATGGCATGGTATCCACAGAGGACTTGGGTTTTAGCTTTCAGTCGGTTGTTGTGTTGTGATGTTTGTCTATATCATATGAATTGAATGCAATACTAAATGTGAGTACTCGTAAAGTGGGATTATACTATTGTATCTTTTTAAATTATTTTCCAGAAGTGCTACATCCCCTTTTTGTTAGGTTTTATAACATTTGTATTACGATCTCTAAGGAGGCACCCAACACAAAAAAATACACACAAATTGAAAGTTAATTCCAGCTAGTTATAAACATCACTATACTGTCATGTTTGTCATCCATGCTTGTATCTTTGTCATTTCTTGATATTTTATATTTACCAAGTTCTGTCTGGGACTTAACACTGCTATATAGACATAATTATTTAGTTCAGGTTTGTTTTAAGTTTAATTTAATTTAAATATTCAAGTGTGTACCTGCTTTAAGCAAATTATGATATTCTATTGTAATTTTTTTTTAAAAAAAGGATAGAGTCCATTATATCGAAATTATGTAATTTACTCTATTGTTAATTTGTTTTGTCGTGTAAGAATTCCAAAAAGCTAATGGTACACGCAATAATTGACTTATGTTTAAATACAGTATATAAACAGCCATTGAAAAGAAACTACTCAAAATTTTAAATTCTTTCTCAGTATATTGAATGTAAACAAGTCAGTCCCTCACCTCAGTTCACATGACTTATACAGAAGTAAACAGAATATAAAGATAGGAAGCCAAAGGGTGTTAAACTAGACCATGGGCCAGCACCAGCCCAAAAGAAGTAATAGCAGATAATAAAAAACAGAGAAGAGGTTCAGGCACTCCAATATCTTTAGGTACATTTATTAGAACCCATGGAACACTACAATGTTTCGACCCAGAATTGGGTCTTTGGCAAAGCCAAATATATGCAAAGAACAACCATGCAGGGGAAAAGTAATCAAACATTAAAATAGCACTCTACAAAATGGCGGGGGAACACAAACTACATAATTAACACCTGCCTATAACATATATAATATATGTGCAAATGTTAAAAATGTGTAGGTTAAACATCCAGACACTTGCACACAACAGTTTCACAGTAATTTGCATAGGAAATCATTTTAAAGGTTTATAACTGCTTTATCTCATTGAAATAGTTATAGTGCCTGTAGTCTCCTCGGGCAAAAAGACTCCAGCAGCCCATCCTTTTTGTGCTGCTTGGGCTAATGAAGAAGTATTAGATTGAGAAACAATGGGTAGCTGTGGTTGACTGTCACCTGACCGCATTCAGTCATCACAGCGCCCATTGCTTGTATGAATCGGTATGGCTAGAAGGAAGTGAGTAATCTCTGCCTTAGCCACACCTCCAGAGTGGGCAGGGCTATTGAGAGCCAGGGACATTCATTCGGTGCTCAAAAATGGTTTAACACTGAATGGAGGGACAATACCAGGGGACTCCAGTTACTAAGCCATACTATTAGTTAACCAATTCAGGTAATAAAACCAATTGAATGAGATAAAACGGTTTTAGTGTCTCTTTATTTTATTTAATTCTTTCTTTTTGTAGTGCACAGTAACAATCAAGAATGTGCAAACAATGTCAAGACAGCAAAGCAATACACTTATGAAATGTCAATGGTACTGCGCTTTTTGTTGTGCACAGTGGCAATAACAGACAAGCGTGTGGTGCCCCAACAGCAGTCCTCAAGCTTTTTTGTCATGCATGACAGTAGGAGCATTGGAGAATACAGGCACATTTTTAAGTATAAGAGAAGAATAACATTATCAGGTACAAACGATAGGCTAAGTGTTTCAGGATAGAACATCAGATTTGATAAAAACATAAGATACACAAGTATATGTCTGGGTGTTAGCGGTTCGATATCTTACTGTGAGTGTGTATAGGTAATGCGATCTGACGATGGGATGGAGCTTATGGGTATGTGGTGTCTTGCGTTAGGGTGTAGTTGATTTTCGTCGGAAGAGTAGTAGTAGTGGTGCCCCCACAGGTCCCCTAAGTGGTAAGTGTAATTTCCTAGTGCCTGAGACCTAGTAGGTGTAGGTGCATGGAGCGGGCTTGGACATGGTCATTGGACACAGTCATAGAGTCGCCGAGATGTGTGGTGGTCCCCTAAAACTGTTGTGAGTGCCCATGTGAGAAGCTGCTGTCCCAATGTCCGTGCAGCTGCCCATGTATTATGACAGGTAGGGTATAGTCTTGGTTGTGAGTACCTCTGCTTGGTGTGGTCGCGGGCTGTTGCTTTTCCAGTGTAGTTGATCTGCTGCTGCCGCCATGTAAGGACTCGTGCTCCGCCATCTTCTCAGTCGGTCAAGGTGGGCTGTGTCCCTCTGGGGCCTGTGCTGGGCCATGGCATGCAGGTGGCCTTTGGCGCTTGCTCACAGATTTCCCCTGAACCTTGATGGCCTTTTTTGGGCAGCGGCTGCTCTTAGTGGGGTTCCATGCTTCTGCTTTGGGGCGGCCCGTCTCTGATACCTACCCGTCTTGGGGGTACAGCACTTTTTATGTTAGAGAATGAGTGAAACAGCAGGAACATAGTTCTAACGGTATACAAAATTAAGTTAAGGCAAGCTGTATAGAACTAGATATGGCTACAGGAGACAAATACCATTAGGTGATTAGATGAAATGAATACAAGTGGGCAAAAGCACATGAATAGAGAAAAACTCCTTTGCATATGCCCGCACAGAATCCTTTGCGGTAGTAACATCACTGCAAATTTGTGATTTCTGTGGGAAAAGCAAGTCTTATGGCTTGACTGGTGCGCAGATATAAAGATATATGTTTAACACTGTATTAACTATGTACTATGTGTGTGTATATATATATATATATATATATATATATATATATATATTTATATATATATACTTTTATTTTTACTGCTCCTCATTTCCCCCCCTCTCTCTATTGATCACTTCTCACTTGATCTGTGAATACAATCAACATTTAGTGGCTGTCCCCTAGCCATCAATGCAATTAAGCTGAAACTAAATGCACAAGTCTGATACATTCTGAAATGTTTTGATGCTGTGACCAGGGATTCTGTAGGTTCTTATTATCGTCTGTATCTAAAGTGCAATTGTAGACAGAATGTCAGGGATGGACCGTGGGATATCCTGTAATCCAACAGATGGTTTAAATATCACAGCAAGATTACTGCGGCATCTGTTCTGTTACTAGTGACATTATAAATCCCAGATCCGATAAACAGAGATAGCGTTCTTTATTTATTTTTACTATTACATTTCCCCTTTGGGACAATAAAACATTATAGTAAATCATTACAGAAGAATGACTCCATATAAACATAATCTACTTTTTGCTAATCTGACAACGTACTGTACCGTGATGTACTGTATTCCCAAATTGGATAACGCTAATTCGCAGCATTAAATATAGTAGAGCATACATCTACATAAAAGGATTAGCCTACTTGAAAGTATGAAATATATTTTTCTTTTCCTTTCTGTAAATACAGAAAGTTCTTTTAATCTTTGTAAATGACTCCAATATTTTATGAATAGTTTGGTCTTTATATTGTCATTTAAAAGTGATACAATGTGCATTACAACTCCAGACCAGTGGTTCGCAACCTTCCGTGGGCCAAGGCACGGTACAACAAGAGAAAAGTCTCCTACAAACACTTATTTTATTTAACTTTTTACCTTCATCTGCAGTTTACATTTCCTGCAAGTCTTACCTATTATATAAATATTTTTATTTCAAATTGGCCTATTAGTTTGAATTATCTGCCAAATAATACATAGAAAAGAATGTTGACATTTATTTAAAAAAAACGCACACAAAAGTACTGCATTCAATCCAATACAGGCCTGAAGAATGTATATATGTACAGATATATTTAACTGTGGCTTAATATATCATCTTAGTTGCAACATAAAAAAAATTAGGAAAAAAAATCTGTCATAGCATGATAAAATATGATATATGCAAAATAAAGATGATGAATGCAAACTCGTTTTCAGATGGCAGAAGGACAATGGCAATATTAGCACAATTCTAGTTTTCAGGTTCTTTGTTTAGAGACAATTACTGCTCAGTGTGTTGGTGGTTTATCCAATGTACGTGAAATCTCATATGATACCCAGTGATCAGAAATAATAATAATCTTAACCTCAATCACGTATCAGTGAGTGTGTCGGGAATATCTGTGTATATATTTGTTTGCATGAACGTGTGTATCTGTGTATGCCTGTATCATAGTGTGTAGATACATGCATGTATCATTGTGTGCATGTAAGAAGCAACATGGCTGCAATGAGGTCATTATGATATGGGCAATGTAATAGCAATAATTTTATAACATGACAGGAGGCTTCCTATTTTGCATTAACTCTCTTTACTAAACTCCACAGCAGTAAAGAAAAACGTAAAAAGTAACATTAAATCACTGAGCAGCATAGTATATATAAGGGTCATGCTGCCTGTACACTTCCTCTTTCTTTACTGCTCCACGCAGACAGGTCAGACTATTTGGCTCCTCCAGAGCCTTTTTGCTTTATTCTGTATTAGTCTGTTTTACTTATGTAATTACTTTGCCTTTAATTTGTGTGTATATTTATATTTATATATATTGCCATTCTAGGGCTGTGGGAAGGGTCAGCCCTTTTTAGCTTCTCCCTCCCTGCCCCTCTGCCGGCCCTGGGACTCCCTGGGCTCCCCCCTGGGCTTCCCTCAGGTTTCCCTACGGTTTTCCTACCTTGGGGTGCCCTCCTGGGCCCCCTACTCGCGACCGGAATTAATCGCGATCTTTTTCGCGCTGGCCGGCGCCCGCCCGCGGCCAGCCTTAAATTTAGTCCCCGGCTTGCGGCCTACACTCGCGGCCGCCATTTTGGATCGCAGATACCGCGAGATTCACGCGGCCATCTTGTTTTTCCGCATGGATCTCTCTGGGGACTCAGTGCTTGCTGTATTAGCTGCCTACCACCTGCTTTTGTGCTGGACTGAAGCCCTAGTGTGAATTCCTGCAGCCTATACTCTGTGACTGTGAGTTTCATCACTGTGAGTGACAGGATTACTTACACTGCATGCCTATACTCTGTGAATGTGATTTCATCACTGCAAGTGACAGGATTATCTACACTGCATGCCTATAATCTGTGGCTGTGAACTTCATCACTGTGAGTACCAGGATTAATAAACTATACTCTGTGGCTGGGTCAGTCAGGTCAGTGCTGCTGCCTGCTTATTATTGTGACCTGCACTTAAGGGTACCAACCCTGTGCAACCGGGGTGAGCCCCCATTATACGTACTTGTGTACCACGCTGCTTATTGGGAGACTAGCTGTTGCAGTTCTCTCTAACTGGGTGAGCCCCAGTTTTTATAAGGTCACCAACTATACCCTGCTGGGGTTTTTTATACTGGGTGGAGTGTTACCCACCACAGGTGCCACGTCAACTGACCCTACGCCTATACATTTAAGACCTGGGTGCCCCATTTATACTGTGCCTATCCGTGATTTACATCAGCCTACCCTTACCATGGAAGACTCCCAGAACGTCCCTGTGGACTTCCAAGCAATTATCAATGCAGCTGTCGCTGCTTCGGTGGAGAAGGCACTCTCCAAGGCACGCACTACAGAGGCGCCCAAGCCTACCCGCAGGCGACCTCGCCAGGACTCAGATTCGGATATGTCCGACTATCGGACCAGGGAGGATTCCCGTCCAAGGAAACGCCATGAGAAAGGCGAAGATCAGGCACTAAAACCTCTTAAGGGTAAGGCGCATGCCAAGCGCAAATCTGCCAAGGCTAGTACCCCGACCCCGCGTCAGGATTACTCTTCGGATGAAGAGCAAGGGCCTTCCCATTCCATGTCAGTGCTAGATGAATGGCAAGCTGACGTCTCTGATTCAGACGACGCTTGGGGTTCGGACGAGAAATCTGTCTCTGCTCTCATGCGGGAGACTCTTCTGGGTGCGGCCCAGACAGAGGGTACTGAAGACACTGCGGATGCAGAACACCCTCTTGATTCGGACACCATTTTAGACCCGTCGGGTCAGGCGATGTTTGATCCCCGCAACATCCGCCACCCCAGATCGGGAGACTGGTCACCCCCAGAACACCTCTCCAGGTTCATGCACCTGTGGCTTCGCAAGCCCCTGGAGAAAGAGGTCCGCAACCGGCTCAGATCTGAATGCCCACGCCCTTCCCTGCCAGATAAAGTGGCTCACACTCCCGAGTTTGATAAGGTTATGACAACCTTCATGATGCGTAGTGGGAGAGACCCTCGACGAGGGGTAGAGAAAGGCCTATTCGGCGCACAGGATAACCTGCTGGACTCCATTGGCCCTCTGGCCCGTATCATGTACTTGGCAGATGACGCCCTTGCCAGAGCCGATTCCTTCTCGGCCGAAGACATCAAGGAATGGGCACACGACGTGCGCGAATGGGCACAACGGTGTTTTTGTTTCATCGGAAACACTAATGTTACGCTCTCTTCTGAGAGACGGAAAGCAGCGTTATACCGTATTAATGGTAAATTGGCACGAAAGAGATTGGGCCTCAGGCACAAGGGAAATTGTTCGGTGAACCGTTCCTCAAGGAACTTAACAAACACGTGAACGTGTTCACTTCACTTAATAAGGCGCAGTCCTCTATGCGCAGAGTCTTCCGGAGCACTACCACCAGAGGAGTTTTTGGAAGGGCTGGCTGGCAACGGGGCCGTGCCGCCAGCTGATTCTGGCCTTCAGGCCCCCGCACTCAACCGACACCTTTCTACCCATCACGGGAGTACAGGCAACAACCTTTCTCCCGAGGCTCGGACAGAGGCCGGGGACCACGCGGACGCGGACGTTCCTGCTTTGCTACAGGTAAGCACCCGTATTCCTCCATTGTTACCTTGCACCCGCCCCGCGGGCCGTATTTCCCATTCTTTCCAGAATTGGGCCGCTCTGTCCTCAGACAAGTGGATCCTACAAACGGTACAGGGATATGTCATAGACCTAGTAGGGACGCCCCTTCAGACACAACCTCCTCACCCCATCCACATGTCATCTTCCGACCAATCCCTCGTCAACGCGGAACTACGCGAACTTTGGGACAAAGGGGCTATCCAGCCGACCTACGACAGGGGAGGTTATTTCAGCAATATTTTCCTGGTTCGGAAGAAGACGGGAGAATTCCGTCCAGTCATCAACCTACGCGGCCTCAACGCGTATGTGGCGTACCGCCACTTCAAGATGGAGGGCATCCACCTCCTGCGGGTCCTCCTACAAAGCAACGACTGGTTCACCAGACTAGATCTAAAAGATGCATACCTGTCGGTCCCAGTGCATCCGGATTGCCGAACCCTCCTACGTTTCCTCTGGCACGGCCGTCCTTGGCAATTCACCTGCCTCCCTTTCGGGCTCAGCTCGGCCCCTTGGTGTTTCACCAAACTTCTGAAACCGGTGGTGGCCCACCTGAGATCCAGAGGCGTCCGATGCATCATCTACCTGGACGACCTGCTTCTCTTTTGCTCCAACGAGCGCAGACTGCACCAACACACTCATCTCGCAGTAACACTGCTGGAATCTCTGGGCTTCGTGGTGAACCGCCAGAAATCGGAATTGATCCCATCCCAGACGATACAATTCCAGGGCTTCGAGATCGACTCGACTACATGCACTCTAAAGTTTCCAGCCTCGAAGATCTCGTCTATTCACAAGGAGATTCGCAGAGCACTCCGTCGCGACTCCATCCCTCTCCGCAACCTGGCCAGGATCGTGGGACTCCTCTCCGCCTCCATTCAGGCCATATTCCCGGGTCCCCTCCACTACAGAGCCATGCAACGCCTCAAGGCGAGGTACCTACGCCGCAGGCCCACGTACGATCAAATCGTCCCGGTGACGACGGAAGTTCGCGAGGAACTATCATGGTGGCTGGACAGCATGCAAGCCTGGAACGGCAGGGCCATATTCGGAGACACCCCAGACTTCGTACTGGAGTCAGACGCCAGCTTGTGGGGCTGGGGCGCCACCAACGGGTCCATATCCACAGGAGGAACATGGACAGCTCAGGAACTCTCCATGCACATAAACTGCCTGGAACTCCTGGCAGGGTCCTTCGCGATCCGCAGCCTGGCCCGAGACAGATCCAACTGCTGCATCCTCCTACGCATGGACAATGTCTCCGCAGTCCGATATATCAATCGCCTGGGGGGCGCACGTTCACGTCTACTGTCAGACATCACAAAGGACATTTTCGATTATTGCCTACCCCGCAACATCGCACTCCAGGCCGAATACCTGCCCGGGGAAATCAACCTCACGGCCGACTGGTTCTCTCGCCACTGGAGGGACGTCAGCGATTGGAGACTGAACACGAGGATCTTCAGAGCCCTGGCGACCCGGAGGGGTCCCTTTCACCTGGATCTTTTCGCGTCCCGCAACAACCATCAAACCCCGGAGTTCTTCAGCTGGCTCCCAGACCCGGAGAGCAAGGCGACGGACGCTTTTCTACAACAATGGCCAACGACCGGAGCCTATGCCTTTCCCCCATTTGCCATGATCGCAAGAACATTACACCAGATGCAGACGCAACAGGTCACTTTGGTCCTCATAACACCCTTGTGGCAGAGCCAACCGTGGTTTCCGGACCTCCTGGCCACCTCCTGCAGGGATCCTCTCCTCCTTCCATCCTTTCCGGAGCTGCTCACGGATCCCAAAGGGAATCTTCACCCACTTCTCTTGGAAGATCGACTACCCCTGGTGGCTTGGACTCTTTCCGGGGTTCCTGGCAAGTCAGCGGACTATCGCAGGCTACCAGGGACCTCTTATGGGATTCCTGGGCCCCCGGAACTAGACGCTGCTACCTTTCAGCTTGGACCTCCTGGTCTACTTGGTGCATGGAACGGGACGCCGATCCATTTACAGCACCTATTCCCATGATTCTCAATTTCCTTTCATCCTTGTTTTCTTCGGGCCGCTCCTATCGGTCTGTTAACGTTTTTCACTCCGCGATTTCGGCTGCCCATACCCCCGTAGGGGACCTCCCGGTCGGCAAAGACCCTCTCGTCTGCCGCCTGCTCCGTGGTATGCGGCTCCGCCGCCCCCCAGCTCCCAGGTACTCCCACCTATGGGATGTTGGGCTGGTCCTCCGTTTTTTCAGGGATTGGCTCCCTAATGACCGCCTCTCCCTACGCCAATTGCCGGCTAAGTGCGCTTTCCTGCTCTGTCTCGTGTCCTTTCGACGGGTATCAGACGTTCGAGCCTTCGACGTTGACGCCTTCGAGATTGCCCTGGAGGGTGTCACTTTCCACGTTTCCCGTCGCACTAAGTCGGGTTCGACCTCGGTATTCTACCCTTTTTTCCCAGACGATCCGCAACTCTGCGTCGTGTCCACCCTGCGCAGATACGTTTCGGCTACCTCCCCGCTCCGGAACTCGGCGTCGGGCCAACTCCTAGTCTCCTATGTTCGCCCCCACGCGCCGGTCTCGGTCACCACACTGGCCCGGTGGATTCGATGGATCCTCTCCCTCGCCGGTATAGACCCTACTTTCGGCGCCCACTCCGTTCGAGGGGCGGCGGCTTCCTCAGCCTTCCTAGCGGGGGCGTCACTGTCAGACATCCTCCGAGCGGCGGATTGGTCTCGGGAATCCACTTTCCGTACCTTTTATTTTCGCACTCCCCCTTCTGCTGGGACATCTCTCCTTCAGCGTTAAAATTGCAAAATAGGAAGCCTCCTGTCATGTTATAAAATTGAAGATTATGCTAGCTTTAGTGTACTAATAATCTTAATTTTAATAAGGACAGGAGGCGAGTATTTTCCCTCCCTTTTGTTCCCTACCCTGACTCCTCGGGGGAGTGGATCTCAAGGTGACGGACCTTTTTCTTTTGGCTTGTCAGTGCTTGCTACTTTCCTTGGGGTGCCTGCAGTTTCTATCCCGTCTCTCATCCCAGATCTAGGCCTTAGTCTACCAGGTTACGTTGCACCACATGTTACACATAACACGTATTACCTTACATTACACTCACTCCTGTGTATATCATCACTTAGGTTGACACACTCTGATATGGCTCTCATGTGTGACCAGTTACGGTTCAGTACCTAACCTATTTCATACTCTTCTTTCAGTGTAATCCTCTTCAGGACCTCCACTGGTTGTTGGTTTGGTTACCCTCACGCTTACGAGGATAAAGGCTTCGTTTCGTCTTCTCCCGAACTCGTTTACCAGGAGTCTCATCAGGTTCTGCTCACCAGAGACCGTTGTTGATTGTTTTGTTGGTTTCTATCGTTTCGAGCTCAGTCTGGACTTGGATGTCGCTTCAAGAAAGAGGAAGTGTACAGGCAGCATGACGCTTATATATACTATGCTGCTCAGTGATTTAATGTTACTTTTTACGTTTTTCTTTACTGCTGTGGAGTTTAGTAAAGAGAGTTAATGCAAAATACTCGCCTCCTGTCCTTATTAAAATTAAGATTATTAGTACACTAAAGCTAGCATAATCTTCAATTATACAATACAGATATATTGATTTACAACACTGTTTTCTTGCCTGTTACTGGCTGTCCAACCAAAATTTTTATTTTTGTTTTCACTTAATAAATGTGCTATCTACACACACTAAAACGGAAAATACATTTAAAGGGACACTGTAGGCACCCAGACCACTTCAGCTCATTGAAGTAGTCTGGGTGCTGTGTCCCTATTACACTTAGAGCTGCAATGTAAAACTGGAACTCTGGAATTGCAATGTTTACATTGTAGTTCTAAGTCTGCCCTCAGTGGCTGTCTGACAGACAGTCACTGGGGGCGCTTCCAGAATCCAAATGGACTTTTGGTCCGTTATCTGACGCTGGACGTCCTCGTGGACCTCCAGAGCCAGATTTTCCCCATAGGAGAGAATAATGCTTTCCTATGGGGAAATGCTAATGGGAGAGCGGCCATTGCCGCGCATGCGCATTTGGTCTCCCCCGCTGGCTAATGTTGAGAAGGAGGAGCATGGGAAGGACCTGACCCAGCGCCAAGGGACATCGGTGCTGGATTCAGGTAAGTGGCTGAAGGGGTTTTAACGCGAGGGATAAGGGGACCTATTAAATCTATAGTGCCAGGAAAATGGGGTTGTTTTCCTGGCACTATAGGATCCCTTTAAACATTAGTTCCCAGGACACCCAAATTACTTGGATTCTGAAGGTTTGTTTTCTGCAAAATGTTCAGTAGTGAACTCAGTAGTGAATTACTTAATAGTGCAATAAAGTAGGATCTGCAGCATATAATAATAGATCTGCATTAATTGCAAACATTTTACTCTAACTTTGTTAAAAATGCTTAATAGGAACAATCCAATACAAAATGGAGTGTAATATAAATATTCATTTATTGTAAAAACAGTATTTAACTATAATAAAATTAAAATGCAATATATGTTCTTAGTCACTTTCATTTCAAAATGAATCCCACCTATATTCCTTTTATTTTATACATAGCGAGAGACCTATGTCGTTTTAGGTTGTTGCTTCTGCCCAACTATGATGATATTTGTGATGATTTACTATATACATTTTTGATATTAGCAGGGTTGTCCAAACAGGGTTATTCACTGAAGTGTGAACCCTCATTAATTCAAAGTGATTACAAACTGATTAAAAATAATAATAATGATAATAATTCAGGACATAATTGCTAAACTGTAAAATTTCTCCCAGTCACCTACAGTGTCATTTGCGCTACTTTGACCTAAAATTTAAAATTCACTTTGAATTCACTTTGATTTTTTTCCATTTCACACTTTGCCACAGCAGCAATTGGTTATATGTTTTATGTCGAAGGGGCATCAAATTCAGGAAAGTTTTTTAATGATTATATTGCATTCACAACATTGTAAAAGTTTAGATTGTATTACACGAAGACCAGATTCATTTTAAAATTTAATTTAATTTTTTTAATTTTCATTCTGGGGTCATGGCTTAAATGGTGCCGAGAGCGGTCGCATGCTTGCAGAGCTCTGGCAATTCATCGGCTTAAGCTCTTAATTATACCACTTGTACCACAGCATAGCGATCCCTGATATCGGGGAAGACATTGGGAAGCATTCCTAGAAACGAAAAACTCTCTCTGGAGAAGGAAACCGGAGCATCTGGGAACTTTTGCACACGCATTGAAAACCCCAGCACGCCTGACAACCCCAGCTCTTCTCCTCCGTGAAGGATTTAATGGATGCCCCTGACCCTATACCTAAGGCTGAACAGCCAGCACCTCATTTACAACTGGAGGACCGAGGAGCCCCAGTCAATAAAGACCTCATGGTCAACATCCGGGCCTTCTTCTGGACTGATCTGGAGGTGGCCCAGGTGGAGGTGATAGCGATTACCGAAGACATCTCCTCTCTCTCGCAATGCCTGGCTGGTACAGCAGAACAGGTCCAACATTTACAGACCTCACACATGGCCATGCACGTGATGGATACACACTAGCGCAATAATCTTGATGTCAGAAGTACAGGGAGTGCAGAATTATTAGGCAAATGAGTATTTTGACCACATCATCCTCTTTATGCATGTTGTCTTACTCCAAGCTGTATAGGCTCGAAAGCCTACTACCAATTAAGCATATTAGGTGATGTGCATCTCTGTAATGAGAAGGGGTGTGGTCTAATGACATCAACACCCTATATCAGGTGTGCATAATTATTAGGCAACTTCCTTTCCTTTGGCAAAATGGGTCAAAAGAAGGACTTGACAGGCTCAGAAAAGTCAAAAATAGTGAGATATCTTGCAGAGGGATGCAGCACTCTTAAAATTGCAAAGCTTCTGAAGCGTGATCATCGAACAATCAAGCGCTTCATTCAAAATAGTCAACAGGGTCGCAAGAAGCGTGTGGAAAAACCAAGGCGCAAAATAACCGCCCATGAACTGAGAAAAGTCAAGCGTGCAGCTGCCACGATGCCACTTGCCACCAGTTTGGCCATATTTCAGAGCTGCAACATCACTGGAGTGCCCAAAAGCACAAGGTGTGCAATACTCAGAGACATGGCCAAGGTAAGAAAGGCTGAAAGACGACCACCACTGAACAAGACACACAAGCTGAAACGTCAAGACTGGGCCAAGAAATATCTCAAGACTGATTTTTCTAAGGTTTTATGGACTGATGAAATGAGAGTGAGTCTTGATGGGCCAGATGGATGGGCCCGTGGCTGGATTGGTAAAGGGCAGAGAGCTCCAGTCCGACTCAGACGCCAGCAAGGTGGAGGTGGAGTACTGGTTTGGGCTGGTATCATCAAAGATGAGCTTGTGGGGCCTTTTCGGGTTGAGGATGGAGTCAAGCTCAACTCCCAGTCCTACTGCCAGTTCCTGGAAGACACCTTCTTCAAGCAGTGGTACAGGAAGAAGTCTGCATCCTTCAAGAAAAACATGATTTTCATGTAGGACAATGCTCCATCACACGCGTCCAAGTACTCCACAGCGTGGCTGGCAAGAAAGGGTATAAAAGAAGAAAATCTAATGACATGGCCTCCTTGTTCACCTGATCTGAACCCCATTGAGAACCTGTGGTCCATCATCAAATGTGAGATTTACAAGGAGGGAAAACAGTACACCTCTCTGAACAGTGTCTGGGAGGCTGTGGTTGCTGCTGCACGCAATGTTGATGGTGAACAGATCAAAACACTGACAGAATCCATGGATGGCAGGCTTTTGAGTGTCCTTGCAAAGAAAGGTGGCTATATTGGTCACTGATTTGCTTTTGTTTTGTTTTTGAATGTCAGAAATGTATATTTGTGAATGTTGAGATGTTATATTGGTTTCACTGGTAATAATAAATAATTGAAATGGGTATATATTTGTTTTTTGTTAAGTTGCCTAATAATTATGCACAGTAATAGTCACCTGCACACACAGATATCCCCCTAACATAGCTAAAACTAAAAACAAACTAAAAACTACTTCCAAAAATATTCAGCTTTGATATTAATGAGTTTTTTGGGTTCATTGAGAACATGGTTATTGTTCAATAATAAAATTAATCCTCAAAAATACAACTTGCCTAATAATTCTGCACTCCCTGTATAGCGGAAGCCGTTACTTCTGAGGAATTGCCACATTTCTTCAGGTGCCTCTTCTTTGTGTTACTGCCCCACAGGCAAATAAAACACACTCTAACCAATGGCTCACATCAACTCCCTAAGTCCTCTAGGGCAACTCCCCGAAATGTCCTGCTCTGCTTCCTATCTTTACGGCTTCGGATGCTTCCAACTCATTCCTTGTAGAGCTGGGTCTGGCACAACAAATGGCCTCTACTCCTGCTACACGCAACTTCTAAGGTATGTGGAATATCGCCCCCTTCATACCCTGCTCGGGAGTGGATACTGGCTGAAGCGTTTCTTTATCCTGATACACTTGCCCCCCCAGTGGTGCCCAGCGGATATTGGGCACTATTAATATCATGGTTTGCCACAGTAATGCTTCAAACTGGTACTTCACATACTTGCCTGCACTTGGTAATCTCCACCTCAATAGCACTACACAGTGGTGGACTAAGAGGGGGTGGGGAAAGGGGCTGGTCTGCCCCGGGTGCCACCAGGTAGAGGGTGCCATAAAACTGGTCTGAGAGCTAAAGGGGGATGTGTGAGCTGCGCCCCATGGCAGTTGGGGTGCCGCACAGCTCACACGCAGAGACCAGCAAGCTAAACTGGCCGCACGGAAGGAAGGTGGGCGCGGAGCTATGTACATTTGGGGCGGAGCCAATCTGATAGTGGGGGTGAGGCTTAACAGAGCCCTTACCTGCTGCTGTTACTGCTGCACATGGAGGTGCAGCAAGAATAAATTCCTGCTCCCCCTACCTAACAGGCTCCAGGGAAGGACTTCAGTGAATCCACTTGTCCAGCCCACACTGTCTGTAAGTAAGAGTGTGTGTGTGTGTGTGCGTGTATATAACTGTCTGCCTGTAACTGTGTGTGTGTGTGTATAACTGTCTGCCTGTAACTGTGTGTGTGTGTGTGTGTATAACTGTCTGCCTGTAACTGTGTGTGTCTGTGTGTAACTGTCTGCCTGTAACTGTGTGTGTGTGTAACTGCCTGCCTGTAACGGTGTGTATGTGTGTGTAACGGTCTTCCTGGAACTATGTGTGTATGTGTGTGTGTGTAACTGTATGCCTGTATCTGTGTGTGTGTGTGTAACTGTCTTCCTGAAACTGTGTGTGCATGTGTGTGTGTTTAACTGTCTGCCTGTAACTGTGTGTGTGTGTGTGTGTGTGTGTAACAGTCTACCTGTAACTTTGTGTGTGTGTGTGTGTGTGTGTGTGTGTGTGTAACTGTCTGCCTGTAACTGTGTTTATGTGTGTGTAACTGTCTGTCTGTAACTGTGTGTATGTGTGTAACGGTCTGCCTGAAACTGTGTGTGTGTGTAACTGTCTACCTGTAACTGCGTGTGTGTAACTGTCTGTCTGTAACTGTGTGTATGTGTGTGTGTTACAGTCTGCCTGTAACTGTATGTGTGTGTGTGTAACTGTCTGCCTGTTAACCCCTTAAGGACACATGACGGAAATATTCCGTCATGATTCCCTTTTATTCCAGAAGTTGTGTCCTTAAGGGGTTAATGTGTTTCTGTGTGTGTAACTCTCTGCCTGTAGCTGTGTGTGTGTGTAACGTCTGCCTGTAGCTGTGTGTGTGTGTGTGTAACTCTCTGCCTGCAACTGTGTGTGTGTATGTTTGTGTGTGTGTGTGTGTACCTGTCTGCCTGTAACTCTGTGTGTGTAACTGTCTTCCTGTAACTGTGTGTATGTGTGTAACTGTTTGCTTGTAACTGTGTGTGTGTAACTGTCTGCCTGTAACTGTGTGTGTGACTGCATGCCTGTAAGTGTGTGTGTGTGTGTGACTGCCTGTTACTGTGTATACCTGTCTGACTGTGACTGTGTGTGACAGTCTGCCTGTGACTATGTGATGCTGCCTGTAACTGTGTGTATGTGACTGTCTGCATGTAACTGTGTGCATGACTGCCTATAACTGACTGATAGTGGGGGTGAGGCTTAACACAGCCCTTACCTGCTGCTGTTACTGATGCACATGGAGGTGCAGCAAGAAGAAATCCCTGCTCCCCCCACCTAACAGGCTCCAGGGAAGGACTTCAGTGAATCCACTTCTCCAGCCCACACTGGTAAGAGTGTGTGTGTGTGTGTGTGTGCGTGTATATAACTGTCTGCCTGTAACTGTGTGTGTGTGTGTGTGTGTATAACTGTCTGCCTGTAACTGTGTGTGTGTGTGTATGTGTAACTGTCTGCCTATAACTGTGTGTGACTGTCTGTCTTTAGCTGTGTGCGTGTGACTATGTGCCTGTGACTGTGTGATGCTGCCTGTGACTGTGTGTGTGTGTGGCTGTAACTATGTGTATGACTGTCTGCCTATGACTGTGTGTGTGTGATTGTCTGCCTATAACAGTGTGTGTGACTGTGTCTTACTGCTTGTAACTGACTGTGTGTGTAACTCTCTACCAGTAACTGTGTGTATGACTGCCTGTGACTATATGTGTGACTGTCTGCCTGTGACTGTCTGTTGGTAACTGTGTGTGACTGTCTGCCTGTAACTGTGCGTGAGGAGGTGCAGGGATTTTGTAGAAGGGGGCAGGGGTTTTAAAAAGTTTACAAATTTGTGCAATACATTTTTAAAAAATGTAAAAAAAAAAAGAACACATTTTAAAAATTTAGTAGGTGTTTTTTTGGAGGGAGATGGGGGGGTGGACCGGCCCCGGGTGCCACATCCTCTAGGTACGCCCCTGGTACTACACTGTTTCCCACACCTACAACTGATTAGGTGACGCTCGAAGGCTCATACCAATGTATAACGGCTCTATCTTTTTTGTTATATCTCCACATAGGTTATTGGCCAATACCACAATGGCCACATCTAGAATACTACGATAGGCCCCACTGGTCCTTGCTGACTGTTCTTGGTTCGTTATACTTTAGTTTTCCTGTTATACCATAACAATTTTTAATTTCTGTTGAATTTCAGTGGTTCTGACATGTGTTATATCTTTTCATCCTTATAATTATGCGTTCATACAAATGTCATTATCCATGTAGATTACAATGATATATAAATTACAAGATATCGTCACAATGCTGTCCAACTGTACTGGAACATCGTACTCTGTGCCTGTATATGCTGTTGTTATTATTATTATTTATATAGCGCCGACAAATTCTGCCGCGCTTTACAGTGGGTGGACGAACAGACATGTTGTTGTAACCAGACAAGTTGGACACACAGGAACAGAGGGTGTTGAGGGCCCTGCTCAATGAGCTTACATGCTAGAGGGAGTGGGGTAAAGTGACACAAAAGGTAAGGATAGTATTATTGCAGGTAATTTGTCATGATTTCATGAGCATCAAAAATAAAGAATTTAAAAAAAAAAAATTTCCTTCTTCTTTTTGTACCAATGCAAAATGCTTTAGAAATAATTTATATATAATTATTAACATTTGAATAATTTTTAAATGGACCGATTATTAGTGAAGAACATTTAAAACTCAGCAAGGCATACATTCATTGGGGACAAGGAATTAAATGACAGATATTAACATTTCTTTAATGCTCCGGAGATCTTATATGCAAATTTAAATATTAATCAGTGAACAATGTTATACATATTGCTATGGGGTGCATTCACACGTAGTAGAACATGGTTTTGCAAGATTTTTAGATAATGACAGCTTCCCATTCAGCACTCTCGAATTATTATTCCAGTAGCATAAAATTCATATCAATATCCTGCAGGTGCTTGGATCACTTAAGAACGTCTTGAGAATATAATAGTGATGCAGAGGCTAGGAGACACTCCTGACTGTGGTAAGAACATACAAAATTGTAGCCTTAGAGATTAATGAAAATCAGTAACTGAGAAGGACATTTAAAGAATCAATATATCGCTTATAAAATAAGTAGAAGTATATATTACTTATTAACCCTTTCACTACCAAGCTTCATAAGTTAGAAAAAATAGTTGTAAGTAGAAAATCCATGGATTCAACAAATATACAATGCTTCATCTTCAAGCCTTAAAGGACCACTATAGTGCCAGGAAAACAAACTTGTTTTCCTGGCACTGAGGGTGCCCCCACCCTCAGGGTCCCACTCCCGCCGGGCTGAAGGGGGAGGAAGAGGTTAAATCCTTACCTTTCTCCCTTGGCGCTGGGGACTCTCCTGCTACTTCGGTCGTCATCGGCTGAATGCGCATTTGCGCAGCACGAGCCACGCGCACATTCAGCCAGTCCATAGAAAAACATTCTCAATGCTTTCCTATGGACGCTGGTGTCTTCTCAATGAGACAGCCACCAGAGGCTGGATTAACCCTAATGTAAAACCTAATGTAAACATAGCAGTTTCTCTGAAACTACTATGTTTACAGCAGGCAGGGTTAACCCTAGAGGGACCTGGCACCCACACCACTTCATTAAGCTGAAGTGGTCTGGGTGCCTATAGTGGTCCTTTAATCGTTGCATATTTGTTGTGTTCCTGTTTCTAATAAATCCAGTTGGAAGTTTCCACACCAGACTACTGTTGCACATTTAATTAATTAGAGTTATATTATCTGACCAGTAAGACCCATGCAAGTACTTCCTGCAGGTCTGCTCTAGAATACGAGCAAATGTCTGCCAGGATGCTATGTGTGCTGCATTAGAATGATGGGAGTTAGTGGGCACTGTACATACTAGTTTAGTAGTAATTGGCATGCAAGCAAAATAATTTAAGAAGACTCCAGGAGCTCAAGTGATTAGGAAGTAGATGTTCTTGAAAATATGGATAAGGGGTGGTGGGGCTTGCCTGCAACTCGAGATAGTCTCATGGTGCTGAAGCTCCAGGAAAGCTACTTATGTAATCTGTATCTGTATACTGTTCTTAAATCTGGCTTAATGATTATCCATTTCTCTGAGGATTACTCTGCCTATTAACCAGCACCGTTGTAGCTGCAGACAGTGGCCTTGACGTGGAGCCTGCTGACTTTTAGCCTTGTCCCCCCCTTTGGACTAGTGGGGAATATCCCGGTCCCCACTGAGATATTTAGGTGGTCATCCCGACAAATCCTCTAGCTTACCAGTGATTTGGAAAGTTTGAGGCCTGATGGTCAAGATGGCCTCTCCGATTGAAACTACAGTCACGGGCACCTCCCTGCAGCCACATACACGCATTGAGCCACTACTCCAGGCCTGTAAGGAATTCTGGGTGAAGCTTTGCGCTCGACGCAAGAAGCCATCGCAGCGGACAACTATTCCCCAGCAGTGCACTCTGGCCTTCAGAATTGCCACAACTTACCCCAGCAATGGAGACACCAGCTCCTTCAGCCCCAACCCAGTCTACCTGCTCCAGAAGCCTCCATGTTGTGCTCCTGTGTGTGCAAGATAGAGGGGCTGCGTCGACAAACCTCAGTGAACAACCTAGAGAAATACAGCCTGCCTGTCTGGTGATCTGAACACAGTGGAAGGGCCTCGCTAAGGTGGCTAATAGTTGTGGGAGCTGGGACTCCCCATCCCTGGGTCTCGGATGAGCGATCCACAGACCTAACCTGCAGCTCCATTTCATTCCCTATTCTCTCTGTGCATACTGTTTGATAAAATTTAGCTTTTCTACTCTGTTATTGTGTCACATTTGAACACCCGTAACTGATAAATTGAGATATTCAGTGATATTTGTATATTGAACTTCCCTACAGTTCTATTCTTTCACATTTCACGTCTTCTCTTTATTCATTCCACCAGAATTGAGCTTTTCTTCTCTATACAATTATAAAACCCGTGCTGTATTCTCTACATTTCACGTTACTCTTACATTCATAAATTGTACCATATACTCATGTGAGATGTTAATGCAAGCTGGTTTGTCATAATCAACAAAAATAAAAAATAAAAATAAACAAAATATGGATAAGAGCAATATATAAATGTAAGTGCATGTGAGGGGGAAATAAAACCTTGTGAAATATTTTTAAATGGTCTATTAAAGATGAGTAAAACATGCACACTCGCATATCTTTCTTGGGTTAATCATCTGTGAAGGATGAAGTGGGACACTTTATGGGTATGGTCCCTTTAAAATATCTTCAATGTATTAAACATATTGAATAATAAAAAAATTGTTAGACATTTTGTCAACTAAGCATTTTAACTCCTTCATCTCATTGAAGTGACTACAGTGTCTGGAGTCCCCCGGCTCTGTCCTTCCAATCTATGTTAAACCATTTTTTATGTTTTAATGCTACACAGGAGTTATAATCAGAGCATCTCCTCGTGCTGCTCGGGTTAATGAGGAAGCAATGGGCAGGTGTAATTGGCTGAGCTTGTCAGCTGACCTCTTTCAACCTGTCACACTGCCCATTGAGAGTATTGAATGGCTAGAAGGAAGTTATAATCTCTGACATAGCCACACCTCCGGTGGGGGCAGGGCTATAGGAAGTTTTAACTGCTTAGTTTGTTTAGTTTTGAACTGCTTTAAAATGGTTTAACATTGAATAGAGTGACAGAGGATTCCAGGTATTATAACCAATCTAACTAAATAAAATGGTTGTCTATTTAAAGGATCTAAAAAATGATGGTTTTCTTCACTGTAAATTCTTCCAGTTTCACAGGCAAAAAGGTTAGTGAAATAGATTTTCTCTCTGAAAAACTTGTGAAAATATCAACAAGTCTGTCTCCAAAAATAGTGTATATTTAAAATTCATGGTTAGGAAGAACAAGATGCAACAGATAATTCATGATAAAGGATAAATGAGAATTTCCTGGAAATTAGACGAAAAAGTGTCAGCATCACTTTGATAAATCTAATTTAAAGGACCACAAAGGGTCAGGAAAACAAACATGTATTACTGACCCAATAGAGTTAAAACCACCATCTAGCCCTCTGGTCCCCCATGTCCCATTAACTATAGTGAAATCTTGTTCAAGTCTGCAGCTGCTGGTCTGTCTTTGATCTGTCTACTTGGCTGACATTATCAGAAGTGTTGTTCTGAGCGAATCACAGTGCTTTCACATTGGATTGGCTGAAACTGTCAAGGAGGCAGATCAGGGACAGAGATAGCACAAGCCAAACACAGCCCTGGCCAATCAGCATCTCCTCATAGAGATGCATTGAATCAATGCATCTCTATGAAGAAAGTTCAGTGTCTCAATGAAGAGGGTGAAGACACTGAATGGCAGTCACACTGTGCAGCACTGCCCCAGGAAGCACCTCTAGTAGCCATGTGAGGAGTGGCCAGTGGAGTTATCACTAGGCTGTAATGTAAACACTGCATTTTCTCTGAAAAGACAGTGTTTACTACAAAAAGCCTGCAGGGAATGATTCTACTCACCAGAACAAATACAATGTAGTTTATAGTGTCTTTTTAACCCTTTTGATGCCCTATGTTTAGCTCCAGGAATGCCAGTAGGACATCAATAGCCACCCAGGTATGAGGGCAAGCCATTGTTAACCCCCCTCCCGACTCCACTACATTTAATTGCCTGCCTAGTCATCCCCAAATGCCCCTAGATGCCCATATAAAAAAATGTCATTACTTTATTTTGTGCCTGGACCTAGGTCCTGGGTGCCTCCATCTTTGTGTGGGCAGATGAAGTCCCTGTGAGATACGTCAAATGCCCACACTAGATAGCGCTATGAAATTCCCACGCATGCCCAGTTAAACACTGGTGCATTCGCTATTGTCCGAAATTCGGACGGGAATTTAGTCTATTCATTCGTCAGACGAATTCATAGAAATTTCAGATGAAAAAACAAACACCGAATGTCGGTGTTCGTTTGTTCAGTTTATTACAAGGAGGGAGCTAGTAAGCCAGTGTTTACAGCAAAAAGCCTGAAGGTAATGATTCTACTCACCAGAACAAATTCAATAAGCTGTAGTTGTTCTGGTGACTATAGTGTCCCTTTTATATATCTGCTGCAGTCCAGACTCATCCCAACAGGGATACACAATGCTGAAACCATGGTCTGCCTATCCACTACCAACAGCCTCATTGTATGTATTATTTAAATTACTAATCCTTGGATTTACATACATCTGATTATGGGTTTCTGAAAACGTTACCAACCACTGCATGTTAGGGTGACGCATGGCACATTCAACAGGGGTGAATTTGTACTCCCATGGCTAAATTTTGACTCACTTGTGGCTAATGGCAAATGGAAAATTTGAGCACTGCTTGTATCATAAATTGTAATTTCTCCCAGCAGTTTGCTCCTCCTCCACTGATATAACTCCCTCTCACTGCAGGGGGAGTGATGTGAGTAGGATGGGCTAAGGGGGGGACATGGTCAGTTTTGTATGCTGACAGACATCCAATGTACACAAAACTAACATTATCCAGCCCAGAACTCTAGTTCCGATGATGCCCTAATGATGCAGCTGGAATGAGAAGTTCCTTTGGCAGAAAAAGAGTCAAACGGTCTTCCTAGAGAAACATTGCTCATGTAGACTTCTAGCATTATGACCACTTCAAATCACTGAAGTGGTTATGGTTTTTAGAGTACTCCTTTAAGATTTAGGATCATTAACTTTATCTGCGTTAATCAACAGACACACACACTTGGAAACACTGTCCTTTCTATTGTCCTGTCTTTGAGCCACTTTGGGAAAAATAAACTCATGTTGTTGTCCAATTACAGGATTCTCTTTCTTTTACAATGATAATTCATGCTTCAGAACACATGCTGATGGATCCACCGCATAAACAACGGTATTACGTTTTTAGTTAAGCATTGGAACCATTCTATGAAAGTAAAATGTTAATGTTTGAAATGGTATTATCTACAGATTTGCCTGCTGGGTGAGGCTGCCACTTACTTGTTATCTCACCCCCTCCCTATTTCACTCAGTTTTTCCTCTTTTTTTGTTTCCTGGAAAGGGGGAGTTTATGTCTTCTCATTTAAAAAAGACCATCATTTAACAAACTTCAAAATGTATAATTGCGTATCAGTACATGATTCCACTTACTATTTTTCTTTTTGTGTTATATTCTTACTAAAAAAAAATTAAAAATATTCAAGGTAAATGATATCAGATACACTTAAGATGCAGTCAACATGAAAAGAATCACGCCACATCTCGAATTTTATCGAACCTCTTCAGGTTTCAACCAGTGGTTTGGAAGAATATTCATCTCAATAATAGCAAATGAGGCTGATAATCAGTGCTGAGTTTAAATCAATTAAAGTGAAGTACGGCCTCTTTGAAATCAGAGGGGAACTGAATGGAACACAGTGTGCGCCATTCCATCTTAAATTATCTTATATTGATACACGTGAAAGCTTGTAATCACTGTGAACATGACAGGAAAAATTGGGCTTTAAAATAGAGGAGCTATTCACTTCTTAGAACAAATCACCACATCTTTAAAACACGTGCGAACAAAACCAAGATACCTGCTGTATCTATCTATCTATCTAAAATATAATACACACATAGATACAGATAGGCAGACACACACACACACACTAACATGCACAAACCCGCACAGACACTCACCAACACACACAGGTACAGACAGCCACAAACAGACACACACAGGAACAGACAGTTGCAGGCACCTACTAGTACAAACAGGCACAGACTGGCAGACACAGACATGCATACATAGACACACACAGACACAGCCAGGTAAACACAGGCACACAAAGACATAGACAAGCACACACAAGTGTATATATGTATATATATATATATACAGGGAGTGCAGAATTATTAGGCAAATGAGTATTTTGACCACATCATCCTCTTTATGCATGTTGTCTTACTCCAAGCTGTATAGGCTCGAAAGCCTACTACCAATTAAGCATATTAGGTGATGTGCATCTCTGTAATGAGAAGGGGTGTGGTCTAATGACATCAACACCCTATATCAGGTGTGCATAATTATTAGGCAACTTTCTTTCCTTTGGCAAAATGGGTCAAAAGAAGGACTTGACAGGCTCAGAAAAGTCAAAAATAGTGAGATATCTTGCAGAGGGATGCAGCACTCTTAAAATTGCAAAGCTTCTGAAGCGTGATCATCGAACAATCAAGCGTTTCATTCAAAATAGTCAACAGGGTTGCAAGAAGCGTGTGGAAAAACCAAGGCGCAAAATAACTGCCCATGAACTGAGAAAAGTCAAGCGTGCAGCTGCCACGATGCCACTTGCCACCAGTTTGGCCATATTTCAGAGCTGCAACATCACTGGAGTGCCCAAAAGCACAAGGTGTGCAATACTCAGAGACATGGCCAAGGTAAGAAAGGCTGAAAGACGACCACCACTGAACAAGACACACAAGCTGAAACGTCAAGACTGGGCCAAGAAATATCTCAAGACTGATTTTTCTAAGGTTTTAAGGACTGATGAAATGAGAGTGAGTCTTGATGGGCCAGATGGATGGGCCCGTGGCTGCACACACAGATATCCCCCTAACATAGCTAAAACTAAAAACAAACTAAAAAGTACTTCCAAAAATATTCAGCTTTGATATTAATTAGTTTTTTGGGTTCATTGAGAACATGGTTGTTGTTCAATAATAAAATTAATCCTCAAAAATACAACTTGCCTAATAATTCTGCACTCCCTGTATATATAATAATTAAACAAAGGTCCTTGGAGGTTAGTTGAGAAGAAGGCAGATGGCCATCCACTGTTTCAGCAGGGCGAGCTTGATAAAGGCCTCCGTGTAGGCCAAGACATTGCAGTTTTTTTTCCAATAAACTTGCCTTCCTGCAGCAATCCTGCGTGCCTGCACCTAATTTATTCTATCAGCAGGGCCAGCTGCCGCACGCCTCCTGTAGGGAGAGAACTCACTTTGCTGGCCTCCCTAGACTACTCTGCTTCCAGGCTGCTCTCCTCTTCCTGCCCAGGCTGCATCTGCTTTCGCTGCCCCATGCTCTGCTCTCCCTGCCCAGACTGCTCTGCTCTCCCTGCCCCATGCTCAGCTCTCCCTTCCCTGCCCAGGCTTCTCTGCTCTTCCTGCCCCATGCTCTGCTCTCCCTGCCCAGGCTGCATCTGCTCTCGCTGCCCATGCTCTGCTCTCCCTGCCCCATGCTCTGCTCTCCCCTCCCTGCCCAGGCTTCTCTGCTCTTCCTGCCCCATTATCTGCTCTCCCTGCCCAGGCTGATCGTCTCTTCCTGCCCCATGCTCTGATTCCTTAATGAGGTTTAGTAGGAAGCAGAGCATTAAAAGAGGCTCACATGGAATATGACTCTCTCTCTCTATATATATACATATAAGTAGAGATTGTAGCCGTATTAGTCCAGTGATAAATTTTGTTAGTCCAATAAAAAAAAGGTATACAGTAGTCAAGGCGAGAAAGGACAGTGGAATGGACTAGCACCTTAGTCACATCTGATGTTAAGTAGGGTCAGATGCGCGCAATGTTTTTGAGACAGAAGCGACAGGATTTGGCAATAGACTGAACATGAGGCGTGAAGGAGAGGTCGGAGTCAAAGAGAACACCTAGGCAGCGACCCTGTGTGGTGTAGCTGATGGTAGCACCATTGACTTGGAGGGAGACAAACACAGGAGCAGCAACACATCAGGGAGGAAAGACCAGAATTTCAGTTTTGGTCAAGTTGAGTTTAAGGAAGTGGGCAGCCATCCAGTTAGAAATAGCAGAGAGGCAGTCAGAGACACCAGTCAAGAGGGAGGGAGAGAGATCAGGAGAGGACAGGTAGATTTGCTTGTCATCTGCATATAAATGATATTGGAAGCCAAAATAAGCTAATTAAGTTACTAAGGGAGGCAGTACAGATAGAGAACGGTAGGGGACCAAGGACTGAACCTTCGGGGACACCAACAGAGAGGAGTTGGGGAGAAGAAGCAGAGCCAGAGAAAGAAACACTGAAAGAGCGCTAGGAGAGGTAGGAGGAGCACCAGGAGAGAGCAATATCTTGTAGACCGATATTGTGGAGGATGAGAAGAAGCTGTTGATGATCAACAGTGTCAAAAGCCGCAGACAGGTCAAGGAGAATTAGGATAGAGTAGAGACCACGAGATTTTGCAGCGAGTAGATCATTGGATACTTTGGTCAGTGCTGTTTCCACAGAGTGCTTAGCACGAAAACCAGACTGAAGCAAGTCTAGCAGAGAGTTGGACTTAAGGAATATTTCTGCATTGCAAATCTTAGACTAATTAAAGGCATAGTGATCTATTATTCAATCACTCATTGTTAAGGTTTTATGTATCATATAATGCTCCATAAATTACTTAGCTATCATAATACAATTAATATCTTGGAGGAGGAAAAATATATAACTTTAGTGCCTCAATTCAGTTAGAAAAATATAAGCTTAATCTCATTTTATTTATAAAAAAATTGTTAAAAATTATTGTAGGACAAGAACCAACCCTATAAATTATGGGCTCAAGCTTATTAGTTCCTCTTCCATCAACATCAGAGAAAAAACATAAAAAGTGCCATAGGAAAAATATTGATATATACCTAAATCACAATATAGTGTCTTTATTAAATAATCTGTGATATTTTTTGTTTTATATCTATTGCATTATCTATTAAATACATAAATGAAAATGTATCTAGTATCTTTTAGTATACAAATTAGTAGCTTATAAGTACCTAATTAAGCTAAATTATAATAAATGAATTATCAAGAAGGAAAAATGAAAAAATATATATAGGGGATGAATAGAACAATTAGAAACATGCCAAGTCTTTATCTATGTTTAGGACCAAAGTGTGCATTTTATGTATCCAATATGTCTCCCGTTCCAGTTTCTATTCCCTGCCCCCCCCCATCTCCAATGGGGCAAGATATTCTCTATACCGACACAATGGAGACCTTTTAATTGGAACTGGGGACAGTTTTTACAATGTCCAAAAATAGATAAATGTCAGCGCTGTGCAATATAACCAAAAAAGTGTTTGCGGGGAAGCTGGGTATTGAGATAAATGTGTATGATTTCCACCTCCACAGCGGTGGTTTAGGAAATTAGGAGTATTCTGTGTAAACTTTGTATACAACAGCAGTGATCACAGTAACGGATCTTCAAAGATACAAACCAAGCAGAGAAAGTGCAACACATTTTATTAATATCATGTAAAAATAAAACTCCGAAGCCTTTAACAAACTCACACACAGTAAAAAAGTGGTGTTTAAATCCTACTTTCCATCAAAGGATCCAAACAGAGTCCAGAATATGTAGCAGATAAGCAGTGTGCTGAAAGTAGGCCGCTTTTTCACGATAATGAGTCTGCCTTAAATCTTGTGATTTATATACCCTGTCACATGTAGCAGAGAGCATTTTCTCTTAAAGACACAGGATTCCCTTCTGTGGCAGAGCTTTTCATGTCTAAAACATCTTGTTTGCAAACAGTGCATTATAGTCAATACAGGGTATATTCAATGGATAATATTAATTTAAACAAATATATATAAATGACATTCTGTTTAAAATGAGTTTAACCCCTTAAGGACCAAACTCCTGGAATAAAAGGGAATCATGACATGTCACACGTCATGTGTCCTTAAGGGGTTAAACAGTAATAAAAGTAATTTTATAACTTGTTATTTAGCAGCCAATGCAAAGGTGGATTGTACCCCTTCTAAAACACATCAATACAATGAATTTGTATTTATTTAGTAAACAGGGCCCTTTTGTTTTTGTCCATAAAATTATTATTTTTTTTAAATTACTTGAACATCAAAAATTATTTCAGTGTATGTTACAAACACAAAGTAATCTGATTCTATTTTACACATCAAAAATGATCTTTAAAACACTCTAAAACACTAGCTATAATAAAAAAAATACATAAATAAGCTCAGTAATACACATTCATTAAAAGAAGAAAAAAAAAGGGTTCAAACATATGCACATATGTAGAAGACTTTATGTATAGAAATGACTTAGTGTCTAAACCTGTGTTAATTATATAATTACACAAGGAAGTTGATAGCAGAAGAGAGGATTTAAAACCTTATCCTTAGAAAAATACAATTCTATACAACATCAAGGTGAATACAAGTTTATAAAATATACATTAATTCTAGTTCAGCATTTAAGCCAAACGGAATTAAAGTTTTTAAATTAAAAATCAAGAACATTTCTTGATTGGTCAATTTCTGACTCAAATCTCCTCCTCTCCATGGTGTTTTTACTAATTGTATACCACAAAATTTTAATGTTTTAGGGTCATTGTTGTGAACTTCTGAAAAGTGTTTGGACACAGTGTGGTTTTCAAATTTTCTTTTAATATTATAGATATGCTCTCTGAGTCTTGTCTTTAATAGCCGTTTGGTTTGGCCCACATATTGCAGACCACATTTACACTCCAATAAATAAATAAGCTGTTTCGAATGGCATGTGATACAGTCTTCGATAATATATGATTTATTAGTCTTTTGTGACTGCAAGCTGGTTATTCTTCCAAAAGGGGGCCCTGTGGTTTTGCAAATATTGCACTGCCCACATTTAAAAAAGACTTTTTGGTCATTTAGAAAATGTTTACCAACATCAGGGGCCTTAAAACTGTGAACTATTTTCTGTTTAAAGGTGGGGGCTCCCCTGAAAATGATCTTAGGCTTCGGAGGTAGAAAAGCACCTAATGCAGGGTCTTGGAGTAAAAAATGCCAGTTTTTTTAAATCGTCGTTTTTAAGTGAGATGATTGAGAACTGTAATTGAAGATAATAGGACAATTGTGCTTATCATTACTATGTGTTGATGCACACTTGTTTCTGGGTAAAAATAGTTGATTCCTATCTATCTGGTTCACCCTCTGTATTAATTTATCAAGTAGAATGGGGTCATATTCCTTTTCCTCAAACTGTTTTCTATTTTTTTCCATTTGATTTAAGCACATTTTTTCTTCTGTACAGTTCTTTTTAATCCTTTGGAATTGCCATTCGAAACAGGTTATTTATTTATTTATTGGAGTGTAAATGTGGTCTGCAATATGTGGGCCAAACCAAAAGGTTATTAAAGACAAGATTCAGAGAGCATGTCTATAATATTAAAGGACCACTATAGTGCCAGGAAAACATACTCGTTTTCCTGGCACTATAGTGCCCTGAGGGTGCCCCCACCCTCAGGGACCCCCTCCCGCCCGGCTCTGGAAAGGGGAAAGGGGTTAAAACTTACCTTTTTCCAGCGCTGGGCGGAGAGCTCTCCTCCTTCTCTCCTCCTCCGTTCCGCCCCGCCGGCTGAATGCACACGCGCGGCAAGAGCTGCGCGCGCATTCAGCCGGTCGCATAGGAAAGCATTTACAATGCTTTCCTATGGACGCTGGCGTGCTCTCACTGTGAAAATCACAGTGAGAAGCACGCAAGCGCCTCTAGTGGCTGCCAATGAGACAGCCACTAGAGGAAATAGGGGAAGGCTTAACCCATTCACAAACATAGCAGTTTCTCTGAAACTGCTATGTTTATGAAAAAATGGGTTAACCCTAGAAGGACCTGGCACCCAGACCACTTCATTAAGCTGAAGAGGTCTGGGTGCCTAGAGTGGTCCTTTAAAAGAAAATTTGAAAACCACACTGTGTCCAAACACTTTTCAGAAGTTCACGCTGGGTGCTGGCGTGTGTCAAAATCACAGTCACAGTGAGAGCGCCTCAGTGCGCAAGCGCCTCTAGTGGCTGTCAATGAGACAGCCACTAGAGGAAATAGGGGAAGGCTTAACCCATTCACAAACATAGCAGTTTCTCTGAAACTGCTATGTTTATGAAAAAATGGGTTAACCCTAGAAGGACCTGGCACCCAGACCACTTCATTAAGCTGAAGAGGTCTGGGTGCCTAGAGTGGTCCTTTAAAAGAAAATTTGAAAACCACACTGTGTCCAAACACTTTTCAGAAGTTCACAATAATGACCCTAAAACATTAACATTTTGTGGTATACAATTAGTAAAAACACCCTCAGGGTCCCCCTCCTGCCGGGCTGGATGGGGAGGAAGGGGTTAAACTTACCTCTTTCTCCAACGCCGGGCGGGGAGATCTCCTCCTCCTCTCCACCCTCTTCTTCCGTCACCGACTGAATGCGCATGCGCGGCAAGAGCCGCGCACGCATTCAGCCAGTCCATAGGAAAGCATTCACAATGCTTTCCTATGGAGGCTGGCGTCTTCTCACTGTGAAAAGTGCGGAAGCGCCTCTAGCAGCTGTCAATGAGACAGCCACTAGAGGCTGGATTAACCCATTTATAAACATAGCAGTTTCTCTGAAACTGCTATGTTTATAAAAAAAAGGGTTAGCCCTAGCTGGACCTGGCACCCAGACCACTTCATTTAGCTGAAGTGGTCTGGGTGCCTGTAGTGGTCCTTTAAGTTTTTATTTAAAAAAAAACAAAACGATGGTTGTTTCGGTAGCCATTCTCCTAATATTGGGTCCTCTGAAAAGATAGGCCAGAATTTTCCAAGAGATTTTTTAATCTTATAGTGATCTGTATTATATTGGGTGATAAAGGCTTGTCTAAAATTTTCCTTTGTTTTTTTCCTTTTATTTTTCCCCTTTTGGGGGATCCATCAGAAGTTCTTTTCTGTCCCTTTTGGACATTTTCCTAATTTCCCAATCAATGTTTTTCGAAGCGTATCCTTTGGATACCAGTTTTCCTTTTATATGTTGTGCCTGGACTTGGAAATCTTCAAGATGGGAACAGTTACGTCTAATCCTGGTGAGTTGGCCTCTTGCAATCCCCCAGGGTAAATGATGACAACTATTTTTGTGAACGTAACTGTTCCTATCCGTCGGTTTAAAAAACATTCTAACCTGATCTGATTGTCTTCAACAAACAAAGTGACATCTAGGACATTGATCTCTTTTGTGTGCCATATAGGAGAGAATTTTAAATTATATTTGTTGTGATTCAAATAATTAACAAAAAAATCAATTTCTTCACTGGATCCCTTCCAAAAAATAATGACATCACTAATATAACACCGCCATAGGACCAGGTTATCCCTCCAGCCATGCCTCGACCAAATGAAGAGTTCTTCCCACCTCCTCATATATGTGTTGGCATAGCTCGGGGCAAACCTGATACCCATGGCATTGCCCCTAATCTGTAAATAAAAAGAACCCTCAAAGTAAAAATAGTTCTAAGATGAAATGAATGCCCCTCAAAATAAAATACCTTACACTTTGTGAGATCTCATGATCTCTACTTAAGAAATAATTGATTGCCTCCAAACCCAATTCGTGCCTGATGACGGTATATAGCGAGGCCATGTTTAGCGTGGCCCAGCTATATTCACCCTGCCATGCTATACTTTCCATCTCCTGCAGAAAGGACTTTGTGTACATTGTATATGAGGGGGATTGTTGGGCATATTTATGTAAATGGGAATCAATGAAGGCCGAGAAGTTGACTGTTACTGAATTGACGCCACTAGTAATAGGGTGTCCTGGGACGGCGTATAGATTTTTATGGATCTTTGGGATAAAATAAAAAATTGGGATGACTAGGACCAGGGCCGGACTGGGAAAAAAATTAGGCCCGGGCATTTTTCAATCAGAGCGGGGGGCGGGGCCAGAGAGGGTGTGTTTTGTTATCATTAATGACAAGCACGCCCCCTCTCAAAGTGAGCATGTTGGTTCAATGCACAGAGCCCCGATGAAGAGCTCTGGCATTAGAAAAAGGCCCTGTATTTGTTCTGCGCAGCGCAAGCAAATTTAATAACATGCTTGCGCTGTATTTGCTTTTAAATTGTCTCTGGTGTCTCCACAAGTGGGATACCAGAGGACAAAAGGGCCAGGAAAGTGCATGGTGCATGTGTTTGGCGCATGCTTGTGGGATTGCGTGTGTGTAGAGTGTGGTGTGGTATTGTGTAAATAGGTCAATTTAATTTGTGTTTGTATTGTAATATGTGTGGCTAGGGGCTGTAGAGAGTGTGTGTATAGGGGGCATAGTGTTGTAGGGGATGAAGCAAGTGTGTGCATACGGGCTGTAGTGTGTGTGTATAGGTGACAAAGTGTGTGTAGGGGTTGTAGAGAGGGTGTGTTTAGAGAATGTTGTATGTGTTTGCTGACAAGGAATGTAGTGTGTGTGTAGGTGGTGCAGTGTGTGTGTGTGTAGGAGATCTAGTGTATAAAGGACCCAGAGTGTGTATAGGAGATTGTGTGTGTGTGTGTGTGTAGAGGATTAAAGGACCACTATAGTGCCAGGAAAACATACTCAGGGTCCCCCTCCCGCCGGGCTGGATGGAGAGGAAGGGGTGGGGAGCTCTCCTCCTCCTCTCCGCCTCTTCGGCTGAATGCGCATGCATGTCAGGAGCCGCGCGCGCATTCAGCCTGTTCATAGAAAAGCATTCTCAATGCCTTCCTATGGACGCTGGCGTCTTCTCACTGTGAAAATCACAGTGAGAAGCGCGGAAGCCCTCTAGCGGCTGTCAATGAGACAGCCACTAGAGGCTTGATTAACCCATTTATAAACATTGCAGTTTCTCTGAAACTGCTATGTTTATAGAAAAAAGGGTTAAACCTAGCTGGACCAGGCACCCAGACCACCTCATTAAGCTGAAGTGGTCTGGGTGCCTATAGTGGTCCTTTAAGAGTGCATATAGGGTAAGGGATCTAGCGTGTATCTGGAGTGTAATGTGTGTAGTGGTGCAGTGTGAGGGGCACAGTGTGTGTGTATGTAAGAGGGGTGCTGTGTGTGAGGGTGTTTTTATCTGCCGTCACATTCTAGATTTCTAATTTTCTTTGTCTGTTAACTCACTGAGGGTTATATATATATATATATATATATATATATATATATATATATATATGTGGGAGTGTGCTGTGTGTGTGAGCGAGGGTGCTGTCTCTCTGAGGGTGCTGTGTGTGAGTGAGGATGCTGTGTGTGAGTGAGGGTGCTGTGTGTGTTTGAAGGTGCTGTGTGCTGTGTGTCTGAGGGTGCTGTTTGTGTCTGAGGATGCTGTGTGTGTCTGGGTGCGTTGTGTGTGTCTGAGGGTGCTGTGTGTGTCTGGGTGCGCTTTGTGTCTGGGTGTGTGTCTGGGTGCTGTGTGTGTTTGGGTGCTGTGTGTGTCTGGGGTTGCTGTGTGTGTCTGGAGGTGCTGTGTGTGTCTGGGTGCGCTGTGTGTTTGGGTGCTGTGAGTGTCTGGGGGTGCTGTGAGTGTCTGGGGTGCTGTGTGTCTGGGTGTGCTGTGTGTCTGGGTGTTGTGTGTGTCTGGGGGTGCTGTGGGTGTGCTGTGTGTGTCTGGGTGTGCTGTGTGTCTGGGTGTTGTGTGTGTCTGGGGGTGCTGTGTGTGTGCTGTGTGTGTCTGGGGTGCTGTGTGTGTCTGGGTGCTGTGTGTGTGTCTGGGGTGCTGTGTGTGAGGGTGCTGTGTGTGTCTGAGGGTGCTGTGTGTGTTTGGGTGCTGTGTGTGTCTGGGTGCTGTGCGTGTGTTTGGGTGCTGTGTGTGTCTGAGGGTGCTGTGTGTGTGAGGGGGCTGTTAGTGTGAATGTATTTTTTATTTAAATATATTTTTTTATTAATAATAATAATATTAAAAAAAAGTTATGCCGTGCTGCCATCCTTCCCTGGTGGTCCAGTGGCAAGAGTGAACTCTAGCCTGCATGGCTAGAGTTTACTCTCGCGAGATCTGAGCGTTGCGAGATCTGAGCGTTGCGGCGGTAACCGCGGCAACGCTCAGACCTCGCGAGACCTCTACTCCCTCCCTCCCCAGCCAGCGGCCGCTTATAATTGCCTGTGGGCCGGTGAGGGAGATCTTTGATCTCCCCACCGGCCCATGGAGGCACACAGCAGGGCCGGCGTTCTTATAGTGCTGGCCCTGCAGGGGCTGGCATGGGAGATCCTGTGATCTCCCCTGCTGGCCTCGGCCCCACGGCCATCGCGGCCCACCGGGCATTTGCCGGTATGCCCGATGGCCAGTCCGGTCCTGACCACGACTTTGCACCATAAAAAAAAAAAATCTAAATTCTTCTTGGAGATAACTTTCTCCTCTTTTGCTGTCTCCAAAAATTATTTTAATCTCCCATTAAATATTTGTGTGGGGTTCTGCCCCCATTTTTTATATGTTTCCTGATCTCTCAAAATATTAGATGCCTCTTTTAAATAATTATCAGATGACATAATTACTAATATTAGATGCCTCTTTTAAATAATTATCAGATGACATAATTACTATCTCCCACCCTTGTCGGCCTCCTTTATTACCAGATCTTCTCTCGATGTTAATTCCTTTAATGCCAAGTGTTCTTCTTTTGTTAAATTATATTCCCCTTTCTGATGGTTTTTACTCGAAAGTTCTCAAACTCCTTAGATACCATATTCTCAAACGTCTCTAAGTGGGACCCTTTACTCTGTACAGAAAAAAGTGTGATTTTAGTTTAAAATTATATTTGGATGCAATCTTATTGTCACCACTTTCTTCTATTGAAGAAGGAGGGAACTTAAGAAAATGTCTTTTGACTGTCATTGATTTACTCATTCTTTTCAGATCTATATAAAAGTGAAAAACATTTCCCTTTCGATTCGGGGCGAATTTCATTCCTTTACTTAATAAATTTATTTCATTATTTGATAATTCAATACCAGACAAATTAACTATCCCTTTATCTGTTTATTTTTTGGATAAATTAAGTGAATTAGATGAATCTAGTCCCTTCTCTGATGGTTGGCATGTTCCTCGACTCTCATTCTTTTCTGTGGTGTTTCTGTCTGTATAGGGGGAAAGCGCTTGGGATGTTCCTTCCTCTCCTTTCTGGGTTGAAAGTAATTGGTAATTTCTTTGTCTTCGGGGACACTCGTTCTCCTGCCAATCATGCAGGGTGGCCAACTAAGGGCGTACTATGCAGACAGTGCCTTGAACTTGGCACAAATTATACACTCGCTCTATGGTTTCTGGGGACTGTCCTATACCACTCCTCTACTTACCTTCTTACTAGCAGGCAGATATTCCTGGTAAATCCCAGTCTGGGACAGAGAAAAGGTGGTGTAAAAGAAAAAAGATATGCCATACCTTAACTAATTTTACTGTCAGCCAGTCCACAAACGTTTTGTTCCCCTACATCCTTCTTAAGATTCCATATGTAATTCCTCTGCACAAAGCAAGAATATGTGAAAAGTAGTAAACAAATAAAATAAAATACTTTTATTTTTCTGGACATGGAGCTTCAGCTCCATCAGCCCCTATGTTAATCTCACCCTGAGTAGATGTATAAAAGTACCTGGTATGTGATACATTTAGCCTTCTGCTGAAACAGAGGTCAAAACTCTATTCTAGAATGCATTGTCCTTCTCATGTTCATGTTGTGTTGGAATGCAGGCTAAAAAAAATTAAATAGATGATTCTGAGAATTTCACGTACACTGTTGTCTTGGCCAAATGTTTGCAAATTAGTTTCTAATTCACCACAATGCACTATTTAGTAAATAAATCCTTGACTTTATCAAAACCAAACAGCTTTGCGTAAAGCAGCAGAGAGAGGTCTAAATTTGATTTACATAAGAATACATTACAATTTCCAGTTAAATAATAATACATAGAACGACTAATAGAAACCAGTACTAGCTCAGCATGTGAAGAGAATGCATTTATGTTGAAAATCTATTTGAATTATGGACATAGTGAAAATGTATATTTATGGGTCTCTGAAAAACTTAAGTAATTGCTAGTGAACCCAAAGAAACATATCCATTAAAAAATTGAATCTAAAAGTGTCTATGATACATCTTTTAAATAGTTTGTAAAAGAACACCCTTAGCACCAAACCCACTAGACACCGCGGAGCTAGCTGAGATGGGTGTATTGCAAGTGTGTGTGCAAGTGAGCTTGTCTATAGTGAGCTTGTGTATGTGTGTCAGTGAGCTTGTCTGTAGTGAGTTTTAGTGTGTGTAAGTAAGTTTGTTTATATTAAGCTTGTGTTTGTGTGCAAGTGAGCTTGTTTATAATGAGCTTGTATATGTGTGTCAATAGCTTGTCTGTAGTGAGATTGTGTGTAAGTGAGCTTGTCTGTAGTGAGTTTGTGTGTGAGCTTGTCTGTAGCGAGCTTGTGTCACTACATAACACAATGAATTGTAGGGCCTGACCCTGTCTCTGCATCCACTACTAAGTTGATATTTTTCAGTCAAAATGCTAAGCCCTGCACCTTAGAGCTTAGCTCAAAGAAAGAGACACACAAGTTCTCTGTCTATAGTAAGTGACATATGGAGCGGGTTCTGGAAGGTAAAAAGTCAAACTATTGAAAAAAGAGTTAACCTACTTACAATGCGGGGCACCAGGCAATCCTGACACCATAACAGCTACAGAGCATTGCTCATTAATATGCAGCGTCTATGAATCCTTCAGTGTGGCATGACAATTCTGAAACAATGTCAATTAAAAGTATTGAATCTTAGCATCTCTTTGTGATCTTGGCAGGCATGGTATGTGAATGATTCAGCTTAATATAAAATTTAGTATAATATTTGGTTGATAATTAAGTTTTTCATCTGACGTGCATCCAGTGCAGATTGCCTGAAACCAAGTTGGCTTTTAATGAAAACGTTCTATTTAGATTTATAGATTGGCAGCACATTTTATTATCTTTAAAATATTTCACACTGTTTCTTTGAGACAGCTTCGTACAATATATCTTGACAAACAAGTAAAAAATGTAAATGTCAAATGCTTTAATCACGAACATAGAATTAAATTAGTGTGTTGCTTTTATCCCTGTCAGAAAAGATGTCTCTGTCTTTTACTTTCAGAAAGTGATTTTCCATAAATAATCCAAACTTTTTAAAGACAAAATATCTGTCACAGTGTTTGTTGAAGAAGCACAGTAACATTTTCAACAAAGCGTAAATAATGATTGCAGGGTGTAGGACTTGTGCATTAAACATTTCGTAGATGGAAATGTACCTCTGTACGGTAATTGCTTTTAGCTCAACGTATTTTATTTTAGTTTTTCGCAATGAATAAAGACTATTGTTATTAGTAAAACACATTTAAAACTGCCAGAAGAATATTTACCAGCATGGACAAATGCAGAGTCTTCTGTACTAAGTATGCCAATTTTCTATTCTTGTATGAAAAAAAGAGAAAAGTCCTGCCGGCTTGTGCAGTGCCTGCAGGGGGCCTGCTTGAGCACTCAGGCTGTCCCCCTAAAGCCGTCAAAAAAGTTTGAAAAGTTATTAAAAGTTATTAAAAAGTGTATGAAGTACATAAAAAGTACTTAGATCATATATATATATATATATATATATATATATATATATATATATATATGTACTTTTACATGCACATAAACACACAAACACCATTTTTAAAAGTGTATTTTATAATTATATATATATATATATATATATATATATATATATAAAAATAAATAAAAAATAGGTGGGGATTGATCCACCTAAAGCTCCACACACAGCAGGACATTGCTCTAGTTGATGTAAGTAGGTCTAATTTTTATCTATTTACTATTTACCTACATACTGTACCATTGGCGTTTATTCTGATCTTTTGCATATGATGAGTCTCATCCATTTGAGAACCACGCTGTGTTGACAATAAAAAGAAATCCACAGATGGGGATTATTCCGTCCAGATAGAGTTTATAAACCTCTGAAAAGTGTGAGTGTTCCTTTGGCACTAATACCATATTCGAACTATTGTCATTACATATTGCACTATTATTGTGTTTTTTCTTTCTTTGAGATATACATTTGTGAAATCCGCTTCCATTGCTTGTATGTATGTACTTACAACTCTAGCGCTGCTCACCTAACTGCTTCTTGATCTTTGGTAGGGGGGTGTGCAGGGTTTTCTTTCTCTGTAAATCACACCGACCTATTGGTGAGTCTATCAATACCCACAGCAGTATCCAAAGCCACCTGAAACATATATAGCAAGTAACGGTGATATTCCTGTATCTAAATTTGTTTTGTTTTTTTCTAAGTAGCCTCTTTACTAGCATGCAGGTCATGTTCAACTGTCACCATTCGTAGATGCCTTAATTAATTCTGCACCCTTTCACCGAATGTATGCAGTTAGAGGCTAGGTAGAGACATACATAAATTACTTAAGCAAGTACGGATCTGATGTATGAGGTGTGGTGTGTGTAATGGGGCCAGCATTAAGACATACCAGAGATGGAATCTATGACAGTTTATTTACGCTAGGTTAACAGATTGCCTAGCAATACAGTGACCTGGGATTGAAGGGTCCACATAAATGTAGAAATGCCCTGGAATTTCCTAGAGTAGAGATGAGTGCATTGAAACACATGATCTCAAATGAAATAATGATTATCAGACACGAAGGTGTCATTTAATGAGAATTACTCACCTTGTATATCTGTACTTTTTGTAACAAAGTCAAGATACCTTTTCTAATTATTATTTTTTCCTGAAGTGTCCTTAAATGGTATTGTTAATAAAATGATATAAGATGTCCTGTATTTCCAGACCGTGATACAAAAAAGGCTTTTTTGTCAGAGAAAAACAATCTCTAAAATCAGACAAAGGAGGAAAATTGTTGCTTCTGAATATGGAGCTGTCAAAAAAACAAAAAATAAATATAAAAAAAAAAAAAAATTCTGAGTAGGCTACTTATGCAATACTTCCTATTATCATTTTGAAGTATTGGTTTGAAATGAAGGGATAATTTAAAAAGGTTTAACTTTTCCTCTTCATTCTTCACAGTTGCCACTAAACAACTTTTCCAAACAGACAGTGGGGCTTGTCCTATCCCACGCCTTCTGCACATTGCTCGCTACTTATTAATTTTCTCCTCGCAGTTATAAAACAATAGAAATGTACTTTTAAAAGTAGTTCATTCTTATTCTTCTAAATAAATAGTTATGATGTATTCTTATTTATACATTTAATGAGACTCTTGTTTTAGGTTTGAATATAATAACATGTGAAGGTCAATGCCGACCGCCTCAGTCTCTGTATACTGTTTCATACGTGGTGTGTTGGAGTCGCTGGAGTGTTTTAGGGTTTCTGTGAATTGGGAATATGTATTTATGGGTTTTACCTGGAGGTTCTAGAATGAGCACAAAAAGTTCATGGCTGCAACATTCTCTAAACGGGTGCTGCTAGGCGAGGGCTTAAGGGGATATAGCCCCAAACTTGGGGCTATTTATCTCAAGATGCCTTTGGTTGCATCATTTAAAGCGTTTTCCTTTAAATATGTTTTTTCTTGCTTTTAATATGTTTTCCTATCCAGAGATAATATTTATGGACGTTATAATGTAGGTTTGATGTCTATTGTTTGTTCAGAGATGTTACCAGAAGTGTTAAATGCAGTGCAAGTTCTGATTGGAACCTACAAGAACAAAAATGGCTGTAATATGAGGAACCATGGTCAATGAATACATATTTAGATATTTATAGCACCAGCTGAATGACTGTCACCTCCTGCAGTTATGGTGTGGTCTCATGTAAAGGGCTGCAGGAGCGGTGGCAGTTAATGTATAACACACCACTGTCACTGCTCCTTTCCCTGTGTCTCGGTCTTTGTGAGATACTCACCCCTGGCATAGTTGCGAACAATTCGCGAATTGGTGGGACAGTCCTGCACTTTGGGGGTAGTGTCCCTGCATAAATGGGCCGCTAAGTTTGGAAAGTAGGAGAGAGACACAAGACTCTCTATTCAGGTTCGAGAAACTGTATGGTAAACAGATAGTCTCTACTCACTCACAGGCAGCCATAAGCTAAGTATACATGCAGGGTGTAACGTGCAACTCTTATTACACACAGGGATTGTTACCGGGAAACTGACGGAGGCCAAGCACAGAGAGATGGACACAGGTTTCTTCAGGAAGGAAGAGATCTTTATTCGATTCACCGACCGGGACTCAGAGGGACTTATGTCACCAAAAACAGCAAAGATCTGAGCACTGAATACATAGAGTACATTCCTTATATAGCACTGTAGCTCCTCCCATAATTAGCTACGCCCACACATACCCTTAATAGAGTCTAAACTCATCCATCCGTCTAACCACGTGGCTCATCTGAAACAAAGGAGAGGAACGCGTAATTCCAGTTCCTGCATTCCTGCACATGCTCAGTACAGTGATGACAGTATCTTAGCTACGTGTAACTAACTAACTGATACTACAAACACATACATATGCCTTGTGGCAATCTTGGCCTGCTAAACTTTTATTTTACTGGAATTCCATCACATTCCCCCCTTTGATGCTTCTGATTTAAAATAATTCCAGATGCATCACCAATCATAGTTTGCTTACACCTCAAGTTGCCATAAACCAGACTAGACTTTGCGATCCTCTAAAGATACGAACCCCTCAACATTCCTCTTCCTGCATGTATTCTTCTTGATCCTGTTTCAATTGGCAACAAGAAGAAGGATGGTTTGAGCATACCAAATACACATGCCCCTTCCCAGTCCTGTGGTAACTCCGAATATGCTTTCTTACCAAAAATCCAGTTCAAATTTGCTGGGGCAACTAGATGTAGCAGATAGGTCAAACCATACATCCTTTAAATTGGTATAATTTGCAAACGGACTAGACGGTTCTGAGACATTTGAAGCTGACCACCAAATAGTATCCTTTGTATCGTCATTATAGGCTTTCTGCCCTAAAAAAGTCAATTCTCCTACAGATGTATTAAACATTATTCCTTTCCTTGCTATACAAACATAACCTATAATGGAGGTCTTTAATCGCCACTCAGATTTACCTCTAACACTCACTTGATAATCAGATTGAGAAGATATTAGTTGTTCAACTGACTCAGAACCAGAATACATTACCTCCTTTGCTTCCCAAGGCCATTGGTCTCCCATATTAGTACCTCCACACACATAGCAGTTGGTTACATTAAGACTACCAGCAATGGCATTATGGGGAACCTTATCTTCCACACTCATCTCCTCATAAAAAGAATGGAAAACCTGATGAGTCTGGGGGGCCACTGTATCTGTCTCTATTCCTATGTATAATATTGTCCCAGGATCCAAACCTGTTCCATATATTTGGAACCCAAATAGATTCCCAAACTTATCTATAAATAGCTCTAGGTCCTTGATAAGTATATGGACTGGGTTACACTCCATAGACTTGCAATATGGCTTGGTAGGCAATCTAGTGATAATCATATCCTTATCTACTGTCTGTCCCCAGGTTGCCCATCCCACACAGGACCAATACGGACAATAATTGTAGTCTTTATTTAGGCAGTTTGGATCTATATACTTATGCTTATTTCTAGGACAAATATACTTATCATTAGACCCATACGTTCTTTCCCATTTAAGACCACCACATACATTCCATGGCTTCCTACTACCTGATATCGCCTTACATGCATCAAATAGCAATGCACCTGGAGAATGTACGCTTTCTAGTACAGTCTTATTTATCAGGTTCCCCTGTGCGTTCTCATTCCGAATAGTCAACCAAATTGTACGGGGCTGATACTCAGGATTAAAACACCAAGGTTCTCCTGCTCCTATATGGCATACACTATAATCTGTACCTAGGTATCTACACTTTGATACATGTCCTGTGCACTCATATTGCGAATGCCAAATAAGGGTCTGGGAAATACGATTGCCTGTTTTCGTAGTCTTAATGCAAACCTCGCAGCCTGGTGTGTCGGTACCTCTACCTTCCTGAATAATTAAAAACACACATATATACATCATCAAACACATTACTCCTGACATCTTCTTCCTAATTCTTCGACCGTGCGACGGCACCTCAGCTTCCAGGCGTGTGAGGGCTGCAGGGAATGGAGTCCTTCTGATCCTCACTGTTCTTCACAGAGGATTCCTCTGGCTTAAACGTTGGTAGGTGGTCAGGCTTTATTGTGGCCGTCAAAACACCTACTTGTAGATCTTTGTTGATGTTCCCTTGTAACAATACTCTTCGCAAAAAACACTTTTAATCTAACTGGGTCAATCGCTTCAACCGGATCTTGCAGGGATTCTCAGGATCTTGAGTAGCTTGCCAAGAATCTGCTGCTGGTTTAACCCTGGAGTGATGAATCCACGGAGTCACTCTGCCACCTTTATAGCTGTTGGAGTAGACAAAAGAACAGCATAAGGACCCCTCCACTTTGGCCCCAACGGTACACTGTTCCACTCCTTTATCCAAACTTGGTCTCCTGGATGGTAAGAATGGACAGGTGGATAAATATTTACAGGTAACCTATCTTGTACCCATTTCTGTACCTCCTCCATAGTTTTACCCAACTCTACAACCTGCCGCCGGGTAATTCCTTCTCCCAACTGACTCAAGTCCCCCCTTAAGTTACTAAGTATGGGAGGTGGACGCCCATACATAATTTCAAAGGGTGATAGACCTAACTTTCTGGTAGGTGTACTACGAATGCGCAACAGAGCTATTGGCAAAAGAACATTCCACTTGAGTTGGGTTTCTTGACAGATTTTTGCCAACTGGGTCTTAATGGTTCTGTTCATCCTTTCCACTTTCCCAGAACTCTGAGGCCTATATGCTGTATGAAGTTTCCACTTAATACCAAGCATATGAGTCAGTTGTTCTAGGCACTGATGGACAAAAGCTGGACCATTATCTGATCCTATAGAACACGGTAGTCCATATCGGGGTATTATTTCTTGCAACAGAAATCGCACAACTTCTCCTGCTTTCTCTGTACGAGTTGGACACGCCTCTACCCATCCTGAGTAGGTACACACAGCTACTAGTAGGTAACGATGTCCGCCGGATTTGGGCATTACCGTGTAGTCTATTTGGAGATCGGACATAGGAAGCCCTCCCATGTACTGGACTCCCGGTGGTTTCACTGGACCTTGCCTTGCGTTGTTCTTGGCACATGACACGCATCTTCAAACAATGGCTTGAGTCAAGTTGGACAATCTTGGTATGTAGAAATGCTTCCTAAGAGATTCTTCCATACTATCTCTTCCAGAATGTGTCCCATTATGATAATTCTGGACAATTTCTACAGCTAGCGATGCTGGAATAACTATTCTTCCATCTTCTAACTGATACCAATTATTCTCCAAATATTTCCCAGCTTCAGTCTTTAACCACTCTACTTCTTGAGCTGTATAAACTGGAGTCCACTGGGACAGAGGGGTCGGTATAAGAGCTGCTACACACTCCACATATTCTTTTTGTCCGGATTCAGCGGCACGCTTAGCTGCACTATCTGCCATCCGATTTCCTTTCACCACATCACCATCACCTTTCAGATGTGCTCGACAATGTATGATACCAACTTCCTTCGGCTCCCATACAGCTTCCAATAGTTGTAATATCTCAGCTGCGTACTTGATTTCTTTTCCTTCTGAGGTCAGTAATCCTCTCTCTTTATACAAAGCTCCATGGGCATGAGTGGTTAAAAACGCGTACTTTGAGTCTGTGTAGATATTTACTTTCAACCCTTCAGCCAATTGCAAAGCCTGTGTAAGTGCGATTAATTCTGCCTTCTGTGCTGATGTTCCTTTTGACAATGGCCGCGCTTCTATCACCTTGTCTATAGTTGTCACTGCATATCCGGCATAGCGAATCCCTTCTTTCACGTAACTACTGCCGTCCGTGTAATACTGAACATCGGGGTTCTGGATGGGAAAATCATGAAGGTCCGGTCTACTTGAGAACACTTCATCCATTACCTCCAGGCAATCATGTCGACTCTCAGTAGGTTGCGGCAGGAGGGTAGCTGGGTTCAAGGTATTAACAGTCTCAAGATGCACTCTCGGGTTCTCGCATAACATGGCTTGATACTTAGTCATGCGGCTATTGCTAAACCAATGATTACCTTTATAGTCTAGCAACGTCTGTACTGCGTGCGGGACTCGCACATAGAGTTCCTGACCCAGAGTGAGCTTGTCAGCTTCTGCTACCAACAGGGCGGCGGCAGCTACGGCCCTTAGACAAGGAGGAAGACCACTGGCTACTGCATCCAGTTGTTTGGACATATACGCAACAGGTCGTTGCCATGATCCCAGATACTGTGTCAGTACTCCCACAGCCATCCTTCTTTGCTCGTGTACATATAAGTAGAATGGACGTGTATGATCAGGTAGACCTAATGCGGGGGCGCTCATCAATGCCTTCTTAACATCCTCAAATGCCTTCTGCTGTTCGATGGTCCACAGGAAGGAATCTGTTCCGTGCCTTTAATAGCGGCATAGAGGGGTTTCGCCAGTATCGCATAACTGGGAATCATATCCTACAGAAGCCTGCTGCCCCTAAGAATTCTCGCACTTGTCTTCTATTCTTAGGTGTTGGTATTTGGCATACAGCCTCTTTTCTTTCAGGGCCCATTATCCTTTGACCTTCAGAGATATGGACATCCCAGATACTTGACAGTTGGCTGACACAACTGAGCTTTCTTCCTGGACACCTTGTATCCTGCCTTCCAAAGAATGTGCAGTAAATCATAAGTTGCTTGCTGGCATATCTCTTTAGTAACTGCCGCTATCAACAAATCATCCACGTATTGTAGTAGTACACATTCTCCTGGGATGGACTTGAAATCTAATAAGTCCTGACTTAATGCTGATCCAAATAGGGTAGGTGAATTTTTAAACCCTTGGGGCAATCTTGTCCAGGTCATCTGACGTTTCGAGCCCGTTACAGCATCTTCCCATTGGAATGCAAAGATACACTGGCTTTCTGTAGCAATTCGTAGGCAAAAGAAGGCATCTTTAAGGTCCAAGACTGTAAAGTAAGTAGCCCCACCCGGAATCAAGGCAAGCAGGTTATAAGGATTGGGCACAACTGGATGTATACTTACTACCGCATCATTGACTGCTCTCAAATCCTGCACAGGACGATACTCATCTGACCCAGGCTTCTGAACAGGCAACAATGGAGTATTCCAGGGGGAAGTACAGAATTTTAGGATACCATACCTTATGAACTTATCCAAATAAGACTGTATGTTCTTCTTCGCCTTTTGAGGTATATGGTATTGTCGCAGGCTTACTGGATAAACCCCAAGCTTTAGTTCGATGCGTATAGGTGGGATATTGCGAGCAAGTCCTGGTGGGTTATTTTCTGCCCACACTCCTGGTATATTATACAAGGATTCATCACTCTTAGGGTTTTGACTTGTCATCACTGTATAAAGTCGCCACTCTTCTTCCTTTGGTACTGATAGTGTCATTATACCTGAGGGTCCATTAAACTTCAAGGATGTCGTTCCGTTAGGCAGAAATGTTATCTGTGCTTGTAACTTCGACAACAAATCCCGTCCTAGAAGTTGGACTGGACATTCAGGCATGTAAAGGAACTGATGTTTCACTACGTGGCCTCCCAGTGTACAGAGTCGACTTTTGAGAACCGGTTTAGCAGCACTCCTCCCAGTTGCTCCTATTACAGTGATAGTTCTTCCTGAAGGAGGAGCAACTAGGTCGGTTACCACAGAATGTTCAGCACCAGTGTCGATCATGAAAGAACTCCTTTTTCCCCTATTGCTACATCGACCATAGGCTCCGCTCGACCAAGGGGGATGGAGACCGGTCGGTATCAATAGTCCTCCATGACAGTGTCAGCCAAACCCACAAAGTCCCTATCTTCTCTTTCTCGCGGTCTCTGCGCTGCTGGGTAATACCTATCCCCTTGAACGCTTCCTCTACTATTCCCACCATTTCCTCCAGGGCCTCCTCTTCCTCTCACTCTACCTCTATAGTTATTACTATATCCTCCCCTTGTTCTATCTCTCTCATGTTGTTCCCTCAATGGACACTCACTCCTCCAATGCCCTTCTTCCCTACAATATGCGCATTGGTTCCTACTTAAAGGCTCCCTATTCCACTTATTCTCGCTTTTCTCGGTTCCCCTGTACACTTCCTTTTCCCTTCTATCTACACCAGCGATAGCTACCGCTAACATATCTGCCTTCCTTCTCATCTTATGCTCTTCTTCCTTCTTCGTCTCTGTCTCCCTATTCATATAAACCTTATTTGCTATTTCCATTAGTTGAGTTATAGACATCCCTACAAACCCTTCTAGCTTTTGCAATTTTCTTTTAATATCTCCGTAAGCCTGGCTGACAAAGGCAGAGTTAACCATCCGGGAATTCTCAGGAGCCTCTGGACTAAAGGGGGTATACAATCGGTATGCCTCCAATAATCGGTCATAAAAGGCACTGGGCGACTCATCACATTTCTGCAATACCTCAGCCGTCTTTGACATATTGATCGCCTTTTTCCCTCCGGCTTTCATGCCAGTAATAATGGCTTCCCTATAAGCTTTTAGGTGAGCCATATCAGCACCATTAACATTCCAATTCGGATCTACGTTTGGGTAATGAGCTGCGGCCCATGCTACCGGGTTGGCCTGATTCTGTGCACGGGCCACTTCTTCAAGCGCTTTAATTGCCGCCTGATTAATCCGAGTCCTTTCCTCGTTATTAAACAATGTCATAAGCAATTGCTGGCAATCAGCCCAAGTGGGATTGTGCGTTTGGATTATGGAGGTAATCAAATCTGTCATGGCTTGAGGTTTGTCTGTGTAAGAGGAGTTATGGGTTTTCCAGTTGAACAAATCCGTAGTGGTAAAGGGAACATAAACAAATACGGGGTCGGCATGTTGTAACTGGCCTTCACCATTAATGTGTGTCGGGCCCGGTGTCAATCGGAGAGGCATTTGATAATGTCGGGGTTGGAGGGTACCGGTCAATTGTCGGGTTAGTATGGGGCTTCGTTGAGGAAGGTCAGTTATGGGTTCCGGTCGAGGGGTAGTAAGACGAGGGGAGGGGGACGCTTTTTCTTTACTGAAGGGGAGGTTGGTAAGCAGAATATTCCGGGCCGGGCTGGGAGGAGCCTGACCAGGAACCAGAAATGACGTCAAATCCGGATAGGTGGAGTTAGTGGGGGTAGGTACCGGAAGGGGAGGGTTTAGAACAAGTGGGCTGGGCTCTGAGCTAGAGGATGGGGTAGGAGGAGACAATGGGGCAAGGGGAGTGGCATTACTAGCCGCACCTCCTCTTCCTCTTCCTGTAGAGGAGGAGTAAGGGGGCGGTAAAGGAATCTCTGACTCAGGGGGCGTGTCCAGAATGGGCGTGATCACGGCCTTGGTGGACAAACGAGTTCTGGCCAACAGGAGGCGGCATTGCTCCTCTTGGCACACCCTGATCCATTTTGGCAAGTCATCCACGGCCTGTTTCCAACAATCAATATATGGAAACTGGTCGTAAAGTTCCGGCCTACCAGATACAGCTACGTGTACACGCTGCACTAGATTAGGATCAAGACTACCACGTGGAGGCCATGCAACCACTAAGGCAGGCCATTCCCTGCTACATAAAGTAGTCAAACGTGTTGGAGACATCTTTACCCCAAAATCACATACATTATATCCCTTTTTAAAATTCTTTAACATGCAATCTAAGGGATCAACGATCTTTGAATCCAACGCACCCATACTTAACAATGGAGCGTCATCTCCAATAGAAACAAAACAAAACACACTTCCAACAGTCACACCTGTTTCCCTTGGCAACAGCACCACGTGGCACAGTTACTAGGCCAAACGCACACAACAAATCATACAGGGAATTCCCGTACACACACAGCTGTTACACCACACACTAAATAACTATTACTGTACCTTTTTTGGCGAAATTATACAATTACCCATGCTATAATTCTCAGTATTTAAATTACCCATCTATAACACACCCTAGTAACATCGTCTTTACAAACAGTAGTTATAGTACGGTTAGCATTGGTTAGAATACAATTTTAAAGTTACAGGTCAGTTAATAGTAGTTATGGTGTTAAACATACAACATAAACGACAGTTATTAGTGATTATTTACAGTATCAGTGATTATAATACATGGTTATGGTACCATGCGCTATGATACAGTTACACACTATTCACACTCTCGCTAGACGGCAGAGCTCGCATTACCCAGCAAGATATACACTCTACTATAATAAATTTTAACACATTTACAGTTTCCCAACTAATCTATTGGACAGTACCTTGAGGGACTACCTTAAAGGACCACTCTAGGCACCCAGACCACTTCAGCTTAATGAAGTGGTCTGGGTGCCAGGTCCAGCTAGGGTTAACCCATTTTTTCATAAACATAGCAGTTTCAGAGAAACTGCTATGTTTATGAATGGGTTAAGCCTTCCCCCTAATCCTCTAGTGGCTGTCTCATTGACAGCCACTAGAGGCGCTTGCGTGCTTCTCACTGTGATTTTCACAGTGAGCTTGCCTCTAGCGTTATAGAAGCGTCTTTATTCGGTCAGGAGGAGGAGAAGAGGAGGAGAGGAAGCAGAGAGCTCCCCGCCCAGCGCTGGAAAAAGGTAAGTTTTTAACCCTTTCCCCTTTCCAGAGCCGGGCGGGAGGGGGACCCTGAGGGTGGGGGCACCCTCAGGGCACTATAGTGCCAGGAAAACGAATATGTTTTCCTGGCACTATAGTGGTCCTTTAAACTATTTACATCCGTTTTGGTTAGCCGTTGCTGCCCAAGCACCACATATAGCGAACTAGAGGGCGGAATTTACAACAATACCCTTTTAGTCTATCTACTCTATCAATAGTCTAGTGTGTTCCAAATTTACACGCCTTCCCACTTTGCCAAGATAGGTTGAGAACTAGCAAACGATAATGTACACCAGAGTCTGCTTAGTCTCCGAAATGTACACCCTAGATACGCTAGTCTAGACAAGACACCAGTGTCCGGCTTGGGCTATATACATTCAACCAAGACCCAGCCTGACTCCATACCAAGATTAGACGGGCTGACTACAGGGCGTCTAATTATGAGCGGTGCGCCTTTGCTCCTTCCCTCCCTGGAGGGGGCCAATTCCATACACAATTCCAATTCAAACCCCTTATGGGCCTACCGCACAATCGGTATCCAATACCCCTAGTGGGTCCACCGTCTAAAACAGTAGTCGTCTTACCTCCTCGTTCCTGAACCTGAGTTCACACTCATCGACGGGGACACCCCAGTACTTACTACGTAGAGGCCGATGATCTCCTGGACAACAGACCAGTGGCACCGAGACGAAGGGAGGTCCACGCAGAAGTTCAGGGGTGCAGCCGTAGAGAACGTGGGCAAAGATAGACCGTCTCACGCCTCTGCTTCCTAGTCACCGTTAACAA